>QANY01003900.1:1477031-1727385 GCA_003255025.1 Datisca glomerata
GGGGGGGGGGGGGGGGAATGATGGGTGTCGATTTTTTAAGAATAAGGGGGAAGGGGTTTTTTAATGTTGTGGTTAATTTCGATAAGAAATAAGGTTAGTTTTGAAAATTAATTTTATAGGCATAAATCAATTAAAACGTAAAAGGTTATTTTCCAAAAATTTTGGGATTATTATTATAAAATAAAAAGGTTAAGTTTCAATATTTTAATTTCAAACTTTTTAGCTGATATGCTCGATTTAAAAGTAGAATCCGACCTTAAGGGTTATAAATGTTCTTCAAACTATAAATATGATTTACCAACCATCACAACTTCACAACATATTATTATATTTGATGAAAACCCGTCTCGCTTGATACGTGTCACAAAAGCACAACAATATTATCAATGACAACTTTTATCGAGTTTATGATTAAGTGTTCAATTGTTTGAGGAATCCTTAATTAATCTAATCTAATTTCATATAGTAAGTGAGTAACATGAATGTTTGCATTGAAATAATGAGTTTTTTTCTATTTTTATCAATGATTTTTCCGGTGTACCGTAAATAATTATAAGAATATCAATTATAAGGAAAAATGTGAAGAATGATGATTAGAGCCATATAAATGGTGATTAGGAGCAAAAAAAAGTGGTGATAGGGAGGGAGACTGGCGATCGCCTATTTGAATATGACGTTTAGGGACTAAATCAGGCGATTGGAGGCATTAAACTAGCGCTTGGCTTTAACGATGCGATTAGCACATTTGAGATGGCGTTTAAGAGCTAAAAATAGGCGATTCACCTATTAGGTATGGGGATTAGGTTTAATGGGTTCACCAAATATGTAGTGGTATACAAAAAATTCTTCAGGGATTCACTAAAATTAAAAAAAAAATTGTGAACCCCACTACGTAATTGGTGACCCCTCCAAAAATTATTCTTCTGTACTATTTAGTGAACCCCACTATGTAATTACTCTAAGAATTATTTTTTTGTACATATTTGGTGAATCCCAATATATAATTGGTGAACCCCACTACGTAATTGGTGAACTTCAGTACGTAATTGGTGAACCGCTCCAAGAATTATTCTTTTGCACGTATTTGGTGAACTCTAGTACGTAATTGGTGAACCCTTTCAAGAATTTTTTGTACGTATTTGATAAATCCCAATACGTATTTGGTGAATCCAAAAAAAACCTAAAAAATAATTAAACCTGCTACCTGCTGGACTTTGTGTGGTCCAGATTGCTCCAAATGTAATCTAAGGGCCACAATAGCCCAGCATTCATGCCGTGAATTTTTTTCACGGCATGATAAGAGCTGTAGCGGTGGTGGATTCACCTAAGCTATAGATCACGTGCCCTAGGTTTTGGGTTGAGAGAGGATGAGGAAGAACGGAAAAGAGAGAAGGGAGCTCATGTTTGTTTGAAGAAAGAAGAGCGAGAAAAAATTGAAGGAGATGATGTTTGGTTATCGCTTGAGCCGATTGTAAATGAAGAAAGAAGAGAGAAAATTGAAGGAAATGATATTTGGTTACCGGTTGAACCAATTGTAAAGAAAAGAGGAGGAATCAAACTAAATATTGTGATTGTCCTGATCAGATCCAACAACCGGGATCAATCCACGACTAGATCAATCTCAACATTAATGCTGGAATTCTTTTCAGCATTAGAGAGATCCAAAGTCCATGACTCTAAAAGACAGTGATACAGTAAAACAACCTCGAGTGTAAAAAGACAATCACATAAAAGTCTTCTTCATAGGGTCAAAATACCTAGTGTAAGAAAATCATCACACAAATCCTCTTAGAGAGGCCATAGACAGTCAAATCAGAACTGTGAGCAGGGCAGCGAACGGTTAAAAGACATTGTGTCCACTGAAGTACAGTCAAACGAGTAAAGGACAAAATAAGCAGAAAAATTCTTTTATCAAACACCATAACTCTTAAATAAGACGAGTCCAAGGTCTAAAGAATATATTTTCTCTAGAGAAGGATGTATCAAACTAACTTCTGCCCTCGAAAGCAGGCAGACCTAGTAAAGTACTACATTAAAAATTTCGATTACATGTGGATTTCAACAAATTACCACATTGTGAATATAACCACTAATATTAGAATTGTTATCATTATAGACATATAAGCAGGTCCAGTGCTTATTTGTGGTGGGTTAGTTCTTTACACTTGATGTAAGTGGTTGCTGTGTGTACGTTTAAAGACAAGTTCTGCTTCATTGTTTGGATGCAAAATTGATTCATAAACGATGAGAGGCATTGCGATACATGTTCACTTCGGGAGAGTGGAGAAACACAAAATATTGGAGGGCAAAACATGGAAAGCCCAATGAAGTAAAAAATATTATTTTAGAGGAAGGATTCTTGAAAGAATGCAAGGATATACTTACTATATTTGAACCCTTTGTATTAGTTTTGAAGTTGGTGGATAGAGATGAGAAGCCAACTATGAGATTTATTTATGAGTCATTGAATAGATCTAAGCTTGCAATCTAAAGTAATTCTAACTATCACGTTGAATACTGGAAATGATTGACAAGCGGTGAGCTTTTTAGTTATTTCAGGATCTACATTCAACAGGTAAGATTTATAATTTTCCTAATAGCTTAAAATATTATAGTGGTGTATTAAAATTTGTTAAATTTTTTACATTCAATGACTATATACTTATATGTTTAGGATACTTTTTTAAAACCTCAATTTACATATGGTGGAACTTCATCCGCTGAAATTACCAGCGAAGTGATAGATGGAGTAAAAAAAATATTCAGAGATTAGAAGTTGACATGGATGCTCAAATTAAAACTATTAATCAAGTAACTCTTGATTATTTTGTTATCATTAATTACATATATGTGATATTACTCACTATATTTATTATTTTGTAGTTACTACTTTTTCATGATAAACAAGAGACTTTTGGAACTCATATAGCTCATAGGGTTGTCCAGCAAACAAATACTAGTAAATTATTGTATATGTGTTTCATAGTTTTGTTATATTAGTATGGTTAAATTAATTTATTTATAATTAATGCAGTTGAATGGTTGTTAAATTATGAGACACGCGCACCTAAACTACAATCTATAACTATTAGAGTATTAAGTCAAACTATTTCTACTTCAAATTGTGAACGTAATTAGAATACATTTAATTTTATCCACATAAAAATGATAAAAATGAGGAACATGTTAAAGTATGCGAAGTTACAAAACTTATTTTTGTACATGACAATATGAGACTAATGGTGAGAAACCAAAAATGAAACAGTCAGAATGAAATAGGTAACATCTATAATCCAATTAATTTGGACTACATATTTGAGGAAGATGATCCATTGATGCCCTGCTTAGAGGAAAGAGAAAATCATTTATTAGATGGTCTAGACAACTCTAAATGGTTGGATGATGATGATGGGGACAATACAGCGGCTACGTAACATACAAATCAAGATGATTCAACTGCAAGTCCTGAACAGAGTCATAATGACAAAAGTGGTCACTTAGATCCCTCCACGTGGTGACGATACTGGCGGTAATGCTCTGGTTAAGCAGGAAATGATGGTAGATATGAAAATATCCTTCGTGATGATTATTATCACTATTATAAATATAGTATACAAGATAATGATGATTGTGGTATACGCCCACCTTCAATGTCCAAATGTAGAACTACTAATACTTAACCCAAAGAAGGAATGAGTTGCAATATTATGATTCATTTGATGTCGCACATGATTTTAAGAGGGTAGCTCTACATACCAACCAGAATATTATCCACCTCATAACCATTATTCATCGTATTTATCTCCACCAATAATTCTACTCTTGGGATATTTGTTTACATATTTCCACATGGATGAGGAGGACTTGATCAATCTCAAAGTAATGAATCTAGAAATGAGGATGTTGTTTACATTTCTTCACGTAATTCGTTTTGATATTAACAACGCTTATGTTTTATATGTTGATGTCATTTGCTTTGTTGTTTATTATCTCATATGTTATAAACTTATATTTATTTGCACTATTAGCACTTTAACATGAAACTTTTGTATTTTTTGAATTAAGATAATTGATAAGATAGATAATTTATTATTATTATTATTAATGATACTTTGTAAAAATATGATAAAAATAAATAAAATAACACCAATTATCTAATATTGATGAAAATGTTTTTAAAATGCAAGAAAACGTTGTTGCGACTTTTATAAGTGAAAAAATAATAGTTTTCTTCAAAACTCTAGAACTTTAAAATTTCACACCCGGACACCCGCGATCGTGATTTAAAATCACGGCAGAGAGTTTAGCTTACGCCCAAAGGCCATCTGACCAGTTCATGGTGCAACCGAAATTGGTTGATACACCATGTAAAGCCCATGGTCAATTCCTATATCTTGGCTTCAGTTATGGATCAGTAATATTTTGACAATCAAGCAGATTTGTTTTTTTCCAGAATGGGATGCTGGACACATGGTTTAAAAGCAAAGGTGCAAGTGTAACCAATGCAGACCAAGTGTTAGCCTATTTTGCTGTCTCCATGGTAACTTACGAAACTTGCTTTATAAACAGCATGTGACTTGTTTCCGTTAGTTTATATCTTCTTGTGATGTTCACTATTTCAAAAGTAACTTTTGGGAACATACTTTTATGCGATAGATTTTTTGGAAGGAAGCATTTCCGGAAGCAGATGTTGGAGAAGCTGATACGAATCTCGGTTTCATGCTTCCAGGGGCAACTGTTGGGATTTGTGTAGAAGGTATACTGCTCTCAAGTAAGCTACCTTTGTCAATGGTTATACTATTGTTAGCTCATTTTCTAAGAATCAAAATCTGCTCACTTTTTAAACACTCTTTTTTTCCCTCTTTTCGAAAGTAACTGCTTTCATTTTGATTGAAGAGTCCAATCAATTATATTTATTAGTTCTCGCTGCTCATGAAGTGCAAGCATTGGGACTTCTTATATTTTTTTCGAAAATTGGGAGTTCTTATATTAAAAGCTCATTGTGTGGGGACTTGTAATTAATGATTAAAAGGTCAATTTTCAAGTTTCCCGTTAAATGAGATGTGTGTTGAATTAAGTCATAGTGAAATTAACCTAAAAAAAAAGTCAGTTTTAAAGAGTGATTTAATAAATGGCCCAAATATTTTAAAATTATAAGAATTGCCAAATTTTGAGGTTGGTGAATCATATATAAGGATGAATTATGATTTATCATAGTAATCAATTCCGCTTTGATTTTTTAAAAAAACAAAACGTTTCAGATATTTTGATGTTTTGATGCGTCATTTCCAAAAAAAATTAGGTCATCTAATGTTATTAATTTATTACATATAATATAACTAAAAAAAATTGAATCAATAATGATATCATGCAAATAATATGTACATTAAAATTCAACAAAATAACATATTAATGACATTAATATTTAACAAAAACATCATATTAAATAGCAATATCATCATGAAACACACAAATGTTCAAAATCTTCATTATTTGCGTCACAAGCTTGAGTTTCATCATCATCCTCATTATTTGAGTCACAAGTTTGAGTTTCATCATAATCCTCATTATTCGCCTCACAAGCTTGAGTTTCATCATCATCCTTCTCATTTGCTTTGCATTTCTCATGGTTGACTATTTTTTCAAGTTCAAGCTTCTACATTGATATCTGCTAAATCAGGACCTCGTTGCTCGACAAATTTCCACCCGTCAATTTCTTCACGAGACAATAGCATTGGTTCTTCACTTACCCACTCATCTAATATATCAATACTCTCTAAGCTTATAAGGTCTGAAGAATACCCACTCTTTTTTTGCTTGGGCATGTGATTAAGTAAAATTAACATACTTATGATAACTGATATATGATATGACAATCGAATTAATTTTTTAAATTGAATACTTTACCTCGGATCTTCAAATTATAATGTATGAAAACAAGCTCATTAAATCTTTGAAATTCCAATCTATTTCTTTTCTTTGAGTGGATGTGCTAAAAAATACTCCAATTCCTTTCACATCCACTTGAACTGCAACATTGACTAAGGATACGAATTACTAATCTTTGTAATTCAGGAGTATCTCCACCAAACTGATTCCACCATACATCTGCAAAAAAATGAATCACTAAAACAAGCATGTTAAGAATAAATTCAATTAAAACAACATAAATTCATATGAGAAAAATTAACTCGGTGCTAATTTTGTTCGGTTTCGTATAGGAAAAACTTGTCCAAATCTCCCGATATTATTTTTGTAATCAATGAGTTGTCTAAGAATCATATCTTAAATATCAGGATCACATTCTAATCGTTCAACGGTGTCATTCATGCCATTATTTACTTATCGATGCTTTGAGAATGATGGATCACAATAACAATTTGGATTCAGCAAATGTGCAGTAGCATGTAAAGAGCTTGACATTTGTGACTCCCATTGACGATCTATTATCTTCCAATATGACATAATCTTTCTTCTTTTTAAGCCTCCTTTTTAAGGCTTCTTTAGCCTGATCAATTGTCTGAAATAGAAAATCCATGGCGAGTTTCTCTTCACCATCAACCATGCGAAGAACAACAACTAAAGGTTCATTAATTTTCACCACATTCCCCAAATCATTCCAAAAATTTATACCTGCAACATCAATGATTTCACACGCAGCTCATTCGGTACTATACTTTGATTTCATCCAATCAACATCAATGGATAATTTTTGTATGCAAGTTGTGTCATGTTGATGATTTTTGTAAGGTTCAAGTATCTATACTGAAGACGTTTTTTGTCAACTTGAAATTGATCTTTACGAAAAACATCTTCCGACGTGACAATTTTTACCGTTGTTTTAGAAATAATTTCAAAACTAAATTATTTTCAGAAATTATTTTATAAATCACATTAAACCCAAAATTACCCCTTGATTTCAAGCGTTTAGCCTCAATGCAGAGCTTGCAGCTGTTGCAGCAGCTGAAAAGGGATTTGTGTTTGAAGAAATAACGGACAGATTACATGCATACTCAAGAGCTGTTGCTCACTTCCCTACAGCTATTAAAGGGGTTTAAAGATTGAAAATTTAGCTTATAATGTGCGATCCTCTTGAAGTTTGTTACTTGCGCTCTCTGATGGGTTGCAGTTCGAATGGAGGAATGGTTGGTTCTATTATCTTTCATATAAAGCAATTGCAGAAGGAAGACCTACCCCCGCATAGTGCATACTGCATGGCTAAAGGAGCTGTAAGTCGCCTATATATTAACTTGTATTTTATATGATTGAAAAGATTCCATGCATAAACTCAGCTGATCAATTTTTCTTATGAATTCATTGCATTTCGAAGCTAATAGAGATCCTTTTTCTCCGCCTGCTTAGCTGCTTAGTTTCTGTATATTCTCAGATTGATAGGAGACGTTCTTCGCATTCCTGTGGAGGTTTTCTGAATTGAAGGATATTACAAGATCTACGAATACTATTTATGAAATATACTAGATTTTCATGGCGGAAGAACTTCCTTGTATCGGGTGCACGCACGCATGACACATTTCCATATAGACAGATTGATCTTCATCTGTCTTTAACTTCATACACAGTGTCTGCAGAGATTTAACACCTGCCCACATTTTGAACGATGACAGAAAAGCTTCAAGTTTTTTATTCAATAACAAATGACTAACAAATGGCATGAAAAAGTCGTGTTGTAGTATTCAGACAAGTTCCTTAGAACTTGATCCAAGGAGGCAACAAAGAGCATTGTTTAATTATTGTTCGAGGAAAGAAATGACATCGAGCCGGCTGGCTTCTGAATCATAAGATTTAAAGGTTGAGAGCCAAAGGGGTCAGTACCTTCACCCCAATATCTTGTTAGCAATAGGAAAGACAGGAGCTATATCCACAGGCACCTAAAGTTTTAGGAAAGAAAAATATACGGTCAATTAATATGATATTGGCAAAATCCCAACAAAATATAACCAAACATAATTTGCAGAAGAGAAGAGCTCAAGACCTGAACGCGCTCTAATTTTTGCAATGCAACCTTCAATGGATCTGATATTTTGGAATATTTTTGAAGAAGCAAATTTGCAGACTCCTTGTCGCCTTTCGCTTGTATCGTAAGTATCTCTCTGCTTAGGCTCTCAACTGCACCATCAACCTTCAAAGGATAAAACAGTAAGTGGCTGGTTGTTAAATCATCCAAATAAGAGAGCACTGAAGAACAAATTCAGGCCAGTGAACTGGAAATACCTTCGTAAAATCAACAGAAAATGTTTCATCAGGATTCAAAAGGAAGGCCCCTTTCTCATACAACCAGTTAAACTGCAATGCTTGTCCTTTTCTGCCCGCAAATACCAAGTATAAGATGCTTTAGCAGCAACAGAAGACATAGGATGTAATAGATTTAGAAAGCTAGCTTACCCATGAGCCTCTTCTAAGCCAAAACGTACCGACCTGAAACATCCCGCCAGGAAAGAAGCATACATGGACTTCATCAAAGTTTTTGGTAACAGATTCTGACCATAAGAGAGATGAAGGATCAGATAGTTGAATCAATGTTGAAGAGCATAACGATTAAATTCTATTTAAGTTTATAATCATCAAATGGAAAATATGAGCTAATGCATTCTAGTTTTCCTCTGAGTTGCACGTGCATTTTGTGAGCAATATCTGTTGGAATGTTGTCCCACTTCCTCTGGCTTTGTCCCGCTGTGCTGGTTAAAAGGACTTAATTCCCCTCTTCCTAACACTTAAGTTTTAGGAGTGACTGGGCTAGACTTTTCAACTTGGTATCATATCTTGGTTGGGCCAGTTTGTGCCGCTTTAATTCGGCTATTTGTTCCATTTGGTTCAGACTGTTCGATATGTTTCTTGGTCCAGCTGCCGTGTCGTAACCAGGAGGTTGCTTTAGAATATTGTCTCACATCGCCTGACTTTCCCCTTGCTTTGCTAGTTAAAAGAACTTAGTTCTCCCCTCTCCCTAACACCTAAGTTTTAACGAGTGAACGGGATAGACTTATCAACTGTATCAAGCTATCCAAACCGACAATATGTGGATCTCAACCTTCTAAATGACGACTAACCTGGAGGATGAGGAACCTTAATGCCCATAGGCCTACTATATCAGCTTTCGCTTCTTCCATTGCGGAGTGGAGTTCTTGCAGCTCCTATATGAAGATCAAAGAGAACAAGTTGAATCTAAAACAAACTTTTAAAACAAGTACTATTGAAAGAAAACAAGAAAGAGTAATGGAAACCATGAGGTGGTGGCTCAACTATTTATGCCCTGGGTTTCACTGGTCCATGTTCATGGCCACTGGGAATTTACCTGGCCAGTTCACCCAGGGCCTGTGGGATTAGTCGGGTGGTAGCTCAGTTCGAGCATGCCCCAATACCTGTGAGACCCAAAAAAAAAGAGTGATGGACTAACTAACCAATCTCACTGTAGACTCTTGACCATTGGGAAGTATAATAGTGTGGGGTCCGATGCCGTGGCAGCACTCATGACAAACTGTATGAGTGAAGAAAGACTCAAAATCTACAAGTTCTTGTTGCTCTTTGGTAATACAAACAGCAGCTATGGGCTGAAGAATATGCTTGAACCTATTTAGAATAGGCAGCTGTTACACGTTAGGGAACCTCCAGAAAAAAAATATTTAAATAAGAAAAATTGGAAATCAGTTGATCAAGCAAAATGACTACTAAAATCTAAAAAAAACCCATACTTGGCTTCTGAAACATTTTTAAGCATGACCATCGATGTTCCCCGATCTTTTACTATCCGTTCATCATTGGGCAAATTGAAAGCAACAGTTTGTGGGCCTTTTACATCCTGAAGAAGAATCTCAATACATAAGCTACAAATTCACCTAGAGGATCATTAGCATATCTGAAGAGCTTTCAGAATGAAATTTAACCAAAAAAATGTAGAAGATAAGACAATAAGAACACGTGTTAGCTGTCTGTGAATTATGTAACGTATAAGTAATATGCTAAAGAAATTTCCCCATTGATATAGTTATACATAGTCATGGGCAATACTTTTTTACTCAAGCACCATTGTATCTGACGGATCTTAAACCCAGAGCATGATTGACCGCAATTATGATTTCCCAATTTATGGGTGGAGGTAGGAGGGGAGGTATGGCACAAGTCAATAGATATTAAGCTGACTCTCGTTCCAAAGTAGATGATAAAAATAACAGGCTGAGGACAAATTGTATAGAACGTAATTTCTTCACATATATAACATTGTTATTCTTCTCTGGCAAATTACGTATGTATATAGTTTGTGAATTTGTGCACGTGTCTTTACATATTTATCTGTGTCAGTGTGTGTACACTAGTGAGAATATATGTTTTCAGTGTGAGGTTACCATGAAAGAGATACTCACCCCTGCATTATACAGAAGCTGGATGACACGAATAGGGGCAGCAGTAACATCTTTGGATTTGTATGAACTGTCCATTGGTAGATTTTGTTCCAACAACTGTAACATGAAATTTTTTTAGAATATATGTTAGGAAAAATACACCTAAACAGGGCGTGGGGGTGTATCAAATCATTTGAAAATAAATGCAGTGTACCTGCAAATTGTCACCAAAAAGTTGTAATTCAGCTGTGGCTTTGTCATCCCGTATACCAACGAATGCTTCAAATGTAGCCTAAAGCAACACACTTATTGAGCAACTTGGACGGATAGTTAAGGAACAAGAATAAACCATTAGAATTCAAGCTCTAACAGATACTCAAACTGAGTATAAAGTAGAGAGATTATTATGGACAAATTGACAGACATAATACTATCACACCCAACAGTTCAACACAATTAAAGATTATAGATGTCGACATACAGAAACAAACCGGGGTTTGAATGACAATCATACCTTGTACCCAAAAAGTGTATCTTCGTATGTCTCATATGGACCAATGGTAATATCGAGCTTAGAGTCCTACATCACAAGGTATCAGCTTTTAGAAACAACTTCGAGTTAAGAATTCAGTATGAACTTAAAAAATAGAAAAGAACAATGGAGATATAACTTACAAGAAAATGTATAAGCCTATTCATTTAAACAGTTATTAAATACCCCCACACAAGGCCTTGGAAAGCCAAGTATGGCACAGTTTCTCTTTGAAAATGATTTTCAGAAGCAAACACTTTTCCCCAAAATAAATAACCATTTCATCTATCTAATAATGAATGACAAAGTGGAAGTAGTTTGGAACCTTAAATTTAGTTTACTAGGGGTTTTCTGAATGGACTCGTGAGTTTTTATGGGAAAATGGAGGCTCTTCCGTTTCACAATATCTTTTCTTACAAATAAGTCTGAATCATTGTTCTTATTTTTTTATAAGAAACAGAAATTATGTTAATATAAACGAATGTACAAAGAAGGTTCGGAGGAAAAGATTTCCTAACCGAACACCAAAATACCATATTGTTTGAAAAAATGTCTACATTCATCTTGTTTTCTTTAGAAATATTATTGTAATTACGGGGTTGTTTCTTATTTGGGTTTTCCTTCCTTTGTATTTTTTTCCTTCCTCGTCTTATTTCCTATCTAGGTCTCATTTCTGTGTATATATATATCGGATGTATAGTGTTGATGTATAATAGAGAAAGGAGTGATTTTTATTCTACTCGGGTTTCCACGAACACTCTCTGGTGCGACGGATCTCTCTGTGACGGCTCTCTCCGTGACGGATCTCTCTGCGATGGCCCTTTTTTGACAGAAGACTACGACAGCCCTCTTTGGGTCTCTCTCTCTCTGGGTCTTTCTCTGCAAGCTCTTTGCGAGCTCTCTCTAAGTCTCTCTCGGTGCTATCTCTCTCTCCCTCTCTGCATTTTCCGTGTATTTTTTGTCTGGTTGTTTGGCCTCTGTTTTTGGGTGTATCTCGACTAGAAAGCTAAAAGAGTTATATTGATCAATAAAATTTAGATAGTACATGGGATATTTATACACATGGATAAAAAAGTTAAAAATACTAAAATACTCTTAAATACCAGAAAAGTAGCAAAGATAAACAATATTATCCAACACTCGCCCTCAAGCTGGCGCATGGATATCAATCATGCCTAGCTTGCGAAGAGTTGACTGTAGAAGAGTAGGACCGACAAACTTTGTAAGAGCATGAGAAGTTTGACCAGATGAAGGAACAAACTTTGTAGAAATAGCTTCAAACCGAACTTTCTCTCGAATGAAGTGAATATCAACCTCGATATGTTTGGTTCTTTCATGAATAACAAAATCTGAAGCTAAAATTAAGGCCGACTTATTGTCACAGTACAATGTGGAAGGTAAACAAGGCAAGAAACCGAGTTCCCCTAGAATAGAATGAAGCCAAAGAACCTCACACGTCCTTTGAGCCATTGCCTTGTATGCTTTTCCAGGAGAGAAGATGATTACCATAAAAAGTACAAATACCAGATGTAGATCTCCTTTCTGTCTTTGACCCAGCATAGTCAGCATCAGTAAAGCAAGACACATCAAATGTGTTTTTGGAGGAATAGAAATGACCAAGGCCGAACAAGAGTTCAAGTATCTCAAAATGTGGTAAACTGCATCCAAATGTGAAGTACGAGGAGCATGCATAAACTGGCTCACAAGGCTAACAGAAAAAGCCAGATCGGGACGTGTGTTAGTCAGATAAATAAGTCTTCCAACCAATCTCTGATACATACTCAGATTTGCTACTAGTTCACCTGATTCAGCTGAAAATTTGACATTCGAATCCATAGGTGTAGATTCAGGTCTACATCCCAACATTCCAGTATCACCAAGCAGGTCAATAACATACTTCCGCTGCGAGAGAGATATACCTATCTCGGAACGAGCAACCTCAATACCCAAAAAATACTTTAGCCCCCCCAAATCTTCGATATCAAAAGTTGAACTAAGATATCTCTTGACCTTAGTAATGCCGATACTATCATCACTAGTCAAGATGATATCATCCACATACATAGAGAGGATGACACATTGCCCTAATGAATTCCGTCTGATAAAACACGTATGATCAGAGTGACATCTAAGAAATCCCAACTCAAGCACCACTTCACTCAACCGAGCAAACCAAGCCCGCGGAGATTGTTTCAACTCATACAAGGATTTTTGCAGACGACATACTTTCCCTGAATACTCCCCTCAGCCCGAAAATCTGGAGGCGGATCCATATAAATAATCTCATCCAAATCACCATTCAAGAAGGCGTTCTTGACATCCATCTGATGCAAGGGCCAGTAGTGAGAAGCAGCCAAAGAGATAATAAGACGAACAGTAGTGAGTTTGGCAACAGGAGCAAAGGTTGCATTGAAATCCTTGCCGGGAATCTGAGTAAAACCTTTTGCGACTAGACGTGCCTTGTACCGATTAGCAGTTCCATCCGCATTATATTTAAGATTGAATACCCAACGACATTCAACCGTTTTCTCCTCCTAAGGCAAAGCAACCAAGTCCCAAGTATGATTATCTTGCAAGGCTTTCATCTCATCTTGCATAGCGGCCACCCACCGTGGGTCTCGTGTTGCTTCCCCAACAGATCGCGGAATCGCAGTAGAATCAAGGTGACTAACAAATCCCTGAAAGGAGCTGGATAAAGCACTATACAAAATATGATTCTCAATAGGGTGGTCAGTAGAATATGATAAAGTGAGGCGATTAGGGGGGCGACGGTCCCGCAAAGGATATCGTCGAGAGGGGGGAGGATCAGTACCTTCGTTCGTAGAGGAGTTCAGCACAGGGAGATGAGAGCGACGACTATACACCTTGGTAGGAGGACTTGCAATGGAAGGCAAAGAAGTAGGAGAAACAACGGGAGCATCTATATTATGGGGGGTCAAGAATAGGGATAGGACGAGGAACATCCTCAACAGATGAGACCCCAGTCCTAATACTAATGGAGCCAAAAAATGGGGTATTGTCCCAAAATGTAACATCCAAAGAAAAAATAAACTGTCTAGATGAGGGATCGTAACATCAATACCTTTTGGATTGAGATGAGTATCCCATAAATGCGCAACGGATAGATCTATCGTCCAACATTGTTCGAGTAGGACTCTTGTTTTGAACAAAGCAAACATAACCAAAGACACGAGGAATAATAGCGAAAATGAGTTTTTCGGGATGAAGAAGACCTAAAGGAGTTTGCCCGCCTAAGATTCGACTAGGAACTCTATTAATCAAATATGTTGCCGTGAGAACAGACATTGCGGTGGGAACAGACATGTCCCAAAAAATTTGAGGAAGCGACATTCCCTTCAAAAGGCAACGGGAAATGCCCATAAGGTGACGATTCTTACGCTCAGCTACGCCATTTTGTTCAGGAGTATATGGACATATAAGCTGCTGAAGAATCCCAAGACTAGAAAGATAAGAAACAAGATCACCCGAAATATACTCCCCCACCATTATCAGAACGAATCGATCGAACAACAGTTTGATACTGGGTTTTGATCATAGTAAGAAATTGTTTAAGCACATGTGAGACATCAGAATTTTTCCCAAGCAAATAAACCCATGTACATCTAGAAAAGTCATCAATAAATGTGACACAATATCGGTGTCCAGACATAGCAGTAACAAGAGATAGACCCCAAACATCAGAGTGAATTAAGGCTTACGACAATGTTTCGAAAGCTCGCAAATTTCACATTTAAACTGAAAGTGTTTACATGCATTAATCAAGGAAGGAAATAACGAACAAATATATTGAAAATTGACATGACCCAAACGAGCATGCCACAAGTGTAAGTCTCTAAAAGAAAAGGAAACAGGAAAATCAAAAATAATAGAAGAGGCAACTCGAATAATAGGATCTGGTGAAGGGGAGGTGGATCGCCAAAGTAGTATTGCCATCCCGCTCATACCCCCTACCAAAAATCCTCTTCGTACGACGGTCCTACAAAAAAAAACGATCAGCCAAATAAATGATAGCACAATCTAGAGCTTTGGCCAGGCGACTAACAGATAAAAGGTTCATAGCAAATTTAGGCAAATGAAAAACAGAGGGAAGAGTAATTTCAGGAGACAATTGTACAGTCCCTCTACCGCTCACAACAGTCCGAGAAACATCAGCTAATTGTGCCGAACCTTTAACAGGTTCCAATGGTGTAGAAAAAAAAATGATAACTCACCAGTCATATGATCATTTGCCCCCGAATCCAAAATCCATGTAGGTGACTCAGTACGAATATGAAGTGCAGTGGGAGTACCTGAGGCAGTGGAGGTAGGAGGATTAAAGACAGGAGCAATAGTAATAGTAGGAGTCTGCTGAGACATAAGACGAGACACCTGAGCCTGTAAAGCTGCTACTTGAGAGAGGACAGATGACTCGGCCAAATTACTGGTGGCTACAGAATTATTAGCTACCGTTGTCGATCTAGTGGGTATATTAATCTTCTTCTGGAATTGAGCGCGCAACTCGGGATGAAGTTTCCAACAAGTATCCTTGATATGACCATCGTTCCCACAATGATGACAAAATTTCCTCCCAGCTAGAGGACGAGAACTAGAGAAACCACGAGCACCAAGGGCCATCTGATCATTATTACTAGCAGTGGCAGGGATGAGAGTCGAGACCGAGATAAGACGTCGACGCTCATCTCCATCAACCATGGCAAAGGTCTCAAGCAAGGATGGTACAGGAGAGGAATTAAGGATTTGGGTACGAAGCGACTCAAATCCAGGCTTAAGCCCCATCAGAAATGTATATGTGTGATGACGATCTAGCCTCTTGACTGCTACATGAGTCATTGTCCCAAAGTCACTTATTGGTTCATATTGAGCCATCTCATCCCACCGTACACGTAAATATCCAAAAAATTGAACATTCAATCCAAGTTTCTCCTGATTGGCACTAGCAATCTCCTGATACAACTCAAAATATCGAGCCTCATTCCTTGAATGGGCATACATGGCAGTCAAAACATTCCACAAATCGACAACCATCTCATTATACATAAACATATTATAGACCGAAGACTCCACAGATCCAAACATCCATCCCAATATCAAACAGTTATCAACATCCCACTGGGCTTCCTTTGCATCATCATCTTTAGGGTGAGGAACACGTCCTTGAAGCCAAAGACTCTTTCCCCGTCCGCCAAGAAATAACTTCAACGATCAAGACCAAGCAGCAAAATTTCGTCCATTTAAAAGAACACTAATAACTCTTCCACCGGACACAGGATAAGCCTGATCTGGCTTAGCAACAGCCGTAACAGCAGCATTTGAAGATTCAGACATCACGAATCCAAGAAAGCAATACAAATTACCAAGAAAATCCGATGGAGAGATGAAGAAAGATTGAACACGACCGTCTACATCATGAAAAAGTCACCAAACGAGTAACCAAACTGTGGGCTAAGCCACAACAATCCAAAAAATACAGAAAATCCTAGGTCTGGTCAGCACACAGCCTAGGAAAACCCAACCACTTTGAAAAAACAAAGCTGGAAGCGGTAAAAAAAGAGCTCCGGCGGCCGGAGGTGGTGGCGTCGGTGGCCGACGACTGGGCGGCGGCGGGTGGAGGCGGCCGGCACGAGTGACGGTGGTCGGCGCTGTCTGGTGGCTGTGGCAGTGATGGGTGGCAGATTAGGGTTAGGGTTAGGGTTAAACTTTGATACCAACTAAAAAGCTAAAAGAGTTATATTGATCAATAAAACTTAGATAGTACATGGGGTATTTATACACATGGATAAGAAAGTTAAAAATACTAAAATACCCTTAAATACCATAAATGTAGCAAAGATAAACAATATTATCCAACATCTCGGGTTGTGAAGTGCTCCATTTTTACTGATATGCTTCTCTGCTCTCGGGTTGTTGCTGGGTTTTTTGGTTTTGCTGGATTTGGGTCTGTTTTTTGTGTTTGGATTGGCTTGTTTGGTGACATAAAGGAAAATGTCTGAAGTTACATCTTAGTCTGAAACAACTCGAAAAGACCTTAATCAGTCAAAGAATTTATTTGGAGATAATCCTACTCTGCAAATTACAACTGAGAAATTGAATGGAAAAAATTTTCTTGAGTGGTCATAGTTGGTAAGTTGTTTTTAAAGAGTAAAGGCAAGATGATTGGACAAAATCCGAAGATCCATCTCCTACCTCAACCTCTTCTTGTGCCTTTACACAATCAGGTGACACTCATTCAACCTTAAATGTGTCAAAAAATGTTTCTGAACCTTCATCATTGATTCAGGAGCCACCGATCACATGACTAACAAATCTTAGAATTTAAGAATTATTCACCTTGTGAAGATGCTAAAGTAAAAGTAGTCGATGGCTCTTTTACTTCCATTAGTGGTATTGGTCAGATTTCTGTTATTCCTTCCTCAACTCTTTCTTCAGTGTTACATGTGCCAAAGATTTCTTGTAATCTTTTATCAATTAGTAAGATTACCAAAGCCTTACATTGTTTAGTAACTTTCTTTCATGATTGTTGTATATTTCAGGACCTTTTAACGGGGAGGACGATTGGCATTGTTGAAGAGAGAGATGGATTGTATTATCTGGATGCAAATGGAGTGTGTGCAAAAGCCCTCTACAGTAACAAGGAAAAATCCGAGGAGAGTGAGATATGGTTGTATCACCTTAGGCATGGACATCCTAGCTTTGTTTCTCTAAGTTTTTTTTATCCTAAGATGTTTTCTCATTTATCTTTTTCTCAATTTAAATGTGAGATATGTGAACTTGCTAAAAGTCATCGTGCCTCTTTTCGTTTGAGTAATAAAAAACCTCTAGCTCCTTTGTCTCTTATTCATAGTAGTGTTTGAGGCACTCTAGAGTTTCGTCCATATATGGTTTTAGATGGTTTGTCACTTTCATAGACGATTGCAGTAGGGTTACATGGGATAATCTTCTTAAGGATAAATTTGAGGTAGCATCTACATTCCGAAAATTCCATACTATGTTGCAAACACAATTTGATGCTAGAGTTCAAATCTTAAGATCTCACAATGGGGGGAGTATTTCAACAAAACACTTGCATCTTATTTTCATGATAATGGCATTATTTATCAATCCTCTGTGTCAATACCCCAACAAAATGGGATAGTTGAAAGGAAAAATAGGCATCTTCTTGAGGTTGCTAGAGCAATCATGTTCACTAGCAATGTCCCTAAACATTTTTTTGGGAGAAGCCATTTGAACTATTGTACATCTCATTAATAGATTGCCAACTAAAATCCTTGATTTTGCTACTCCTATGGATACTCTAAAACGTCATTACCCATAGTCTATAATCTTAATCTCTCTTCCTCTAAAATATTTGGGTGTGTTGTGTTTGTGCACATTAGAATTAAAACCATATCTAAACTTGAACCCATAGCCCTCAAATGCCTTTTCTTAGGTTACTCTTATAATCAACAAGGGTATAAATGATATCATCCTCTTAGGGAACTGTTCATCACCATGGATGTGAATTTCTTTTAGAACCAGGCCTATTTCCCTCACATTGAAGATGATCTTCAGGGGGAGAGAACTAGTAAAGAAGATCAGTCTTGGTCCATTCCACTACCTATTTCTCTTAATCAATCTCTGAACAAATATTAGTGGATGCCAAAGATGGTGACGGGGTTAAGAACGTTGAACTAATATCTAGAGAAAAATCTGAGATGACCCAAAAATTGGTGAACTTCTGACTTATTCTCTAAGGAAAAAGAACGATTGGATGATCCTATCTCTCTCTCTCACAAGATCAATCGTCTGAACCTAAAGAATGTACTCTCAACCTTGACTTAGCTTCTCATAATTCTAATCTTGATATTCCAACTGCTGTTAGGAAAGGCACTAGAACTTCCACTAAACACCCTATTTCTAACTTCATATCTTTGCAAAGTCTTAATGATAGTTACAGGACCTTCATTGCTCACCTTTCAAACATAAAAAATTCCAAACACTATACAAGAGGCTCTAGGAGATCCGATGTGGAAGAAGGCTATCCTTGAGGGGATGCAAACCTTACACAAAAATGACACATGGGATGTTGGTGAACTTCCTAAAGGGAAGCAGACAGTAGGATGGAAATGGGTCTTCACGGTTAAATACAAAGCTGATGGGTCTATTGAGATGTACAATGCTAGACTCGTTGCTAAAGGATATACTCAAACGTATGGAATTGATTATCAAGAGACATTTGATCCTGTAGCAAAAATGAATACCATCCGAGTTCTATTGACTCTTCCTGCTAATTTTGATTGGCCTCTACAACAATTTGATGTGAAAAATGCATTCTTACATGGAAATCTGGAAGAAGTCTACATGGATCAACCTCCTGGTTTTGAGAAAGTCTCCAAAGTCAAAAAGGTCTGCAAACTACCTTTTGAAACAATCTCCAAGAGCATGGTTTGAAAGGTTCATTAAGTCTTTATTGAAATTTGGATACACCCAGAGCCAGGGAGATTACACTCTCTTTATTAAACATTCTTCTCATAATAGACTGACTGCTCTTATTGTTTATGTAGATGACATTATCGTTACAGGAAACGATACAGGAGAAATGAAGAATCTAAAAAACCTTCTGGCCAAGGAGTTTGAAATTAAGGATTTAGGATCCTTAAGATATTTTTTGGGCATTGATGTTGCAAGATCAGGAAAAGGGATCTTTGTATCCCAAAGGGAATATACTCTGGATTTATTGGAGGAGACGAGTATGCTGGGTTGTAAACCAATAGATACTCCGATTGATCAAAATCATAGACTCAGTATCAATGCTGAAGGAGTCCCTGTTGATAGAGGGAGACACCAGAGATTGGTAGGACGACTAATTTATCTATCTCATACCAGACCTGATATTGCCTACGCAGTAGGAATAGTAAGTCAATATATGCACTCACCAACAGAATGCCACATGGACGCAACGCATAGGATTCTAAGATATTTGAAAGCAACTCCTGGGAATGGATTATTATACTCAAAGAATAATCATTTGATAGTTGAAGCTTGCCAGACGCAGACTGGGCAGGGTCTGTCACTGATTGAAGGTCAACTACTGGATATTGCCCCTTTGTTGGAGGAAATCTAGTTAAAAGGAGGAGAAAGAAACAAAATGTAGTGGCAAGATCAAGTGCAGAAGTAGAATTTCGAGCTATGGCACACAGGATATGTGAGCTCTTATGGCTTAAAATCATTCTAAAGGAGTTAAAGGTAACAACTGAAGAACCAATGAGACTCTATTGTGATAATAAAGCAACAATCAGTATTGCTCACAATCCAGTTCAGCATGATAAAACGAAACATGTGGAGATTGATAGGTATTTCATCAAGGAAAAAATTGATAGTGGACAGATCTACAGTCTATTTGTCCCGATCGAACAACTTGCAAACATCTTTACAAAAGGAGTTGCAGGTCTTAACTTCAAGAATATTGTGGGCAAGTTGGGTATAGAAAGTATCTTTCAACCCGTATGAGGGGGAGTGTTGAAAAAAATGTCTAGATTCATCTTGTTTTCATTAGAATTATTGTAATTAGAGGGTTGTTTCTATTTTGGGTTTTCCTTCCTCTTTGTGTTTTTTTCCTTACTCGTCTTATTTCCTATCTAGGTCTCATTTCTGAGTATATATATATATCGGATGTATAGTGTTGATGTATAATAGAAAGGAGTGATTTTTATTTTACATATATTTAGTCTATACAAGCAGTCATCCAATTACAACTAAGCATAAATAAAGGAACATCCTTAAAAGTCCTAGTGTTGGCTGCCCAAAAAGAAGTGAAAAAATGTATCTTCTCCCACTCTGTATTAACATCCTCGGAAGCCTCTTCAGAAATTCTTTTGTTCCTCTCTAGCTAAATATACCAAAAAATCTTGACAGCACCAAGACACAACAATGTTTTAAATTTCCTGTCGATTTTCAGTTGGAGAACCTCACCCAACAGCCTCTCCATGTGCTCCTGAGGAACCCAATAGAAACTAAGCTCAAATCTTCATTTAGACCACAAAAAATGCGCAAAAGGGCTGGTATGAAGAGATGGTCCAGACTCCATTTTTGTCAAACAACACACATCACCACATCGTGGGTATTGACGGATGGTAACCTAAACACCAACAAAAGAATTTGATTTTCTTGGAGATTTTAGAGGTCCAAATTTCTAGAAAAGGGATGTCAACCTGACACCTATTATCTACAACCAAGTTGCTGGAGGCCAAGAACGAAAAGAAAGATGTACAACTAAAAATCCCTGATTTATCCAACAACTAAACTCTTCTTATCTAAATTATGATTAGAGATAGGAATGTGCATTAAACTTCCAGAGCAGAAACTAAATCCTCAGATTCTCTATCATTAAGATTCCTAAATGACAAATCTGAATCATCATTAGCTCCAAGGTGACAAACACTGAAATGTTACTGTTTTATCTTTCAGATATATTTGGCAATGGGCGAAGAAAAAGAATCAGCCCATCTCAATTTCAGAAAAAATAAGGAGAAAAAACAAGATCACCAACTGTATTAGAGGGTTGAAGTTAAACAGTAATGCAGGTGAGATGGTTGTTAAGTATCCTGTAAATGCTTTAAAATGCTGATTAATGTGGTTGCTTGACAGAAACTTGCTAATGGGAAAGTTTCCACTCCATTCCCTTCACTCGAGTTCCCTACCATGACTACTTAAAGCTGTTATTCAAGAAACGCTGACTAAATATATTCTCATCAACCACGACTATATCATCTCACATAATTGCAGTGACACAAACTACACATATTTTATATAAACAGAAGTGAAGATAGTACTAACCAACTCCATCCATGCTATATCTGACTCATAATAGTTATTCGACAGGAAAGCATCGGCCTTGCTTTTGAGCAGCCACTTCAAACTACACAAAGCAAGTTGATTAATGTAAAAGACTGTATAAAAGATAGTATACATGCTGGTTTTTAACCAAATAAAGATGAAAAGGAAATAATGTGCAGAGATATACCTAGGTGAGCTGGTCAAGTTGCCGGCTTTATCCAATAACTCAGCAGCTTTTGTGAGGAAAGGTTTATACTCTTCTGAGAATGGAACACTATATAGATCGTAAGTACCCACCAAATTATTTGCATGATCAAATGCATCATTGGCGAGAGAAGAATCTAAATTAGATTCACTGTGCCTCTTGATAACGCTGAAAAAGCCCGTTGCATCTTCTTGTTGATCCTTCGACAGACTATCCTTCCATAATTCAAATTCCTATAAAATGGAAATAATTTGAACCTTCAGCAAGTCAAAGAATTTCTTTATTAGGGATAAAATGAAGTTCCATTCACATACCATTTTGTCCATATCTGGAGGATAGAAATTGGCACTAGGAGGCTTTAGGATGGGAAATGCAGTTTTGTATTCCAGACCCTTCCATTCGGTAACAGGCCTCGTGGCTGCAGGAAGCAGCTTTATGGCTGAGTCAGCCGTTGTCAAAAATGCCTCATTTTCATCAAGGGAAGACCTGTCAAGCGAAGATGTGATTAATTTTCTTTTCCTTACTAGCTAAAAGTTTGAGAAGATTTCTTACGAAAATGTGTAGATCTAGATATAATTTCCTTCAATGTGATCAGAGATTCAGGAAACCTTATCGACTCTACATGGCAGTCGAAGCAAGTAGTGGGCAGTAGAGATTGTTAGGACAACTTACCATGGACTCTTATTAATCAGATAATACGCCCACTTTAACTTGTCTAACTGAGATGCATCGGCATTCTCCTTCAACCAATCTCTAAGATCCGGATTACCATGCCAAACCTGATTGAAAAGAATCAATTCAAATCATATTACAAGATAATTTTTCTCCAAGACGGTAAACAATTACATAATATGCAATCGGAACTCTAGTCATGCACATCATAGATCTCATCTATTATTATCTCAAACAGAAACAAGGTAGGTTACCAGTATAAGCATGGCTGTAGAATATGTAAACAATACGATTATCTAACCTGCAGGTAAAAGATTTCATCCATTATTTGTGCAGCCTTAATTAGAAAAACCAGAGCCTCCATATCTGCATCTGAAATCCCTGCTAACTGAATGGATAAGGAAAAACTCGACGTTAAAGTTACCAAAAATTTATTCAAGACGAGTTAAGAAATGTAGAAGTCAAGAAAGTTAAGAACCCCGGGATTAAGGGACACGGGAGCATAACGATCTAGTTGCTTTTGTAGTGTTAAACAGCGTGTGGTGTTCTCGCTATACCTGAGCAAATTTATACAATATTATAGCAGGCATTAAGCACAAACGAAATAATCCAAAAATATTGAGCACAAAAGAATTATCTGGAAAAAAAACTGTGGAAAAAGATGGATATTTTCAGCCAGCTAAAGAGAAAATAAAAGGCTAAATATTTTTTCAGAACTGCCTAACATGTAGCATGAACAAGTACAGTTATGGTTCTCGCTTTTTCAGGAATTTGATAGGACAAAGACACTACCAAGAGATACTCCATCTTTGACGGCTTAGTTCATTTCTATTAACCGAAGGGGGTGCGAACAAGAATCCCACACTTTGGAGATGCTATTTTTCGCTCATTTGGTTAAGGCAAGACTCGAGATTTTTTATATTAATATTAATAATAGGAAAATTAGATTAGTTGTGGCATATAATCAAATGTTGGCCTCTTAAAAGGACCATACTTCTTAATACTTTAGCTTTCTTCATTTTGGTCCTTTCTAACTAGAAGGGCAATATATATTGACAAGACTCATTCCATTATATGTTTATGCACTTTTGAGTCTTTTTTCCTTCTTGTTGTTCGGAACGGAACTGCTCTCTTGCGTCCAAGAAAAACGTAGTAAAGAACTTGCCATAAATTTAACAAGACAAGGATGCGAATTATACGAGTAACTTGTGGTTGTGCTTGAGAAGGCAACAAATTAATTCTTTGTCTGAAAAAATACAGGTTATAGTTTCAATATGCAATCCCATTCATCACGTGCTCAAGATTGTTTTTCCTGATCAGCGTAATAACTTTTTTATTCTTCTAGAGGATAGACTCAACCATTGATGAAATGACTGCATATAAAAATTTATTATTTCTTCATTTCTTCATTTGTTCATGTGGAAGAAAGTGATCAATTTACCTTTGTCTAATCATGTCAAAAAGTTGACCGTATTCCCCATTTACCTCGTATGGGACACAACCAGGATCTTTATTTGCAAGTAATCTTTCATACTCCTCATATGGAATATATTTAACAGCGGAGACTTCTGATTCCTGCATCATAATGAGATTAAAAGATAAACATGCATTCAGATCCACGTGCTCCGGACTCATTAGTATGGCAAAATGACATGTAGATGAGATTTCATGATCTATTTGCATGTTGAAGCACGTCTTTCCACATTTTATTGACAGAAATCGATAATAATTTGACATTTGTAAGGAACCAGATCCCATAGTTTGTCATAAGAAGAAAGTAACATTCTGTTAATATGTGAAAATGTACAGTACAGAATAAAGAATCATCTAACTCAAATACAACGCCCCTCCATTTTGAGACAACCAAAAGAGAACGGGAAGTCCTGAAAAGATCACAAGACTACGCTCATCTAAATTCCACAAACTTGACATTTCCTACAAAAAGATGTATATCCTTATACAACATCCCTTCTAAAGTTTTGAAATTCATTCAAACCATATAATTCATAATACAGTTGAAAAGCCCAGCCCGATCACTCCTTAAAACTAGGTGTTAAAAAGAGGGGTATTGGAACTTTATAACCAGTACAGAATAGGCAGGGCGTATGAGACAACATTCCAACACACTTCTCGTACCACAATAAAATAGCCAAGAATTAAGCAGCACACCAAACAATCCGAACTAAACGAACAGAGAGCCAAACTAAAGTAACACGAACAAAAACCCAACCAAGCTTGACACCAAGTTGAAAAGTCTCGTCTAATCACTCCTTAAAACCTAGGTAAGGAGAGAGCTACTGGAACCTTATAATTAGTATAAAATTGATTGATCTAAGCGATGTGGGACAACATTCCAACAAAATTTGTGCTCCTTCAATGAAGCTTCTTCCTCTTCTTATCCTTTCTTCCAAATGGATTGATAAATAACATAGCGAACTGAATTTGTGATAGCAATTGGTTAGTGGGAGAGATTTCAATGTCATCGGATATGTGAATGAGAAACTTCTGATCGGTCGAATAACTACAAGTATGGGTGCATTTAATAAATTCATTAATGAGTGCATTTACACAAACTGATTTGGAATAGCGGCCGGTAGCCCCAAGAGTGACGTCTGATCATTGGCCAATCATCCTTGATACCAACCCTTTTAAATGGGGTTCAAGTCCTTTCAGGTTTGAGGATATATGGTTGACTCATAAGGATTTCAAGGATTTGGCCAAGGAATGTTGGACTTCTTGGTCAGGTGGCGATTGGGAAGGCTTCAAATTTATTAAGTGTTTGGAAGCTTTGAAGAGAGAGCTGAAAGAGTGGGAGGTTTTTTGTAACCTGGAAACCTAAAAAACGATGCAGAGACCAATTTGCCGAATTAGATAGTGTGGAAACAAATGGAGGGATCATTAAAACTTTATAAGAGAACATACACCTCAAAAGTCTAGTATCAAGTGGCTAAAGAATGTGGTCTTTGCAATGTTTTAAGTCCTTTGGCTTGAGAGAAATGGAAGAATTTTTGAAGATACAGTTGCTAATGAATCTATTTTATGGAAGAAAATTATTCTTTTGGCTTCTTCTTGGTCGACAAAGTCGAAACTTTTTAAAAATACCCCTTGGTCTTCTTTTTTTGATACTTGGAATTTGTTATGAATGTAGTTGTGTGTAATTTTAGATTTCAGTATCTGTTTTGTTCTTGTTCTGTTTAGTTTTCAGTTTTTGGTGGATTACTCATCTTCCAAATCCTGCTCTTGTACTCTTTTTTTTAATTATTAATATATTTTTTTGTTTCCTATAAAAAAAGTGGCTAAAGAATGGAGACACGGAACCCAAAGTTTTCCAATGTGTGGTAAATGAAAGAAAGAAAAGGAGTTTCATTACAAAAATAGAAACGGATGAACGGACTATTGTGGAAAAGGAGGATGAGATTGTTAACGCGATCATCAATTTCTATAGCTCTCTCTTCTCCAAATCCGAGGCACATAGACCTCACATGGAAGGAATCACTTGGAAGACTTTGAATAGGATGAGCGTCGCTTGGTTAGAGAGACAATTTAAAGAGGAAGAAATTAAGCGAGAGGAGTTAAATAAGGATAAGGCGCCAGATCTTGATGGTTTCTCATTTAGTTTTTTTCACGCGTGTCGGAATTTGATAATGTTGGAATGTTGTCCCACATCGCCTAGGCCTATTATGTGCTAGATATAAGGTTTTAGTACCCCTCTCCTTAACACCTAGGTTTTAAGGAGTGATCGGACTAGGTTTTTCAACTGATAAAAGAGGATATATTAGACTTTTTCCCAAGAAGTCCAATTCTCTTAGAATCAAGAATTATAGGCCAATCAGCCTTGTCAACGGCCTCTACAAGATCATCTCCAAAGTCTTGGTGAATAGACTCACGGTGCACATTGGAGAAGTGGTGTCTAGCTACCAAGGAGCTTTTGTTGAGGGGAGAAATATTGGATGTGGTTTTAGTGGCCAAGGAGGGGGAGTAGGTGGCCGAGAAAAAAGACGGCTATGTTTTCAAGATAGATTTCGACAATGTGGATGGGACTTCATCGATATTGTTCTTGAGAAGAAAGATTTGGCTCACCATGGCAGAAAAGGGTCAAATGTTGTATGTCTTTGGCTAACTTTTCAGTAACTGTTAATGGGAGACCGAAGCGGTGAATTTCGGAGTCAAAAGGGTTCGAGACAGGGCAATCCCTTATCCCGTTTTCTTTTCATTCTAGCAATCGATGTTCTCAATGATTTAATCTGTAGAAGAAAGGATATGGGCCTTTTAAGGGTTTGGAAATGACAGGGTCCACATCACTCATCTTCAGTTCGCAGAGAACACCATCTTGTTCTAGAGGGGGAAAGGTCTATAAGGAAAACTTGCAAGATTATGGAGATTTTCCAGCTAGTTGTGGGTTGAATGTAAACCTGGGAAAGAGCTCCATAGCTGGGTTAAGGAGAGCAAAAGATTATGTGGCCCCTTTAACGTGCACTTTGGGTTGCATTGTTAATGATTTGCCGATGCAATACCTCGGTATTGCCTTTAGGGGGCAATCCTTTTACTGACTCGTTTTCGAGCCTGTGGTTGAGAAGGTTCAGAAAAGACTGACAAGATCGAGGACTTTTTTAACTAAGGGAGGCACACTGATGCTCATCCAATCAGTTTGGCTAGCCTTCCCATATATTTTCTTTCTCTCGCTATTCTGATTACCTCGTAGTACTTCCGTTAAAATTTGGAAGGATGATACGGGACTTCCTTTGGGAAGAAGCAGAGGAAGGCAGGGGAACTCAATTGGTGAACTGGGAGATGGTTTGACGACCAATTAATGAAGGGGGGTCGGGGTCTTGGCATCGGGAATCTGTTGTATCACAACATAGCTCTCATTGGTTAGTGGCTTCAGAGGCTTCTTTTAGAACGATATGCTTTGAAATATACCGGCATCGTTAGCAAATATGGGCTTCTTTGGGCTTCACGAGAACGGATGGGACTCCAATTTGGCTCGTAATACCACTCATAGCAGTCCTTGGAAATTTATATCCCAACTCCCAAGGTATGTCTTCATTTTCTAGTCATTGCTCCTATTATTTAGGTTGGGAACAAAATCAGATTTTGGGAGGATCTGTGGTGCTCTACTACTTCTTTGGCTTCTAGGTTTCCTAGCTCTATCGGTTATCGCGTCTTCATCACGCCACCCTCAGGTTTTCCTGGTCAGCCAAAAGCTCCTGGAATTTTCATTTCTTTAGAAATATTTTTTTATAAGAAACATAAATGTTATAGATATAAAAAGAAAGAGAAAATTTACAAAGTACGTTCAGAGGAAAAGAATTCCTAACTGAACACCAAAAGACTATAGTTAGTCTATACAAGCATCCAATTACAACTGAGCATAAATAAAGGAATATCCTTAAAAGTCTTAGTATTGGCTGCCTAAAAAGAAGTGAAAAACTATATTTTCTCCCAAACTATATTAACCTCGTCAGAGGTTTCTTCAAAATTTTTATGTTCCTCTCTAGCCAAATGTACCAAAAAATTGCAAGCGCGCCAAAACAGAAGAGTGTTTTCAGTATCTTGTGGATTTTAAGCTAGAGAACCTCACCCAACAGCCCCTCTACATGTTTCTGAGGAACCCAACTGAAACTAACCTCAAATCTCCATTTAGACCACAGAACATGAACAAAAGAACAATGAATGAAGAGATGGTCCAAACTGTCTCCATTTGTACCACACAACACACATCTCGAAGAAGACAGAGCCATGTTCGGATGTCTAGTTTGGACCTCATCATGAGTGTTGATCTTACAGACCTAAACACCAACAAAAGAATTTGATTTTTGTGGGTATTTTAGAGGACCAAATTTCTCGAAAGGGGAGGTCAACCTGACTTCTATTATCTACAATCGAGTTGTTGGATGAGGCCAGGAAAGAAAAGAAGGATTTACAACTAAACACCCCCGATTTATCCAACAAACAAAACCCTTCTATCTGCATTATGAATAGAAATGGAAACATGTATTAAACTGTCTAGAGCAGAAACTAAGTCCTCAGATTCTCTATCATTAAGATTTCTGAAAAAATAAAAATTCCAAGAGTTTTGGGCTGACCAAAAAGATCTGACGGGGGCGTGATGAAGATGCGATAACCTATAAAGTCTAGGAAACCTACAAGCCAAAGAAGTATTCGAGCACCATGCATCTTCCCAAAATCTAATTTTATCTCCGCAACCTAAGGAGTATGATTAATGACTAGAAAATGAAGACATAACTTGGGATATAAATTTCCAAGGACAACTATGAGTAGTGTTTCAACCAAATTAGAGTCTCGTCGGTTCTTGTGAAGCCCATATTTGTTAACAATGACGGAATGCCACAAAGAGTCTTGTTCTAAAGGAAACCGCCAAAACCATTTACCAATGAAAGCCATGTTGTGATACAACAAATTTCGATGCCAAGACCCCCTTCCATTATTGGTCGACGAACCATCTTCCAGTTTACCAAGTGATTTCCTCCACCTTCCTCAGATCTTTCCCAAAGAAAGTCACACATCATCTTTTTTAATTTTGACAGATGTTCTACGAGGTAACCTGAAAAGCGAAAGGAAATATGTGGGAAGACTAGCCAAAACTGATTAGATGAGCGTCAGTCTCCCTCCCTTTGTTAAGAAACTCTTCCTCCACTTCGTCAATCATTTCTGAACCTTCTCAACCATTGGCTCCCAAAACGAATCACTGAAAGGATTGCCTCCTAAAGGTATGTCGAGATATTACATCGGCAAGTCATTTACAGTGCAACCCAAAGAGCAAGCTAAAGAGGCCACAGAATCGTTTGTTCTCCCTATCCCAGCTATGGAGCTCTTTCCCAAGGTAACCTTCAAGCCCGCTACTAACTCGAAAATCTCCAAAAGTTTGCACGTGTTCCTCACAGACCTTTCCCCTCTAAGAAAAAGATGGTGTCATCCGCAAACTGAAGGAGAGTAATATGGACCCTGTCTTTTCCGACCTCAAATCCTTTAAGAAGTCCCACATCCCTTCCTCTGCATATTAAATCACTCAGAACATCGGCCGCTAGAATGAAAAGAAAAGGGGATTAGGGCACCATGTCTTAGACCCTTTTGGCTTTGAAATTTACCCCTCGGTCTCCCATTGACAATAACTAAGAAATTAGTCGTGGACAAACAGCCTTGGACCCATTTCCGCCATCGTGCGCCAAATCATTTCTTCACTAGAACCACATCGATGAAACCCCAATCCACATTGTCAAAAGCTTTTTCAAAATCTATTTTGAACACATACCCATCTTTATTCTTAGCCACATACTCCCCCACCATCTCATTTGCCACTAAAACCACATCCAAAATCTGTCTACCTTTCTTTAACAAAAGCTCCCTGATAGCTAGACACCACGTCGCCGATGTGTTCCTTGAGTCTATTCGCCAAAACTTTGGATATGATCTTATATGCGTTGGTGACGAGGCTGATAGGCCTATAATCATTGATTTTAAGAGAGTTAGACTTCTTGGGGATGAGGCTAATATAAGTCTCATTTTTTTGGCGTTTATGATGCCGGAATAAAAGAATTCCAAGACTCGACAAAGACCATCTTTTATCAAGTTCCAACAAGCGTGATAAAATCCATTTGAACTTGGCTTTGTCACCTTCAAGGTGTGTGTTGTGTGTGGCAAGAACGGGGAGAGTCAAGACCACCTCTTCATACATTTCTCTTTTGCACATTTTTTATGCTGTAAATGGTGATCTAAACTAAATTTCAGTTGGGTTCTTCAGGAGCACGTGGAGTGACAATTGGATGAGATTCTCCAACTGAAAATCCACAGAAAAATTATAACCTTGTTGTGTTTTGGTACATTCGCGATTTTTCGATATTTTCGGCTAGAGATGAATAGAATATTATTTGAAGAGACTTCTGAGGATTTCAATATGGTTTGGAAGAAGATATAGTCATTCACTTCTTTTTGGGCAGCCAACTTTAAGACTTTTAAGGATCTCCTTTATTTATGCTTAGTTGTTATTGGATGGCTGCTTGTACACACTACTATAGTCTTTTTGGTGTTCGATTAGGCAATCTTTCTTCCGAACCATCTTTGTACTTTTCTTTATTAGTATAATTTATGTTTCTTATCAAAAAAATAAAGATAAAAATGACATAGCATTAACATCCCTTGGAAATCCCACACAATTCAAATTATCAAAGAGTTTTAACCACAATTGACAAGACAATGAACAACGTAAATAAAGACTCTGCATCCTCGATTTTAGATCCAACCAACTGTAGCCTATTAACATCAAGATGGACACTTCTAATTAAAACAACAATAACTAAAACCCCAAGGGTTAGCTCAAGTGGTGAAGGCCTTGGAATTGGATGTTTGCTCCCTCCCAAGTCCAAGGTTTGAATCTTCTTAAGTGAAGTTAATTCCTTGGAGTCATTACCACCTGATGTTAAAGCCAGCCACTTAACCTCACTCGTTGAGGGGAACTTCTTATGGAACATAAGTGAGATCAATGGCAAGAGCACTCATGCCCCATTACCAGGGAAGGAGAGGTGATGGTAGTTTATAAGGAGTGACCTCCCTTGGACTAGTAAGACTCCCAAAGTCAAAACAATGAGGGGAGACACCCAGATTCGGTTGGGTAGGCTGAAAGTAGACTATCTTACTAGTGGGCAGGCCATTACAATGGTGCAAGGGTTTGAAGAGATAGTCGAGGCACGCGTATTAAGGCCCAGATACCTGTGGACACTCAAATAAACAACCATAACTACAATAACCGGAAGCAGCAAAATGGTCCTCAAATATTTCAGTTTAGAAAAGAAGCTAAAAAGCTCAATTTGGTATGGAGAAGTCATCTTAGTAAAAAATTTCATGTCTTGAAATGGGATTAACTTGTAAATTTAATTTTATTCACTTACATAGAATCCATCACATGCTAAAAAGTAAAAGCAGATTAAAAGAATTTGTGCTTGTAGGAGACCAAATATTCTAGATGTAAGAAGCCTAAGAGAATAAGATATGGTTAGCGACATATACACAATGAAACCTTACTAGCTATTTACAACAAAAACGAATATGCTAATGCCAACAAATTCATTACTCGATAACTGAAGAAATGATGTACAACTCCAGATGACATAATTAAATTATAGATAGCCAGCATCATGATTGAAATGCACTACTGCTTATAAGGATCTACAGTCTTAAAATTCAAAGATCCATCAAATTATAATTGAAGCACGCTATTCGAATGATTTTGGAGATCACTTGGCTTACTTATTTGAAGAGAAGGAAACTTTATAAGTCCGCAAAGTAACATAGGTTAGTATAAGATTGGCATATCATGTTAGGTCGTTAGCTACCACACAGGAATGTTCCATGGTTCAAATAGGTATATGATGTAGCCACCATGGCAGAATTAACAATGTCTGACAACAACCCCGCTCCTCTCCTCCAATAAATTAACTTTTCAAATAACATCCTCACTAAAATGACCTTTTGTCCTATTTCAGAGAAGTGCAGCCTCAAATCTATGAAAGGATCATAAAGGACACGACAAATGATCTCCTAACCTGTAGAGTGAAAGCATCCAGAGGAATTGGATCCCTAGTTGTTACAAGATACACATCTTCGAATTCATTATTGATGAAGTTGCCATCATTGGTGATGCTGCAATTCAATGAAATTATATTACTAATTAACAGCAAGTAAAGTTCACTTGGGTCCCAAAGTTTAAGCACAACATTTAATTAAATGAGCAAACCACTGACATTCCAGAATAATTAAGTTTCATTTCCCATACTAATCAAAAAGCATGTGTTTTGCACTTCTTAATGCAGTTTAAAAATATATGATAGGATTTGAGATATAAACGTTAAAATAAATACATTCTTTAAAAATCATTGTAAAATCTAAAGTAAACGTAAAATAGTTATGGTAAACGGTAAAATGTTATTTTCTCATATGTATACAATTAAACTATTGCAGATAAAATGAAATATGAATGAGTGTTTTCAAGGTGCAATGTGCACTCAAAGGCAACAACTCTTTTGGTTGCTTGGAGCTAAGAGACAATAGAATAGTGTTGCCTGATTGAATGAGGCGCAATTTGGTATATATGTTAAAAAATTAAATTATGGATCCTACATATACTACAACTATCAAACACACACACACATAAATTGATCATAATTATCTTAGACTACAGTGTTTTATATTATCAGATAAACAAGATTTCAAGTAGAAGTACATCATTTTCTAGATTCTCCTTAAACAGGGACTGGAGTTAGAAAAATATCCTTAAAAACAAATTCTTAAACAAAATAAAAAAAATCAGTTGTCTAAAAAGGAATGTCTAAAAAGGAATGCATTGATGCTTTGTTTTTACTTGTTGCTTGACTGAGGGGTCTGTGTCCAATCGTAGATCCTAAGTGAAGAGGGACCAGAATGGAAAGTTGAAAAGAAGAATAATAATGAAGGACAAGAGGATGACCAAAAACAAAACAAAAAGGAAAGAGATCATCCTTTTTTGCAGAATTTCTTTCCATTGAAGGGTTGATGAAAATTTTCTTTATGTTGTACAAAATAAGAATGGAAAATATGTTTTTTCCTCCTATAATCACTTACATGCACGTCGTTTAATTTCAGACATAAATCATAGTCTTTTCTTTCCAATTTTCTACCAAATCAAAAATTTACTTTACTATTTTTAACTTATATTAGATCTGCCTTCAGCCAGGTGCTCGCCTGGCAGCATGGCGAGAGGCAAGAGGCGTGCCAAAAAGAGACGCACGCCTCATGAATGTGCACGCCTTAGTAGACTTAGGGGCGACCCCAGGGGAAAACTCCATTCACCTTGAAAACATTGATACAAATAAATCATGAATCACTTGGAGAAGAGAAACTGTCTACTAATAATTTTTTAAATTAAAGAAAATATAATCTCATCAAATATATATCATAGGATGAGATGAAAAGAAACTAAATTAAATAATTCTTTGAGAAGAGATAATGTAATCTTACAAATTGTGTTTGTCTACACAATCTTACAATTTTGTTAGTTATTTCATTTCTGAATAAATGAGTTCGTATCACTGAGATGCAACTCAAAGTGAGTGGTTCATACACTCTTACAATGAGAAATCAATTAACATACATAGAAATTGAATAACTTATTACAAGCTACAAAAATTTGCTTAAGAGATACTCGACCCTGAACAGAGGACAGAGTGATCAGAGTGAACCATGAACTTTATGTGTAAGTCAAGTGATGGGAATATAATTATCAATCACATTCAATGATTTTTGCCATAAAACTAAGTCATGTAGTAGAATTCTCCTATCAAATAGGAAAGAGAAATTTATATCTTCTTTTAAAACCAATGTACAGTAAAACTCCATAATCTTCTCCTGTAAAAAACATCTTTTTGGCCTTTCACGTGAACATAGGTGGCTTCAAAGGATAACGAAGAAACAGAACTAAAGTATAAGGCAGCCATTTATTTTATTTTTATCAGTATAAGGCAGCCATTTATTGACAGGGTATTCATAAAGCTTCTTTTATTTTAGTAAGCAGAATATTCATAAAATTTATGATATACTAACCACTCTTGAAGATAAACGAATATCATTTCAAATGCATCCTTTGGAAGTACGATTCCAAGTTCTTCTTGAAGCTCCCTCCTGAAAGCATATAACTGATTTTTTAAGTAAAAAAACACCAAAAAGTCTCATCACAACCACCAAATGCATCTCTTATCTGAACCAAGAAAGAAGATCAGAAAAAAGAAAATAAAGAAGAATGGAAAATGATTAAATAAGCTTATTACTGTTGGTTCAATTACGTTTTGATAGCATATGTCAGGGAAAAAAACATTTTGGTAGCTAATCTGGACTACTGGAATTAATGAACTGCAAGAAAAGTAGAGCGTGATGATTGTTGTCTGTAGTACCAACACAGAAATTGAAATTGTGAATGATATAAAAAATTTGTAGATTCCAACAGAGGTTTCTTCGTGTGAAGGACTGAACAATAGCATAAGGTTTTGTATAGTTGCCACCATTATCAGCAAGAGGGGGAGATAGAAATATAGAAATTGGTCCTCCAAATAAGAATGGATATTTTGGCAACCCGAAACTCCAACCAGGCAGGCCCATTTTGTACCCATCCAGGTCTCACTAAACCGGGGAGGTGAAATGATTGCCGCCCGCCTGTTGACACACCCCTGGTAATTCACCAAGCAAACCACAAGTGTTGAATCCAACCTGAGACCTTGGAGCACAGGAACCAATTTCGCCCTTACCACTTGTGCTAGCCCAGCTGGCCAAATAAGAATGGATCATGATGCAGAGTGCTTTTAAGAAAATCAGCCATCCTTAGTTTCTAGAAGATTTCAACATCAACAGTAGAACAACAAAAATGAAGAAAAATATAATATAAGCCTTTTCACGAGTCACAACTTTGAAAGAGGAACTTCAAAGAAGAATAATATATCTAACTTAATAGTATTACCGAGCAGTTACAAGTGATGAATCACCAGCAGATATATGGCCAGCACTGGAGATATCCCACAAGCCTGGCCATGAATCCTTGCAGTCAGCACGTTGCTGAAGAAGAAGCTCTTGAGTACTCTCAGAAAAAATCCACACATGAACAGCTCGATGGTAATCCCCATCTCGATGAATATCTCGTCTGCCAACAGCTAAAGATTGTCTTATTGAATATATAACCAAAAAAAACTCACGACACTGAAAATTACAAATTAGCTAACCAATTAAACCAAACAGACGAAAAAACGCGCTTAACTATAATGACAAAGTTCAGATTAATCATTAATCAATAAAAGAAAAGGAACACAAGCTTTCTGCCTGCACGGATACCATCCGCAATTGCAGGAGTGGCATTATTCGATCAAACTCCAAGGACCTCGCACAAATAATCAATTTCGGGGAAAATAAAGATGGGTGTCCAGAAAATTAGAATTCCAAAAACAAAAAAGAAACATGAGATGATAAGGCTCAACATTCAAGCTTAAATTAATAGAATTTTGGAGTTCGATTGTCAAGGAAGTGAAAGAAACGAAGTAGCCAAGATCATCTTAAAGCGCTTTCGAAGTTTGACAGGATATCCGAGTGAAATTTCAATTTCTGCTTACCCAATCAGCAGCACAAAAAGACAGAATTCGACTCTTCCCCGATTTTTCTCGCGAATCAAACGGAAAGAAACAGAAAAAATTGATCGGGAAGAAGGGACGTGCCTTGGTTTGGAAAGGCCAGACTTCTGTCCGGTTTTGGTGAGAACGTCTATGTACTCTTCTTGAACGTGAGCTTCCGCCATTGGTTGGGGAGAATCACAATTCGTATGTTGTCTTTCCAACAGGATAGTCCTAGACAAATAACTCCTAGACAGGCTCACCAAGAGTTAACATGATGTCCAATGTATGACGATAATAAGAGAAATTTTCAGAACCCTTGGGGAATCGTTAAAGACCCTCTCCCATTCTAAGTAAATTTAACTCATAACATTATGTTAGATGTAGTCTGCTAAAAAATATTATGCTAAATTATAATCTAGTAATTTTATGTTAAAATTATTTTTTGTTACGTCATGGTCTAACGGAATAAATAGATAATTTTATCATGTGTCATCTCGCAATATCATGATCTAACAAGTTTGTATTAAAATTAACATTTACTAGATCATGATCTAGTAAAACAACAGAAACAATGATCTTAATATCCTTAAAATAATATAAAAAATTTAATATCATTAAATTTTATCTCAATGGTCCTTTCATGAAAATTTCTCCAATAATAATAGGATTTTTGTCTAAAATATACCTTTAAAAACATAATTTATTAAAACACACCACAATCCTAATTTTCACCAAAATATACCATGCCCCCCCCCTTTCTCCCTTCATTTTTCTTTCATTCACCCTCTTATACACTTCTTACATTTATACAATCAAATGTCATATCATTATTTAACCAATCTTCACTCTCTTTCTTCACCTACTTTCTCTCCTCTTATCTCAAATAAAATTGGTATTTCGTTCAACTTCATCAATGACTACCTCTTCAACTTCATCTTCATTTTATTTTCTCACCTCCTCTATCTTTTTCACTTCCTCTAATAAAATAAATTCAATGATAAAAATGAGTTTTTAGGTGAAAAATAGATATTTCGTTGGAATTAGGGTGTTCAAAACCAAATCGAACCGGCCGAATTGAACCAAAAATGATGGGTTCGGTCGGTTCTTTATGTAGGTTTGGTTCGAAAAAAATCGCCGAACCGAAGTTTCAGTTCAGTTCATAGATTTTGATGGTTTTCGAATCGAAACTTTAAATCTATATATTTTTTATTTTTTATATATAATTTCTTATAAAACCAAAGCAAAACTTTAATTTTATATATGTTTTTTCAATAATATCATTTAAAAATTATTTAAAAAATTATTTTTAATTAATAATACAGAATCGAAGAACCGAACCGAAACTCACGGTTCGACTTTTTAGTATTCACGGTTCAGTTTGGTTCGGCTTAGTTTATTGCCGAACCGAACCGTGAACACCCCTTGTCGGAAGGCTTGAAAAAAATTCTGATGAGAAAAAATAGGTATTTCATTGGAGGGCTTGAAAAAATTTTCAATGATAAAAAATGGGTACACAATATTCGTGTGAGCATCTTGTTGGCTACAAGAATGGCACATGATGCTCGCGTAAAGAATAATTTAACATTTAATTGGATGAGTGTAAGAAGTGTATAAGGGGAAGAGTAAGAAAAATTAAGGGGAAGAGTAAGAAAAATTAAGGGAAAAGTGAGTCAGGGATATACTTTAGCGAATATTAGGCACGGAAATTTTTTACTCATAGTTGTCGAAATCGTGATCTACGATCCTACGATCATATAATTCCAAAATGATCCAGATCGAGTATAGAATCGGGATCACGTAGGATCGTGGTAAGATCGAAATAGGATCGATAGGAACGTATCGATCCCACCAATATCTTAATTTGGGTAATTTTATTTGGTCAACATCAAGAATAGGTCATTTTTAAGAGAAAAATAAAAAATAGTCCAAGATGAAGAAAAATAGCCATTCATTTAAAAAAATCAAAAGTCCGGGCAAAAAATCATCACCTACGAGAAAATTTATCCACAATGTTTATATAATATATATTGTATATATAAATATATTACAAAAATTGTACATGTGTATATCTATATATTGTATAAATTATCAAAATCTTGAGCTATGGCGGCGTGGCGTGAAAATTTTCTTCCACCGTGAGAGTCCATTTTTTTTCAAAAATCTTGCAACAAGACTATTTTTTTATATTTTATACTTGTGACCATTTTTTATGAATTTTATTAGAAATTGACTATTTATTAACATTACATATTTTTTTAATTTTATCAAATGTTGTCAAATGACTGGTTGTTGAAACTCACTTCCTAAGTTTCTCTAAGTCCAATTCAATGTAATTGAAACCCGCCTCCTAGTTAATATATTGTCATAAGACAAACTTACTAAATCTTTGTAATATCTATAAACTCATACTTTCTCACACAAATTTTTGAATTTATAAAATTTTATTTGTGTGTTTATGATATTAAGAGTAAAGTGGTTTTTGTAGAAACATTTTTGGAAAATTTAATTTTATAATTTTTATTTTGAGAAACTTAAGAAACTAAAATTGAATCGTCTTTGTTTAATGCACTCATTAGAATGCTTGAGTAATGAAATTATTTTGAGCAACTTAAAAAATTATATATTTAGGATCAAACTTGAGTTGACTATTTTGAGATATTATATATTTCACTCATTTATAAAGTAGACTAAAACTTATTTTTATTATTTAATTTTAGTTAGAAATAGTTAATGTATTTTTTAAGGATCACAATTTTTTAATATTATAATTGTTAACATTTGATAAGAGCTTACGATTTTCGATCTAATTCATAAGACCCTACCACCGATCTGAGTCATAAATACTATCCTGACAATTTTAATAATAGTAAATAGTTATTTATCTCATGCAAATGAAGTTTAATAAGTTTGTAAACCATCATCGATTATGGATACATAACAGGTAGTGTCTGACTTGAGCAGTACGTGATGTTACCTGTAGCCATACTTTATACAATGGTAGATTTGGCCTGATATATAATTATATTAATAAACAAATAGGTGACACATGGTAACTTTTGAGGAGATTTGAATTGATCTTCATATAATCCAGGATTAAAGTGTCTGGAGCTATATAAAATATGACCTCTCCCATGATACCGATCTCACTGATTTAACACGTGTGGGAGCTGATATGCTCGTACCCGATCACGTGCAATGAATGTTACAGTTCCATAATAATTATGACAAATTATAGGGGTGTTAAAAATCAAACCGAATCGAAAATAGTCGGTTCGGTTGGTTTTTTATGTGTGTTAAGTTTGGTTCAGTTCAGAAAAATTTATTGAATCGAAGTTTTAGTTCGGATTTTTGGTGGTTTTCGAACCAAAACATTAAATATATATATATATTTTTTATAAAACTGAACCGAACCAAACCGAGATAAAATTTTAATTTTATATTTATTTTTTTCAATAATATCATTTCAAAATTATTTAAAAAATTATTGTTAATTAATAATATTGAATCGAACCGAAACTCACAGTTCAGCTCTTTTAACAATCACGGTTCGGCTCGATTTTATCACCGAATAGTGAACACCCCCAACAAATTATAGGGAGGAGAACTCAATTGTGATCCTGTAGGTGGAGATTTATTTTCATCTCTAGTACAGTGGTACTGAACTAGACGATCCTAGATTAATGTATGAGGGGGCGGCGAGCTACTCATATCTTGGCTCGTGTAATCTGTACATGATAGAATCATAGTATTTGTAAATACTCGCACGTGCGAGGATTAATGTATGAGGAGGCGGTGAGCTACTCATATCTCGGCTCGTGTAGTCCATACATGATAGAATCATATTATTTATAAATACTAAGTACTCGGCACGTGCTTCGCATGCGCTAGGTTGTAATAGTGTGTTTCGACCCTATTAATGTCACGCGCATAATGAGAGCTGAAATAAATAATAACCGTAGTTTTGAACAGATCACATGAAGAACCAGATGCTATTTATTTAATAAAAATGACCTATTTTATATAACTAAAAAACTTACATAAACATGCATGTTTCAATTCTTAATTTTCTATATTCTTGGTTTTTTTATTTACACCTAGATTGAAAACTTACTAAAACATGCATACAACACAACAAATTATATCTTACAAATTATTTCACTAAAGATAGAAAATATCAACAAACAATGTCTTGCTGCATATTGAAGATGAGGTCATTATAGTCTTCTTGATACTTATGGTGTATCTCTTTCGACATTTGTTGGTGAATGATCTGTTAGAGCTAATGATGTAAAAGTAACAACAGATGATAAGATCGTACTGATATTATAAAAAAAAGCATCCTCTATTTTATTTGACGATTTTACGATATCATCCCATCCAAAGTTAGATGTAGGTCACGAAATGAGAGACGGATGATCATATCTTCTCTTAAATGCTTTTATACAATTTTCTAGATACAGATTCTTCACAAACATCATTTTGGCTTGTTGGCTTTAATTTCCATCTAACCGAAGGCATGTCTTATGCTTTTGATCTCCATATATGTTTTTGTTTATTTTGTTCTCTCAATCTCATATTCATCTACTATTTTTTTAGACCTCCCTTTGAGAACTACAATGACTAATTTATATATAATGTGACAATGTATAATGAAAAACAATAAATTAAATCTTAATGGAGGAAAATATAATAATCTATACTTTAAATCTTACACTTCACCATGGAGGAAAATATAATAATCTATTGAACGAACGTATTATGTAATAGAATGTAACATGCAGTAATTGAATCAATTAATCAACAATGTTTTGATCATACATAATAATCTTAAGCACAATTTACATAACTAAGCACAACAAGGAACATCACTAAACCAAAAAGTATTTCAAAAGCAAATCTGTTAAGGATAAACCTACACACCAAGTTCAAAGGATTCAACATTTTAAAGATGAGCATGATCAAGAAGGCAAGGAGAGAGTTCAAGAAGTTTCTAGTCTAATTAGCATGCCTCAAGTACCAATAACAAGGTCGCGGTTTAAGAAGCTTCAACAAGCTTTAATCCACCACTTGTAAGGCTTAGTCAATTCACCTAGTGAAGGTCTACAAGGACATTAAAGCTTTGGCATAAGTGCAACATGAGTCCAGCACAACTTGGTTCAAGTCCAAGCTATTAATGGGTTGGATTAAGTATGTAATGGTAATTTTTGTGTTACCTTTTGGGCTGAACGAAATTTCACTTTATTTAGAGTCCATTAGTTTTATTTTGCTTAATATAGTCTATTCTTAATTATTATTTAAAATATAATTAGGTTAATTTCCTATTCTTGAGTTTTAGAATTTTAGAAAACCTTTGTAAAGATTATAAATATGCATTGCTAGAATGTTTTAAGGGTTCCGAATTTTAATTGAAGAAAAACCAAAAGGTTGTTTTTCTTTTATCTTTGTGTTCTTAAGTAGAATATATGCTTTAAGAAACATTCAAGTAGATTGATCACCTTCTTGTGTAGTGTTTCGAAACTGAAATTCAAAAACAAGTTTTTTTTATTCTAGTTCTTGATCATCTATCTAATAATTCTATTTTTCTAGCATTTTCTTAGGGGTTGTTGTCAAATTGGTTATTGGGGGTTTTCACGTTAATGCTTCATGGGTTCCTATACATAAAATGGGTTTTCAAGCTTATTTTTGGAGGTTTCGTATAATTTGGTATCAGAGCTTTGGCTCTAGATCAGGTTTTATCTCTTTAAAATTTTGTTTCTTTAATTCTGATTTCTTGCATTTTTCTTGTTCTTTTGAATTCAATTTTGGGTTTATAGTTGTAGTTCAAAAAAAGAGAAAAAAAGTAAGAAAAATTCGTGCAAAAAAGAGCATGTAACAAAAAAGAAGAAGAAGAAGAGAGAATTTCGTTCGAAAAAAAAGAAGGGAACGAAAATAGTTATTTTTCTAATTTTAGGAAGATATTTGTTTTTAAATTTGTTACTTTCCTAATTCTAGGAAGTTCTTTATTTCTAAATTCATTACTTTCTAAATTGATCATTTTCCTAATTTTTTTTACTTTCCTAAATTCATACTTTCCTAAATTCTCTACTTTCTTAAATTCACTACTTTCCTATATTAGTCTCTTTCCTAAATTCATTTTTTCTTAAATTAGTTACTTTCCTAAGTTCTTTACTTTCCTAATTTCATTACTTTCCTAAAATTAGTTACTTTCCTAACTTCAATACTTTCCTAAAATTAGATACTTTCCTAAAATTTGTTAGTTTCCTAAATTCATTACTTTCCTAAATTCATTACTTTCCTAAATTTGTTTCCTGTTCAACTTATTTTGAAAATTTCAGTTTTGAAATTCTACATATTACAAGCTATTTGAATTGTTTTAAAAGTGTGATTCACCAAAGAACATGAAAGAATAAGCTAGAGTGATGTGAGAAAAATCATGAGTGAATTATATTTTTTGTTTATGAGTTAAACACGAGCGACCCCCATCTTTTGAGTGTAAACACGTAAGGGAGTGCTTGTGAGGTCCTTGAATTATTTTTGTTTCTTACATTCTATTACAGTAATGTCAAACCAAAGTGGAGATAACGATGTTGGTCATGTTCCTGATGCTATGCTACGTGAGGCTCAACGAATAGATTTTACACGTTTGAATCAAAATATGGAGGCCATGAGGGATGCATTAGAGCATATGGAAGCAATGTTGCAGGCGGTTGAAAGAGCAAGACCAAATCACAACGAGAGGCGACGAGGAGGAAGAAACCGAATATCTCAAGTTGATGATTTGAAAGATGAATATTTTGATTATAATGAAGATGATGATGATACAATTGTTGGAAGGGTCATGCCGAGAGGAGGAAGAGAAGGTCGTGGTTTTGGTAGAGGTAGAGGGAGAACTCATATTTGATTGTCATCAATTTAGTGAGGAGAAGAAGGTCAAGTTGGCGGTCACCCAATTTTCAAATTATGCTATAGCTTGGTGAGATCAATTGGTGACAAGTAGAAGAAGAAATTTGGAGAATACAATTGAGACTTGGAATGATCTCAAGTCTACAATGAGGAAGAGATTTGTACCTAGGCATTTTCATAGGGAACTTGTTCAAAAACTTCAAGTTCTTAGACAAGGTAGTAGAGGTGTTGATGATTACTACAAGGAGATGGAAATGCTCATGACTAGGGCTGATATAGAGGAGGATACAGAGACCACTATGGCAAATTTCTTGGCTGGTTTGAACAAGGAGATATCTGACCGAGTGGATTTGCAACCTTATGTAGAGTTAGAAGAGATGGTGCACATTGCCGTCAATGTGAAAAAGCAACTCCAAGGAAGAGGGGCACCAAGGTATGTTTCCAAACCTTATCCCAACTCTAATTCTACTTGAAAAATGGATGGGAGGAGTGATTTTAAGGGTGGAAATAAGGCTGCTTATGATGGTTCAAAGGGAAAGACATATTCGATTTACAAAGAAAAATCCAAACTTAAAGAACCTAAAGGAAGAAATAGAGACATTAAGTGTTGGAAGTGTCAAGGTGTAGGTCATATTAGCAAAAAATGCCCTAATAGGAGAACTAACCCTACGAAATGGTGAGATAGTGATTGATGAAGATGAGGGTGACAATGAAAGTGATGAAGAGGAGATACCTGAATTGGAGAGTTGTAGTGAAGGGAGCATTGAAGAACCGATTAGGGGTGATGTGTTAGTTACAAGACGTGCTCTTTACACCCAATTGAAGGAGGATTGTCATGAGGAGCAGCAAGAGAACTTGTTCCATACACGGTGTCATGTTAAAGGCAAGGCATGTAGTGTGATTATCGATGGTGGGATTTGCACTATTGTGGTGAGTACAATTTTGATTAATCGATGGAGTTGTCTACTACACTACACCCACGACCATACTAGCTTAAGTGGCTGAATGATTGTGGCCAGGTCAAGGTGAATAGGCAATCTACTATCTCATTTTCAATTGGTAAATATCATGATGAGGTGTTGTATAATGTGGTTCCTATGAATGCTGGAAATATTTTACTTGGTAGGCCTTGGTAATTTGATAGGAGAGCTATGCATGATGGGTACCTCAATAGGTATTCATTCACCAAGGATGGACGAAAAACCATACTAACACCATTTTCCTCAAAAGAAGTGTATGAAGACCATTGTAAAATGGAAAGGATGAGAGTGGAGGCTGAAAAGAAAGAAAAAGAGAGCAAGAAAAGTGCTTTAGAGTGTGAAAACAAAAAGAGTAAAAAGAAATAGGGAAAAGAAAAAGGAGAGAAAAGTGCAAAGAGTATGAGTTTAGTAGCCAAGACAAGTGAGGTTAGACATGCATTGTACTCCAATCGACTTATATTTGTACTCTTGTACAAAGGGGCTTATTTTGTAACTAATGAACTTAACCCCTCTTTGCTTAGTGTGTTTGTTGATCTTTTGCAGGAATTTGAAGACATGTTTCCTGAGGAGATGCCTAGTGGTTTACCACCAAGTAGAGACATAGAACATCAAATTGACTTCATTCCTAGAGCTGCCATACCCAATAGGCCAGCATATAAAACAAATCCAACTGAGACAAAGGAGATCCAAAAATAAGTGGAGGAGTTGCTAGCTAAGGGGTATGTGAGGGAGAGTCTAAGTCCTTGCTCGGTTCCTATTATTCTTGTGCCAAAGAAGGATGGAACATGGAGGATGTGTGCGAAATGTCGAGCCATCAATAAAATCACTGTAAAGTATCGTCACCCCATTCCTCGGTTAGATGACATGCTTGATGAATTATATGGTTCTTGTTTGTTCACTAAGATAGACTTGAAATCTGGTTATTATCAAATTCGAATGAATGTTGGAGATGAATGGAAAACAACATTTAAGATAAAGTATGGGTTGTATGAGTGGCTTGTTATGCCATTTGGTCTTACTAATGCACCTAGCACATTCATGAGATTGATGAACCATGTGTTGCGTGAGTACTTGGGAAAGTTTGTTGTTGTTTACTTTGATGATATTCTCATTTACTCTAAGTTCTTAGATGATCATATCATGTATGTGCGTCAAGTACTAGAAATACTTAGGCAAGAAAAGTTGTATGCTAACCTTAAGAATTGTAGTTTTTGCATGGAGAGGGTTAATTTTCTTGGTTTTGTAGTGTCTAGTCAAGGTATTGAGGTTGATGAGGACAAAGTAAGAGCCATTAAGGAATGGCCAAGATCTAAGAATGCTAGTGAGGTGAGGAGCTTTCATGGGCTTGCTGGTTTTTATAGGAGATTCATTAGGGATTTTAGTACAATAGCCGCACCTTTGAATGAGTTAGTTAAGAAGAATGTTGGTTTTGTTTGGAGAGAGGCGCAAGAACATGAATTTAATGAACTTAAGGATAAATTGTGTGCTACATCTTTGCTTGCTTTACCTAATTTTGATAAAACTTTTGAGATTGAATGTGATGCTAGTGGCATAGGATTTGGAGCTGTTTTGATGCAGGACCAAAGACCACTAATGTACTTTAGTGAGAAGTTAAGTGGGGCAGCCTTGAAGTATCTAAGATATGACAAAGAATTATATGCTTTGGTTCGAGCTCTGCAAACATGACAACATTATTTATGCCTAGGGAGTTTGTGATACACACTGACCATGAAAGTCTAAAGCATTTAAATGGTCAAGATAAGCTGAACCATAGGCATGCTAAATGGGTGGAGTTCATTGAAACATTCCCATATGTGATTAAGTATAAGCAAGGTAAAGAGAATGTAGTTGCGGATGCATTATCCAGAAGGTATACTCTACTTAATTCTCTTAGTGCTAAATTGTTGGGTTTTGAGCATATTAAGGATTTGTATCAATATGATGCTGATTTTGGTGAAATATATGCATCTTGTGATCGCGGGGCTGTTACGGATGATTTTTACTTGTTTGATGGTTTCTTATTTAAGAGAAATAAGTTGTGCATTCCTAAGTGTTCTATGAGAGAATTGTTGATTAAGGAAGCACATAGAGGAGACTTAATGGGACATTTTGGGGTAAATAAGATCTATGAGATGCTGTTAGCATATTTCTTTTGGCCTGATATGAAACATGATGTGCATAAGGTTTGTGAGCATTGCATTACATGTAGAGAAGCTAAGTCAAGGTTGAAACCGCATGGGTTGTATACACCATTACCTATTCTTAGTGAACCTTAGACAAATTTGTCTATGGATTTTGTGCTTGGATTGCCTCAAACTAGGAAAAGCCGTGATAGTATCTTTGTCGTGGTAGATATATTTAGTAAGATGACTCATTTTATACCGCGTCATAAAACTGATGATGCTAAGTTGATTGCTGATTTATTTTTCAAAGAAGTTGTGCGATTACATGGCATACCTAAGAGCATTGTTAGTGATAGAGATGTTAAGTTTTTGAGTCACTTTTGGCGTGTGTTATGGGGAAAGTTAGGAATTAAGTTATTATTTTCAACTACTTGTCACCCTCAAACTGATGGGTAAATTGAGGTAGTTAATAGGACGTTGATTACTTTACTTAGGGAAATCATAGAAAAGAACATTAGGACATGGGAGGATTGTTTGCCATTTGTGGAGTTTGCTTACAATAGGACTGTTCATAGCACTACTCATTGTTCTCCATTTGAGATTGTTTATGGATTTAATCTGCTTACTCCTATTGATTTATTACCATTGCCACCTAAAAATTTTGTGAGTGTCGATGCTAATTATAAGGCAGATTTGGTGAATAAGTTAATAAGCAAGTTAAAGAGATGATTGAAAAGCGAAATGCTCAAGTCGCTTCACGTGTGAATAAGGGACGAAAACTAATGATTTTTCATCCTAGAAATTGGGTTTGGGTGCATTTTCGTAAAAAGAGGTTTCCGCTTCAAAGAAAGTCCAAGCTCAAGCCCTAGAGGGGATGACCCTTTTCTAATTCTTGAAAGGATTAATGACAACGCATACAAAATTGACCTGCCAGGTGAGTATAATGTTAATGCTTCTTTTAATGTAGCTAATTTAAGTCATTTTGATGTAGGTGATGCATTAGATTTGAGGTCGAATCCTTTTGAGGAGAGGGGAAATGTTAAGGATAAACATACACAATGTTTAAAGGATTCAACATCTTAAAGATGAGCATGATCAAGAAGGCAAAGAGCGAGTTCAAGAGGTTTCTAGTCCGATTAGCATGCATCAAGGACCAATAACAAGGTTGCGGTCTAAGAAGCTTCAACAAGCTTTAATCCACCATTTGCAAGGCTTAGTCAATTTAGTTAGTGAAAGTCTATAAGGACATCAAAACTTTGGGATAAGTGCAACACGAGTCTAGTACAACTTGGTTCAAATCCAAGCTATTAATGGGTTGGATTAAGTATGTCATGGGTCATTTTTGTGTTACCTTTTGGGCTGAACGAAATTTCACTTTATTTAGAATCCATTAGTTTTATTTTACTTAATATAGTATATTCTTAATTATTATTTAAAATATAATTAGAGTTTTCTATTCTTGGGTTTTAGAATTTTAGAAAACCTTTGTAAATGCAATAAATATGCATTGCTAGAATGTTTTAAGGGTCCAGAATTTTAATTGAAGAAAAATCAAAAGGTTGTTTTGCTTTTATTTTTGTGTTCTTGAGTAGAATACATGTTTTAAGAAACATTCAAGTAGATTGATCACCTTCTTATGGACTGTTTCGAAACTGGAATTCAGAAATAAGTTTTCTTTATTCTAGTTCTTGATCTATCTAAAAAATCTATTTTTCTAGTCTTTTCTTAAGGGTTGTTGTCAAATTGGTTATTGGAGGTTTTCACGTTAATGTTTCGTGGGTTCTTATACATAAATGAGTTCTCAAACTTATTCTTAGAGATTCCGTATCAAAATCTTAATATTGAATGAAAAGAACAATCAATAAAAACATATTAAACTCATGAAAAATAACAGTCCTATATTGTTATCCAGCATCCTTAAACTGTTGAAAAAATGATTGCGAAAATCTAGAATGTAACTTTAGCCCAGAATTCAAAAAATGACTGATATAAAATAGGACAAAAGTAGCATAATATATTCAAAAAACACCATCAACACCATCACATACTTGTAATAATTACCATATAATACACCTTAATTCCTAAATCAATCTAAAATTAACACTTTTTTATATACGGAATTCATAAAAATGGTACAATAAACTTTACTTACGAAGTAAGTGAGTCTCAGTAATGCGCACACGTAAATCTCAACGATACGTCTATTTTTCATAGACTTGACTTTTTATTTTACTTCATTCATATGATAGGTTCATTGGATTTTCTGTGATACACAAAATTACTTTTGTGTGATATAAGAAGATTCTTTTTATAAAAAAATGGATAATTTAAGAAGGGATAACATAAGATATAAGAGACGGTATATCAATTTCTTATTTTATCTAAATGTTTACTAAAAATATTTACTAAAAAATCATTCACTTTTCATCTCATCTGTTCATTTTTATGTTCAAAATAAATTAGAACTTTTTTTATTTTTGTTATTTTCATATTTTGATTACGTCATGCAATTCCATTTCGTTTTTTATTCCGTTTGTATCTACACATACTAATTGTTTTTGTTTTTTGGATTGCTAACTCAACGGTAGAGTACTCATTAGTTACCGTTTCTGACAAATTTTGACTACAAATTACTCACAATAATATACTACTACCAAAGTAAAGTAAGATTAATGAGAAATGAACCAACCTCAAACCCCAGATAACCATGAAAAAAGCATAGCGAGTTGTTCAATTATACTATTAAGGTAACGATCATTTGGTAAATAAGTTCATGATCAGATTGACATATAACAAAGCCTTAAAAGGTGTTTCTAAGAAAATCAACAAACATATCGATTCAATAAAAAAAAACAGAATGAAAGGGCAACATGAGAAAACGAAATAAAAATGTAAACTTCAAAGTGCTTAATTTTATAACTTAGGCCAAAATTAAAAAGCATGACTGATATGAAGCAGAACAAAATTTACATAAGAATACTGTTATTCTTGAAGATACTCTCCAAAGCAATAAAATTGGTAGCAAAACGAGTAAAGCTGGGCTAAGCAGTTCTCCACCATTGGTAAATTTTTTTTTCATAAAATCTCTTGCCAACGTGTGATTGTAGATAAACGTGGTAATATATTTTCCTTCTCTCAAGACATTTTGAACATTACTATTGTTTCCAATGTCACGAAGAATAAGGACCATACAATGAGTGCTACATGATGTCTAGTACAAATTGGCTCTTTTCATCGTCAACAGCTTTCCTCCGACCTTCATTGCAGCCTCATTATCAGTTATAACTTGGACTACATATTGATCTCCAACCTCATCAACAACTTTGCCATTAATGTGAAATAATAACGAGCATCTCTCAAAGGCACATCATAAGCTTCAATTGATTTGAAAAATATTGTATCATGACAACAATAAACTAGAAAGTTTATTATATGTTTACATGTACCACTCGCCCATCTATCACACATGATTGTCACCCCCTTTATTTCCATATGCTTTTGAAAGAGTCTATCTACACTTTCATCTTTGTATATTCCTCTTCCAAATAAACTTAAAAAATTTTATAGGAGCAAGTGCTTTTACACCCCTTCCCACTTCTGCAGCAGTATCAAGCATATGTTGCATCTAATCGAATTTAGCTACATTGAATGGCGAGCGGTTATGATGAAGAATTTTGGGACTGCATCTCATAATTATTTTCTTGTTGCTTTTAAAAGATCTTCTAAGAGATTTTTTGTTATTTTGCGCTTTAGCTTCGCTCCAATATGGGATCAAGCATGCTCAATCTTGCTTCGGGGGTATTTGGACTAATCTATTGGAGACATACCAAAATAACAAAGGAGATCTTGATATAATGAAATTGATTGTCAGCGACATGGAGTTACGCATTTAACCCATTTTTCGATTCAATTTTATTAAATTTCATACAAAAAGTCACCCTTTATCCTTAATAGGGTAAAAAAATTCAGTGCATGTTGTACAATGAAATAATCGAAAAGATTGAACTGTAATTGAAAAGGGAAAGTCATATGTAATTAAGAATGAAAGTATTCGTCATGTTAATACAAACTAACTCAACGTACACGAGGAGATACAATTGTCCCTGATATGGAACAATCAAGTAAAGATGACAGAGGAAGTGCAGATTTAGAATTAATAAAATGTTATTTTGTGGAGTTCAACAATGTCAATGATCATATTAATTTAAAGGAGTCATTGGTAAATAATCTAAACTACCCAATTATGATATTATGACGTATTTCCATACACTGACTAGATTATATTGTTATATAGCTATACTGGGTGTTATGATAAGTAATCATATCTTGGCATAAATCCAACATAACAAATCAGGGTTATGGCCACGTAAATAGAAGCACTCAACCTATTTATAAAATCTACTTCTAAATCCAAACGAATCCAAGATCTATTTAAGAATCTTTACCAATCTTAGACCGAAAGAAATTAATTAAATTAATACAGTCTTTTGACATATCATTAGTACAACATAGTTTTAGTGTTCAAATTATATAACAAATATACGAAGTGTGATAGGCCACTAATTGTTGTCTTAATAGAAACTTAAAAAACATGTTTCAGAATGAAGAATACACCAAACCATGTTAGACAATAGATTGAATATAATGAACACATCGACAAAGATTGTATTAAATTAACATTGTCTAACGAAGAATGTATCAAATATAAACGTAAGATAAAACATAAAATCATAGTTGGGATATAGTAATACATCAACATAAATATAAGCTAAACAATTAACAATCACATTCTCTCCATCTTTTGTAATAATCAGTTAACTTAATATATTTAACTTCCATGGCTAGGTATAGTCATTTAGTGAAATCCAAGTGTTTGTGATGCAATTCATATATATTTAACTATACATGTTATGTATGATATATTAAACTGAAATTAATTTTTACTATTAGGTTAAAATCACATGTTAATATGAAAACAAAATTTCTATATATTACAAATTGTTATCTTTTAGCATTACGCAAATTGGGCTACTTCTGCATGTCGACTTTTAACTTTTAGTTTCAACAGATAACAGAAAGAAAATGCTTCAACAGATAATATAAAAACATGCTTTAACCGTTACTTTTTGCTTTAAACAATTAATTAAAAAAAAACTAGAATTTGATTTTGTTAGTTATATTGTCAACCTTTCATTTGATTTCAAGTAGAAAGCACGCTCATGGTCAACACCATACCAATAATTGAAGGAAAACTTTCTGTTCTTCTACCATTATATTCTATTCTTATACTATTATATTCTACTATAGGGTTCAAGTTCTTATAGAAAAGGAAGGTCTTCATAAACTTATCACTCCTTCAAAACGTCTAATTGAGGCCCCAATTATAAGTTTAGAAGACATAGTTGAAAGCAAAGTCGAAAAACCATTGTGTGCATTTGTGGGGAAAATAACAAGTACTCAAAACAAGGAAAATCCTTGGTTTGAGAATGGTGCTACGTGTGACGGAAGAGTTTACCCACATGAATTAAAGTTACAACATTTTGTTCTCACTGCAATGAAGATGTTGTTTCATTCTCAAAGAAATATTTGCTTAGAACTATCATTTCAAATGGATGTATTGATGCCAACATAACATCGTTTGACTCTGCTGAATATTTGATTGGCTGCAGTGTTTTAGAATATTCTTAATAACTTTTGATGATAAATTTAACACATATTTTCTTGATTTTCCAGATTCTAAAATTCGTCTGCTACTACTTCACTTATTGAGCTAATTTGTTACTTCATTACGATGTGATAAAAAAGAGAATGTTGCACACTACAAAAATCTGGTCTTGGTAGAGGAGAAAGAATACAAGTTCTTGGTTATGATGGACAAGAAAGGAGAACTAGATAGGAGACGTAAGCATATTGTGGTTAAAGAAATCTACAAAGTAGAGAAAACAGGATAAGTTCATTACAAATGTTATGGATGAAAATCGAAGAAACCTAAAGTAGAAAAATAAATGCATAAAATTTTTTAAAAATTAGGAAAAAAACTTACATGTTTTTTTTTATCAAAAGTAAAAATATTAACCAAAAGTAAAAAGACAATTACAAGGGGCATATCCCATAAAATTACATGCATTATAAAAGAAACCAATATCGCAATAGAGATACAACACGAAAATCATAAACGCGAAAAACACAGAACGACCAAACTAAGGAATCAACACCTAACTAGAGCACAACATAATCAACTTATCTAACAAACGTACACAAATTACCATAAGCTAAACACCTCAATAGCTACATCAGGGTACACCACTAACCAACACAGAGCAAACCTAAAAGCACAAATACTAGACATCCAAAACCAAGATCGAAACAAAGACCGATACCTCAGAACGACCAGTACGAGAGACCTCACCGAGAAACCCTCAGTAGTGGTTGATGAGGATCTAGTTGCACAAATTCAAAGAACATGGAGCATAACGTGGAGTATGACGTGGATTATGGCAGCCTACATGGAGCATGGTGTGTTGTCATCCATCATGGCAGCCGACATGGAGCATGTCGTGGCGTTCAACATGGCAGCACACATGGAGCATGATGTGGCGTGTAACAAGACATCCTACATGGAGCATGACATGGCATTTAACATGGTAGCCTACATGAAGGATGGTGTGGAGTCCAACATGGCAGCCCACATGGAGATGACGTGGCATCCTACATGACATTCCATATGGAGCATGATGTGACATTCAATATAGCAGTCCACATCAAGCATGGGATGACATTTTAAATGATGATAAGGAAGCAAGACACCTTGACAATCCTAACCTAGAAGTGGTCAGCCAATAAGAGTCTTTTGGGTGGATTACAAGTTCCTTATTTATTGCAATTAATATTTTTTATCTTTTAAATTTAGTTTAGATTATTTAAACACTTTAGAACTCTTTAGACTTCTAGCTTTTTTATATTTAAGCATGGTTTCACAATATATTAAATAACTTTGATGAATATGATTTCTTTGTGAGTTTTCTCTTTGATTCTTCTCAGAACTTTTCAGACTAACGTCTAAAACCTAGACTTATCACTTACTTTTCCTTCTTGTTCTTTAGTGTGACGTCTAAATCATACATTTGATTCTTTTCGAAGCATCAATTTGGGTCTTAGGTCTTATATTTAAGGTTCTCTTTGTGTCATAGAAAATGGATCGGGGTTTCTTCTTCTTTAAAATCGATCATTGGGTTCTTGAACCATCATTGTTATCGGGTTTCATCGCAAAGTGACGGTGAGGTTCATCTCATTTGGTACCAAAGCTTTGGTTTCTAGAAACATCCTTTCTTAGGAGTTGTTGTCGAATTAGTTTTTGGGGTTTTCACGTTAATTCTTCCTGGGATCCTCTACAAAAATGGGTTCTCAGGCTTATTCTTGGAGGTTCCGAACATTTGGAATAAGAGTTTTTGGTTCTCTAGAGTCAGATTCAATTCTGATTTTTTTCTAATTTTGACGGTGGTTCTGAAAAATGATCATAACTTTTGATCCAAGTGTCGAAATAGTTCTTATATCAAATCGAGCAAATTTTTGGGACCTACAATCTGTACGTGAATTGCGAAGCTAGATTCCATCATTTTTATCACTTCCCGAGGGGTTTAACTTTTTCTATATAGGTTTATCTAAAAATTCAGAATTTCAAATTTCAAATTCAAATTTCCTATATTTTAGCTATCAAATCATGTCTATCTTTTACAAATCTGAATTTGAACTTTAAATTAAAGATAGAATCCTATCATTTTATCATCTTATCTTATCTCATCATATCCTTGCATATCATATCTTATCTCATCTCTCACCTTGTCATAAATTATCTTATCTTATCCATACCTTATCTTATCCTATCTTATCTTCTGAGATAATATAAGTTGATCTATTTTTGTTACCTTATCTCAAATTTTATTCCTTAGTTGTTTCCGTTCCTTATCTTCTCATAATGTTTGATTTGTTTAAGTCTTTTGGTTGTTGCTTAAAAATTCTAGATTCGTTTGTTAGTTTGATCAAAAACTGAGAGAGAAAACTAAGAGTGATAAAAGACAAGAGTGTGAGACAAAATAAGAGGGTGAAAGCCGATTATATAGAGTGAAAACACGAGTGGAAAGAAAATTGAGTGAACCTCAATGTTTTGAGTGAAAACATGTGAGAGAGTGCTGGTGAGGTCCTTGAATATTTTTTTTATTTGTTTCTAACACTCTATTGTAGCAATGTCAAACCAAAGTGGAGATAATGATGAGGAAGAGATGCCCGAATTGGAGAGTTGTAGTGAAGGAAGCATTGAGGAACCGATTATGGGTGATGTGTTGGTTACAAGATATGCTCTTAACACCCAATTGAAAGAGGAATGCCAATTGGAGCAACGAGACAACTTGTTCCATACAAGGTGTTATGTTCAAGGCAAAGCATGTAGTGCGATTATCGATGGTGGAAGTTGCACTAATGTGGTGAGTACATTATTAATTAATAGATTGTGACTGTCTACTACACTACACCCACGACCATACAAGCTTAAGTGACTTAATGACTGTGATGAGGTCAAGGTGAATAGGTAATCTATTATCTCATTTTTAATAGATAAATGTCATGTTGAGGTGTTGTTTGATGTGGTTCCTATGCATGCTGGAAATATTTTATTGGTAGACCATGGTAATTTGATAGGAGAGCTATGCATGATGGGTACCTCAATAGGCATTCATTCACCAAGGATTAGCGAAAGACTATACTTACACCACTTTCCTCAAAAGAAGTGTATGAAGACCAATGTAAAATCGAAAGGATGAGAGTAGAGGGAGAAGAAAGAAAAAGACAGTAAGAAAAGTACTTTAGAGAGTGAAAATTAAAAGAGTGAAAAGAAAGAGGGAAAAGAAATTGAGAGAAAAGAAAAAGAGGGCATTAAAGACATAGTGAGAGCGAGAGAGGAAAATTCAATTACAATGCAAATAAAAGTGAGAACAAGAGAGCATTATTTTCACATCAACCTCTTATTGTACTTATGTACAAAGAGACTCTTTTATGTACTCATGATCTCATCGGTTCTTTGTATATTGTCTCACTTTTTCTTGTGTTTGTGAGTCACATCGGTCATGAGTCCTTGAAGCATTTAAAGAAGCAACACAAGCTGAATAAAATACATGCTCGTTGGGTAGAGTTCATTGAGACATTTTCATATGTCATTCGGTATAAACAAGATTTTGTTGATGTCTTACATGCCAAGGTCCGAGCTAACATTAAAAGTAAGAATGTGCAAAATGCTAAGCAAGCGAAGAAGGGGCGTTTAAAGTTTGTTTTACAACCTGGAGTTTGGGTTTGCGAGCACATGCGTGAGGAAAGGTTTCCAACACAAAAGAAATCAAAATTCCTACCTAAAAGGGATGGCTCATTCCATGTTTTTGCTAAAATCAATGACAATGCTTACAAGCTTGATCTTCCCGGTGAGTACAATGTAAAGGCTAAATTTAATATAACTAACTGTTTCCGTTTTATGTAGGCGACGATTTGAGGACAAATCTTTCTTATGAGGGAGGGAATGATGATGATCTGGTTGTAAATGTTCAAAGGACATGGAGCATGACGTGGATTATGGCAGCATGGTGTGCCATCGTCCATCATGGCAGACGACATGGAACATGTTGTGGCATTCAACAGGGCAGCACGCATGGAGCATGATGTGGCGTGCAACATGACATCCTATATGGAGCATGACGTGGCATCCAACATGGTAGCCTACATAAAGGATGGTGTGGAGTCCAACATGGCAACCCACATAGAGATGATGTGGCATCCTACATGCCATTCTACATGGAGCATGATGTGGCGTTCAATATGGCAGTCCACATGGAGCATGGCATGACATTTTAAATGATGATAAGGAATCAAGACACCTTGACAATTCTAACTTAGAAATGGACAGCCAATACGAATCTTTTGAGTGGATTACAAATTCCTTATTTATTATAATTAATATTTTTTTTATCTTTTAAATTTAGTTTATGTTATTTAAATACTTTAGAACAGTTTAGAACTCTTTAGACTTCTAGTTTTTTTATTTAAGTATGGTTTCACAAAGTATTTAAGTATGGTTTAGAGTTTTCTCTTTGGTTCTTCTTAAAACTTTGTAATTGAACTGTTTAGACTTCTAGGTTTTTTACTTTAGTCATTTTTATAGATTTTTTAAAGGTGAAATATTTATCATCATTACTAAATTCAATTGGTTCAAAAATTATATGTAAATTAGAATTGCAACATAATAAAAGATATTTACTATAATTCAATTACAATGGAAAATAACGCAAAAGAAACGAATTCCTTAGTCATTTACTTTTCTTTTTCATTAATTAAGTTCAATGAAAAGAAATATAGAGAAGAACTGAGAATCAATTAATCATAAAATGAAAAGAAAAAAAAAGAGTAAATTATCTTTTTAATTCATTAATTTTCATAAATATGCCAAAATGATCCATTAACTTTTAATATGACTATACTTATCCATCATGTTTCAATTTTTTTCCTATTTGGTCATTCCGTTAAGTTCCGTCAATTTATCCATCCATATTGTTGACGTGGATGTCACATGAGTGCATGTGGATCCTATTTGTAATTTAATTATTTTTTTTTAATTTTTTAATATGATTTTTTTATTAATCTTTGATAAAAAGAAATTTGACTTCTATCAGGCAGAGATGGAGAAAAGGCCAGGTGAATTGCCTTCAACTATAGATAGTGAAGCATGAGAGGTGACCTAAGCATGGAGGGAGAGGGGTGCTTTTCCAATTGTGAAAGATAAAGGGAGACTGAGAAAACCAAAAGAATAGTGGTATACCAAGAGAGATATACAGAGATTCCAAAAACCCATACCACTAATTCCTGGCTCCCTGTGGTTAAAGCATGCACAATCAGATCTAAAGAGAAAAAAATGGTGATCTTGTGTACAAAAGTGGAAGGGCAATTTCAGGTTTTGAACCGGGAAATCCCTTGTGCAAGATACTAAAACATGAATGGTCCCTGCAAGAAATGGTAGAGTATTTGTTGATGGGTTTATTAAATACATTAAGTAAAAAAATTTGGTTAAAAGAAAAAAATAATAATTAAAATTACACATAGAATCCATATATCGCTTATGTGGCATCCACATCAGTAATGTGGATGGATAAATTAATGAAATTAAACAGAATGACTAAATAGAAAAATATTTAAAAGTAGGGGTGTAAGTAAAATAAAAAAACTGACAAAACCGAGCAGAGCCGAACCGAACCAATTCGGTTCTGTTGGTTAGTCAATTTATTTATTTTCCTTCAGTTTTAATAATAAGAAAACCACATTTTTCAGTTCAGTTTGCGGTTCAAGGGGGTAAAACCGATTATAACCGAACCGCACCGCATATATTAATACTAGTAAATTATTATCCAAATCCTAGGAACTAGCTCACTGGTTGGGATCCTTCTTTGGCTAATTGGCACGGTAATCTCCTAACATACCTTTTTCTCCTTTTTTCAATATTTTAAATACTTGGACAAAAATAAAGAAAATCCCAACCTAACCATCCATTTTCTCTTCTTCGCCACTCTCAATCACTCTCAGACTCAAACATAGCCTCTCTCTAGAAGCCAGCCTCTCTCTCTGAAACACTCCTCTCGGTTCTCTCTCTGAAACACCCCTATCGACTCTATCTCTCGAGTCTCGATCATATCGTCTCTCTCTCTCTCACCTGCCTCAATCGCTCTCTGTTCCGACGCACTTTACTTTTTCGCCATTTTTGTCTACACAAAATCGGTAGTTTCAGTGCTCAATTTCATCCAATTTCACTGAAATCACGTACTTGAAGCTTAGATTTCAATGGAAATGAGTTCGATTGTCTCGATCATATCGGCTCTCTCTCTCTCTTGCTTGCGAACATAACCTCTCGTTGTTGATCAGTATTGTAGACCCAACGGCTGAGCACTGAGCAACATCATCAGAACTGCATCATCATTGCAAATCCAACGACTGGCCATTCACTCAGATCTAGAGGTTGTGCCACCGAACAACCTTGTCATTCTCGCTTCATTTTCATAGTTTTCTAGATCTTATATCTCAAATCTATGCAGGGTTAAAATTTATCAGTAGTCCTCTCTCTAGATCTGTAACGCCTCGATCCCCGGGGGCTTAACATACGTGTAATTTTATAATTTTGAAATCTTCAATTCGAAACAAACCTTATTTGAGAAAATTCCCAGTTTGAAATTCTTAATTTACCCATGATAGAAAAAAATATTGACTTTAAATAGCGGAAGCATTAAATTATCCATGATCAGAATCTTAATCATTAAGTAAGGGAAGCGATAAAATGTCTTAAATGCATACTTAATAAAACCTCGAAAAAAACTAAAATAAAGTCAAAACTTGAAATTCATATTTCATGAAACTTTCACTAATCATAATTCGTAGAAAAATGTAACGTAAAATAAACTACTGAGTTAAACAGAAAACATTTTCCCAAGTTTTAAATCAATTCATAAACTGAAAACATAAATTCCTCTAATTTAACTGGTTATGGCAGTCTCCCAATCATGCTACTCGCCATCACCATCTGCATCATAAACAACTATGTGGGGATGAGAATTTAAAATACTCAGTAAGCAAACTCACATAATAACATCCATCCACATGTCATAAATACCTTCAGAAATAAAGTAACGTACTTGATCATGACATGGCTTAACATAGCACATAGATAACACGTGTCTCAAACAGAATCAAATAACAATCTTATTCATATCTTGTCTTAGCATATCCCCTAGTTAACAACCTAATCAGAACTGATCACACGTTAACTGAAACACATCATGGTGAATTGGGCGACGAAACAGATGGCACACATCGGGCGATGAAATACATGACACACATTGGGCGACAGAACATATGTCACTCATAGGTGACGGAAAATGTGAACAGATGGCACCTATTGAGTGACAGAAAATATTTACAGATGACACCCAATATATGACCAAAATATGAACAGATGACACCCTATGTGTGACGAAAGCATGAACAGATGACACCCCATTCGTTTAACAGAACAAAACGTGAACAATCCTGATTCTTGTTAACTAAGGGTCGTGCTTAAGTTCATATCTTGCTTAACTACCACTTGATTGAATTAACTTCATAACTTGCAGAATCCAACGTAGATAATAATTAATCATATAATGCATACTGATACATGTAACCGAATCTAACATGATAACATGCTAACGTAAAATCAGTCATACCCAAATATTTATCTCATGGTAATCAAATTAATAACTGAAAAATAAATATTTACCAAAGTGTTAACGAAATATAATAATTATTGAAAAATGATTAAACAGATAATAAATACACAATACAATTATAATATCAGAGTCATAACATTATATAAGTCAATTTACACAAACATATATATGAACATAACATGCTTATAGATAATTAAAGCCGATGAGAATAATGCGTATTACATTTATCGCACGTGGGTCACATTACAATGTAAACTTACACAAAGCATATATATTTATCACACATGGGTCACTTTACAATATAAATTCACTTACACGGTATATACATTTATAACAACGGGAGTCACACCATCATGTAAGTCCACTTACCTGAAGTGGAAGAATGAACTAAACAATTAATGATCTGAAATCCAAAAAATATATAATCACTATATTATTTTGAAATAAATCAATATAAACATATTTTTAATATCATATAAATAGAAATTTAATTAAAACGATACAAATGGGTCTGAACGAGGTCGAAAAATAATATATCGGGTCCATAAGTCAAATGATAAAGCTTTGTGTCAAACGGTTCAGACCGAGTTGGGTCAGACCAGACTAGTTCTATTTTATCAGCTAGATCAGTTCAGACTGGTCTGGTTAAACTGAACCGGTTCAGTTCGGGTTGAACCGATTCAGGATAGAACCAACTGGGTGCAAGACCCAGTTGTAGAACAAGAAAACATGAGGAAAAAGCTAGAAGAGAGAATTTTCTCACATTAGAAGAGAGAGAGAACTTCAAAAGCTACTCAAGAAGAGATGAAGCACATTATAAAGAAAATTTTTCTCACACTAGAAAATAAATTAAAGAGAGAGAGAATCAACAAAAGTAAAATGAGAGTAATACCTTGATTGAAAATCTAATTGAATTTGGGGTTACAACTAGCCTCTATTTATAGGCCTCCAATTGGTTACATAAAATGTAATTTGTTTTATCTAATTCCACTAAAAACGCGATCAACAGAATATTCTACTTTGATCTAGTTTATCACTACTAACAACTAGACCAATCTCAACCGTGTAATTAAATCAACAGTCTTGACAATTTCCTCAGATTGCCACGCGCTTTCGCTTGATTGCTCTCCTCCTGATGACATGGCTGAGAGAAGAATTTATACCCATTCATTTGTCCCCATTACACTCAATGAAATCTTATTCGTTGAAGTGTACTGATTATCATTTCTTGTTCTGACATTACGTCTTCCATTTCGGTTCTAACGTGCTTTTCAAAAACACGCGATGTAGTTTTCTATGCAGTTTTTTGAATGTCTGTTGTAAATGGCGATTTTCCATTATCTTTCGTCATTACACCTTCTTGTTTCCGTTCTCGATACTCCTCGAAAACACGCGACACGATTTTTTATTTTTACTTTTGGCAGGGCATGCTTGCCTCTCTTACCAATGGTCACCTCCTCATTTGAGAGTAGTCATGACGGTCCGTTTCATTGCACCTTGTCATTCACGCCTTTTTGATGAACTTTTTGGTACTCGAGTACCTCAAAATGCCCTTTCCTTGCCTCTTTTCAACATTTATGAAATGAATCACAATCCTTCTTCATGTCTGCGGCCTATATAAAGGCTTTTGTCTTCATTCTTCATTTTCAATAGAATAAGTCTTCCATCTCTTCTTCTTCCCTACATTTTCTTCATTTCTTGGAGTTATGGTGGATGAAACCTACATTAAGCCCTTAGTCCCCTTAGTTAGAACCGAATCCAAGGTTAGACAGTTTATGGCTTCTCACTAAGAAGCTTTACCCTTTGACGCTCTTTGTGCACTAGGAGTGAGTTTGTCATCAGAAGTCCCCTGTAGATCCCCATACCAAATTACTATCCACCTGATGTATATAACATTAGGCCTTAAATTTCCATTCTCGCCCCTATTTCAAGAATTCTTCTGTACTTACGGTTTATTCCCTTCCTAGTTTACCCCAAGCATGTATAGGGTAGTCATCTATTTTCAGGTTATGAATAGGCGATATAACCTAGGCTTAGGCAGAGATGAACTTCGATACTTGTACATAGCCAAACGTCAGGGTGAGAGTTATTATCTGACTCCTCGACCAGTGAAAAAAAGAGAGTCCATTGATAACCAAGCTTCCAACGGGAGACAAATGATGGAAACGGGATACTCTTCTGGTTGGTGGGAATTGGAATGACAATGGCTGCTAGATAATTCCCAAGATTTGGGAAATTTTCAATATGTTTCCAGAGCTCCTTTCCCATATTCTTTTCTTCAATTTCTTTCTTTGTTTTCCTTGCTTTCTTGATATACTTCCATTTACTAATGTTTCTTTTTCTTTTGTTGTAACGTAAATAGATGAGCTAACAAGAAACCTTTCGTATAAAAAATGCTAAATGAAAGAATAACTGCTTGTTTATCATTGTCTGGAGAGGAAGTGGTACGAGCTTGTTGATCCTAGAAGGGAAGTCAACGTTGCCCTTGCCCCAACTGCTACTCCCATCGCTTCAAGATCTGCTCTGTCATCATATTCTCCTTCGCTTCCAAGAGGTATTCCCGTTCTCTCTTTCCTTTCAATTCCTCACAACACAGTTTCTAGTCCTTCAAAATCAGCTGATATAGAAGAAGAGGAAGAACAAGAACAAGATTTATTCCAAAGAGCTGCACAAAAATCAAGATGATAAAATGGTTGTGCAACACTATAATCGATAATATTGAGAGGAATGTTCGCTCGGGGACAGACACATCCAGTTCCTCCCGAGCTCCTCATTCTCCTCCTGCTTTCGTTACCCAAAATGAGGGTCTTTCAACACACTCAATGACTCCTCCTCCAGCACCTCCTCTACCAACTGTTCAACGGGCGTCTCTCCCCGCCTCCACTTCCGGCTCACAAGAGGCTGTTAAGGGCTTCATTCCTTAGAGGTTGAGGTGATTCTCTAATGCCCTTCTTATTACCGAGTCAATTAGCTTCTTAAACAACGCCCATTCTGCCAATATAGTTTCTCGGGGCATTCTATATGATACTGATACGATAACAATCCATAGCGTAAGCGTTGATGAGCTTATCAGTTCTTTATGCCATGACTTGATGAGGGTAAGTTCCCTTTCTTTTCCTGTTTACCTATGAATTTTTTACTTTACCCGTTTACTAACACTTGTGCTTTTTCATTCATTTTCCTCTTTTAGTAGGCCATCCTTCATCATAATGACCTCCAAGACCATGCCATTGCTCGTGATCAGGATTTGATGAACTTTCACAAGAAGTTTCTGAGTGCCATGATTTTGTTGATGGTCTCTGGGCTGAGATTGAATAAATGAAGAAGACTGAGGATGAGCTATGTGAAGTTATGAAGAAGTAGGCTCAGGAAACAGTTGTAGTGATGGTAGAGAACTTGAAGCTTGAAGAATCTCTGAAAGCATATAAGGAATCTTTTATAGTAGCCAAATGGGTCATGGCTTAGACAACAGAGGAAAAAGAGAAGCAAGTGGAGGGAGAGTATTAAGCCTTATTTTACGAAGCCCAACATATCTTCTATAATGTAGGCTATAGAGATGGTTCAATTAAGGCTCCCCCAAGAAAGCCTCTTTGCGATGTTCCTCCCGAGGCTCAAGCTGAGATGAATGCTTCTATGGAGGATGTTGTAGTCAACCCTCCTGAGGCCATTGCCGAGGCTACTACTGTCAACTCTTTAGAAGATGCAACTGCCAATCCCGCTATCTGCCACTGCTAAGACCACTACTACTGGAGATGAGACTACTGTAATTTCTTAGATTGTTGCTTATTCCCTTATGTATATTCCTTTTTTGTTTTTTCCTTATATGTATTTTCTTTTCGTTGTAATTTTCCAACACTTATGAATGAAAAGAAAATTACCTTTCAGCACTTCAACTTTAGCTTTTCACAAAATTTGGAGACACCACCTTTTTGTATAGTTGCTCATGAAGAGTTCTTTAACCTTTTCAAATTGTATCTGTTGTCAATTTTTGACTCATTAGCCGGTCAAGATTTTGTTTTGATATTTTCGGTTTCCTTATTAGAACGGTGTTTGCTAAACATCCGTTCCCCATGACTTAAGCTTTTTAAGAAGCTTAGGGGCTCTATGGTCTTCTTCTAAGAACACTGTTTGCTGAACATCCGTTCCCAAGAACTTAATATTTTTTAAAAGCTTAGGGGCCCTATGTTTCCTTCTCAGAATGGTGTTTGTTGAACATCTGTTCCCAATGACTTAAGGTTTTTGAGAAGATCAGAGACCCTATGATTTCCTTTTGAGAATGGTGTTCACTGAACATCCATTCCCAAAGACTTAAACTTTTCGAGAAGCTCAAGAGCCCTATGGCTTCCTTCTGAAAATGATGTTCGCTGAACATCCGTTCCAAAGGACTTAAGCTTTTTGAGATGCTCAAGGGCCCTATGGCTTCCTTCTGAGAACGGTGTTCTTCCCAAGGACTTAAGATTTTTGATAAACTCAGGGCTTATGGTTTCCTTCTGAGAATGGTGTTTGCTGAACATCCGTTTCTAAGGACTTAAGCTTTTTGAGAAACTTATAGGCCATATGGTTTCATTCTGAGAACAAAAGCTTTTCAAGAATCTAAAAGGTCATATGGCTTCCTTTTGAGAATGGTGTTCTTCCTAAGGACTTGAGAACGATGTTTGTTGAAAATCCGTCCCCAAGGACTTAAGATTTTGAAAAACCTCAGGGGCTTTATTGCCTATCCCAACTTGAAAAGAAAGCTGACACTAAATGTTTTGTGGAAAATCTTTAACAGGAAAAAATCAGGGGATAATGTAATTTTCATTATAAAAGAGGAAAAATAACTGCGTAAGTGGAAGGCATTCCCCTCATTAGCCATTAGATGATATGACCCATTTCCTCCAACTGCTTTACTGATGAATGATCCTTCCCAATTCGGTCCGAATTTGCCTTCATTTGTTTGGAATACCCTTTTGAGCATGAGGTCCCTGATTTGATATTATCGCTTTCGCACCATTTTTTTTTAAATATATCATTCTCTTTTGATTATAGGCAGCCAATCTGATTAACGCTGCCTCCCGCTTCTCTTCAAATAAATTGAGGCTTTCTGTCATCCGCTTCATATTCATAACTTCATATATGGTAGATTTCACCGTGGGGCACCCGATTTCAATTGGTATAACGGCTTCCACTATGTATGCAAGGGGGAAAGGCGTTTCACCAGTGGGCAACTCTTCAACCCATCTCATTTGGCAGATTCTAATCGCTTCTTTGAACTATCAAGAAGCATTATGTTTGATCTTTCCACTTGCCCGTTGCCTTAGGCTTAATAGGGTGTTGACAATATGTTCTTTTTACGGAGTTTTTCATAAAAATTCCTCACTTGGCTCCTGATGAACTGTAGTCCGTTGTCAGAGACAAGCGTTTTAGGAACTTTGTACCTTCAAACAATTTTACTTCTTCTTATCTTACCCTTGCCAAAACCACCACTTCAATCCACTTGGTGAAGTAATCGATTGCAATTAGAAAAAACCTCTTCTGCACGGGAGCCATCGGGAGTGGTCCAACTATATCAATTTCCCATTACATGTATGGCCATGGACATATTATTGTCTGCAACTCATCGAGGGCCTTTCTTAGAACGGGAGCATACCATTGACATTTATCGCACCTCTTCACGAAGGATATTTCTTCTTCATGCATCTTTTTGGCCAGTAGTACCCCTCATTTAATAAATAACTTGTTCGTGAAAGACATTCTGCCTGAATGATTTCCACAAATTTCCACATGTACTTCCACTAGTGCGTACTTTGATTCCATTGATGTGAGGCATTCAAGATACAACCATGAAAAAAACCTTCTATACAATCTCCCATCAACCAAAGTATGCCTTGCACTTCGTTGTTGAATCTTTTTGGCTTCCATTTTGTTGGCGAAAGATCCACGCTAAGAAGGTAACGGACAATACTCTCGTGCGAGTCATGCCCATAAATTTTCGTTGTAATCTCAACCTCTATTTGAATGGTTGTCTTTGTACTAGGTTCTCTTAACTAGCCAAGGGAAACACTTTTTTTGTAAGGGTACAATACTGAAGATCCTAAATTGGCAAGGGCATCGACTCTAGAATTTTCTATTCTCGGTATTTACGCGTTCAGGTAACTTTTGAACAATTATAGCATTTCCTTCATATATTGTAAATACTTTGTCATTTTGCTATCTTTGGCATTGTATTTTCCTAAAAGTTGATTGGCAACCAATATCGATTCAGTGCATTTATCAGTTGATCTTACCAAGAATCTATTCAGTGTTGCCAGTTTTCCCGTTAAGCTTTGAATTTCTTTTTATGTCCACAACAACTTGATTTCCATGATCGCCTTAACTTGATCAGGATCAACTTCAATCCTTCCATTATTGACCAGGTCCCCAAGAAACTTTCTCGTTACCATTCCAAAGGTGAATTTTTTTAGATTCATGTTACTTTCTCTAAGGGTGAAAAAATTCTCCCTTCAAATTACAAATGTGATCCGTCCACCTTTATGCTTTTACAAGCAGGTTATCAACGTGAACTTGCATTATTTTTCCGATCTGTCTTTCAAAGATTTTATTAATCAATCTTTGATATGTCACCCCTACATTTTTCAAACACAACGGCATTACAGTGTATTTTCTTGATTGGATTGCAATATTTCACCTTTCTCGACGTTCTGTTTAAGAAACTCTATGAGTTCAACTTCCTCCGCTTCGGTCAACTCTGCACCTATCTTCATTGTTTTTCTGTTTCCAATGTCAACGGATTTTGTCCTGCTTACTGCTTCATATATTGTTTTGCTCTTGCCTGGCTCATCTCTAGTTAGTTTTTATTTCTCAGTTGCTTCCTTCCCATTACTGGGAATGAGTACGTCTCTGTTCTTTGCAGAATCAAGCACCGTCACAGCACAATAATGGGTTACCGCCTGATCTCGCTTAATAGTCTGAACTCCTTGTGGTGACGGATACTTCATCGTATGATAGTACTTAGAGGGACAACTTTCATCTTATGGATCCACGTTCTTCCCAGTATCGTGTTGTAGGGTGACGACGTATCAATCACCATGAAATCTGTGATATGGTTGAATGGGTCCGCATGCAAAGAAAGCCAGAAAATTCCTTCAAAATTAGTTATGGTTCCGTTGAACCAATGAGTGGTTGCCCGAAACAACGGAGTCTTGGCAAGTCTATTGCCATTTTCTCAAGTTTCGAACAATGGATTATATTAATGACACTCCCATCATCAATAATAACCCTTCTCAACAAACAGTTCCTGATCTGAATAGTGATTACCAACACATCATTTTGTCCGTCATATCGTCCATTGTCTTCATAAGAAATGATCAGTACATCATTGTTTGATTCTTCTGGCTCATTGTTCACATCTAGAGTTGGGTTTTTACAGTAGATTTTCCTTTCTTTCATCAAGGCCCCTTCAGATTCTGTCAGAGCAATAGCCATATCTACGATCCTCAACAATTCTTTCTCATTAGGGTGGTATTCACTTCTGTTTATCCTAGGTTGATCTCTTTTGACAACAAAATCTTTCAAATATGCTTTCTGTACAAGTTTCTCAATATAATCCTTCAATTGATACCAATCTTTTGTGTAGTGGCCAACGCTCTGATGATAAGAGAAAATTTTATGTTTATCTCTTTCATTTGGCTGCTTAGCAAGTGGAGCCGTCATCCTCAGCCAGGGCTTGTCTTTGATGGTCTCAAGAATTTGATTGATCGGGATAGTAACAAAAGTGTAGAATTTCTCTCTCGGGTGGACCTAATCATCTGGCCTTGGTTTCTTTTCGATACTATCCCTTCTTTCTTCCATTTTCTCCGTTCTATCGGCTCCACGCTTTCCCATTCTTGAACTTCCTATATTTTGTCATTGACTGGAGTCTGTTGTTCTATCAACTTTTTCATGCTTTTCTTCTCTTCGTGTATGGCTATGTATGTATGTGCCTTGAGAAAAATTTCCTCCATTGTAAGCGGCTTATTTTTGGATAGATCTTTGAACAAATGCGAGTCTGGGTCCAACCCCTGTCTGAATGATAGCCTTGCCACGCGGTCGTCACAGTTTTCTACTTTCATCATCTTGTCTTTGAAACAGTGAGTGTAAAGATTCACCCTTCTTTATCTGATTGTTAATAGATACTCTGAGTCCTCCATAACCATCTGGTAGGTGGAATACTGTTCCAAAAATATAGAGGATATTCTAGCAAATTATCAATAGAACACAGAGGCGGAGAATGATACCAGTTTAATGCGTTGTCGTCCAGGCTCGTTGGAAACATCCTACACATTAACTCATCTTCATGCTGGTATAATGCCATCACTTGTCTGAAATGGCACAGATGGTGTACGAGATCCATTTTCCCTATATAGCATTTGAACTTAGGGGAAACATACTTCTTTGGCACAAAGGCTACCAAGATTTATGGGCACAATGGGGATTGAGTTAGCGCTTCCAGATTTGTCACTCCTGTGACACCCAACTTCCTAATTTCCATCATCTTTCTCTCCAGCATCTTCTGAACTACTCATTCTGTCATTATCTCCGCTAGGCCATTCTCGCACCTAGCCTATTTTCCATAGTCGTGGGAATTAACTTTCGGATCGACATGACAAATATTCTGACTGGCGCCCTGATTAGGCTGCCTAGTGGTCCGTCCTCTCCATTCTCCATCTTATGGGTTCACATTCTCCCATTCCCCCATCACATTTCTCTGACTTGCCTTAGCTCTTGTCTCTACAACATCCCGTTGTAACGCCGCGATTTGATCTTACACAGTTTGATGCGCGTTACGTAATGCTGTATTGTTACGGTTCTTCATGCTCTACATTTCATTTAGAATGGTCTGAATCATGTCTTGTACTCATGTGGGTTGTGCGGGTTGGTTAACGGGATTGTTGATAGTGCTAGCATCATTTCCTGTCTCCCGCGTAGCGTGTGTTCTGGTTCGAGCCATTTTGGGTTATGATCTTGAGTTGATTCTCAGCTCTCAATGAAAGCACCAAAGTGTGAAGAAAAATTTCTTCACACTAAAAAATAAATTAGAGAGAGAGAGAGAATCAATGAAAATAAAATGAGAGTAATTGCTTGATTGAGTATTAAATTGAATTTGGGGTTACAATTAGCCTTTATTTGTAGGCCTACAATTGATTACATGAAATCTGATTTGGTTTATCTAATTCCACTGAAAACGAGATCAACAAAATATTCTACTTAGATCTAGTTTATCAGGTTTAACAATTAGACAAATCTCAATCTCCTAATTAAATCAACGGTCTTGATCGGTTTCTCCGATTGTCATGTTTGCAAGCCACGTGCTTTCGTTTGATTTGTCTCTTCTTGATTACATGACTAAGAGAAGAATTTACACCCATTCACGCATCGAAGAAGAAATCCAAAGAAAAGAGAATTCTTATTGACAACGAACAGTGATATGTACATCTGTACATAATGACATACAAGGCAAGGTTCGTAAGCTTGATGTTTATGACAAACTAGATTTGAGAGAAAACACATGAAAATTTTCTATTCTTGGGATGTTTATGCATTTTTGAAAATTCAAAAACTTTTCATATTTTGAAAAATTTCATACATTGAGGGGATATTCTAAAAGGAAATTTATTTCTAAAAACATAAAGAAATTTTGAAAAGGAAACTTTTATTGGAAAATATATTATTTTCTATGATTTCAAAATAGTAGAACATAGTTGATTGTAAAAGGAGGATAGTGTTGACCCTACTCAAGTAAAGTGTAGAATGAAAATATAGTTGATTGCAAAAGAAGGAGATTGTCTTCATAAAAAAAAGGGGAGATTGTTGACCCTACTCAAGTGAAAATTTGATGATCATAAATTATATTTGTACTAATATTTTAGTCAAGTATGTAGGTTCTAAAAAAGTGTAATAGGGAGTAAAACACTTTATTATAAGTGTTTATGATAAAGAGATACAAAAGAATTGGGCTCGTGCATTGAGGGAGTCATATGACACATTGTGGAGGCATGAAAGACGTCAAACCAACCCGAAAATGGTCTGAACCAAAACTGTATGGACTTGATCGACCTAAGGAGTCCAAAATTGGAAAAAATCGACTTTGAACTTGAGGGACCAGTATGAACCTGACCTACCTGGTTTACGCCTAGTTCATACTCGAACTGAATCGATCTGCCTACAAGGAGTGGATAGACCATCCACTCCATTATATTTTAGAAGAAAATTCACGAAACATAGAATTAAACTAAAACCAATCCAGAAGCATAATTCATCTATGATATATTATTGAGGCTTCTCTATTTATAGTCTATTATTCTTGAGTGGAATTCTTTATAAATATTCTAGAGAGAGCTTGAAAATATTGTGAGGAAAGAATTGAGAGATCTATTGCGAGAGAGTGAAAGTTGTAAGGGATCAAAATCTCGACTGTGTTAGATTGTCAAGATTTTATTGGCACTATAAGCTAATATGGTTTGTAAAATTTTAGTCTTCACCTATTAAAAGATCACAAGAGAAAAATCTTCAAGGATGTATCTTTCATGGATGTGGGGATAGGCTTTCTGAACTACCTAAAAACATTGCATGTCAATCTCTATCTTTCCTACTTACTCTCTTTAATTATGGGCACTTTACATTTTTGTATTTAAATTCTCGCTCATTGTTTTGCACTTTAATCTCCCACACTATTTACATAATTCTTAGCTCGTGACCAATGGAGTTTCATTATTTACAATTTGAGTTACTTTAATTTACTTATGCATTTATTAAATTATTGCTTGATTTATTTACTTTGATATTTATTTTAGTCGGGCAATTTATTTTCTGATTCCAAATTTTGAATTACAAATCTTACTTTTTTAATATTCTCATTTAAAAAAAAATGTATCATATTGATCCTATAGAGAAAACATTGTTAATCCCATCCAACAGGTTCTGCTCTATTCCCTGAAGTAAGTGCTGCACCATTCAACACTCGTGGTCATGGCTAAGGCTAAGGATGAAATATTTTTTGCTCTCGTGTTTTGTCATCATAATAACTCCATAAGTTGTAAGAGAAACAACAATAATGAGGAGAAACAAGACAAAGGAAAATGTGCGGCAAAATAAGAATGCATTTTTCACAGACAACTCATGTAACAGCCCGAAATTTTATCCAATATATTATGCAAAACAAAACATGTGGAAGCCTAGTCAAATTTTTTTTAAAAATTTTATCAAGAGTTAAACTAATTCTTAAGCAAAGTCTGATTTATTATGAGAAATCCAAAAACATCAAATAATAGCCGATTACCAGTTTTAATTGTCTATCGATAGAAAGTAAGTGCAAATAAATAAACCTTTTGAAATAAAATAAAACTCCTATTGCTTTTCCAAAAGAACAGCTTGGACATAGTCACGTGCCAGAGACTATAGACTTTATCTGAAATGGATTTATCTTCCTCATCTGAAAATTTTAAAAATAAAATAGAATGAGTATAAAAATATTTTCAGTAAGTAAAACCATACATATATAAAGTTACACAAAAGAAATCGCATACAAAGTACATCATTGCATCTTACATAATTTTACGTACACAATTTTTCATTCATTCAGATCGTTCATAATCTTTCTTACAAAGACCCCTGGCGAAACTTCTATTAGAACTCTCCACCACACCCAGAGTAGAACAAAGATTACCCGTCGATAAGTTATTAGTTTGTGAGATACGTACAAGTGACCTTTCTCATTAGTACCATTCCACACCTTTGAAGAGGTGGAACCTGTTGCAATAATTGTCTTCCCACATAACTAACTAGAGCATATTCAGAGACCTTCTCTCGAAGGATGAGGTAACACATACAGAGGTTTGGTGGGTACGTGGCTCTAACGGCATAATACTTTACATATATTGTGATCATACAACAGTCTTTCATATCTTATATCACATTTCTTTATCAAATTTTAGAATCATAGAGTACATTATCATTCATAGTACAGTACACCAGCATAATGAATAAATTACAAAACAATAACCAAACAAGAAATAGAAAATTGACTTTAAATCCATGTTTTTCAGACATAGCAAAGCAACCATGCAGTTACATATGTAAGATTTCACTTACCTGACCTCTCGTTAAAGAAAACTATGAAAGTGAAACTCCTGTGATAATAACACTAAATATATTCACACACAATGGTAACCTGAAAACCGAAACTTATACTATGCGCTGACTCGGTAAGAACCAACGCAACTTAAATTAGGGTTTCCTAAAAATTCTATACTTCTTACCAGATGACCTAACATATACTTGTGTTTCAAAAATTAAATTTCATGATATTCCAATGTCGTTTAAATGTCCAAACAGGAAAATAAAATCGTTACAGAAAAGTGTTTTTCTCCAAGTAAAACAGTAACGTTTGAAAATATGTCTCAGTAAGAAAACCTTATAAAAAATTCGGAAACTTTACAAGGTTACTAAAGATACATATAAAATAATACGGTAAATTTTTTAATTAGACCGAGTGATCTCTGTACCGACACAAACCCTAAATTTTGATACCGAAAACTGTTTTCCCATGTACGAAACATAAAATTTCAAAAAGTATACAAAATCGCAGAGATCAAATTTTGACCTAGTTTTTCTACAGTACGTGCATAAGATGTTAACAATATTACATAAAAGTTTCAGACTCAAACTCTTTCTTTTGTATTTCAAAACATGAAGTCAATTTCAGAGCGTACAGAAAAATCTGAAAATCTCAATTTTCATGAAAAATCATATTTTTTTTATCAAAAATGTTTCTTTCTTATTGAAAAAGATTCATGAGACATGTATGAATATAATACGGTTATTAAAACTCAGTATTATTCAGAACTAAAAATAACGTGTGGAACAAAACTAAATCATTTATGTTGAAGAAAAAACAACGGTAATAAGGGTTTACTGAAAACACGTGACTTTTTTCAAAATTCGGTCGATCCAAGCTTCTCCTTTCAAGTAACTAGGGATTTAAAGAGATGAGAGAGAGGAAACTTTCCTGCTATGGAGAGAGGAAAGGAATAAGGTTGCCACCCAAAGAAAGAGATCAAACAAAATAGGGCAAAGGTCAACACAATACTATTCGTCCTAGGTTTAGTAGGATAAGAGGATAACATAACATCTTGTAAAAATCAAATATGAAAGATAAAATTATCACAACACTACATCATATGCAAGAGAGAATTTCATATTTTGTTGTATCATATATATTCTTCGTCCTCCGTCCTTCATAGAACTTGAATTAGTATTCACACCAACCACTCGTTAGATTCAGAAGTATATCTCACAAGAACGTCGTTTGGGGGCTCTCAAAACAACTGAGGAGGAAAAAGAAAACTTTTCTTCCTCTACAATGAATTTCGACGATAACACAAGGGGAGAGAAATTGTGTTTTCTCTGCTTTGTGTAATCAAACACTGTGTAGTTTTGGGGATGCAACCCTATTGCCATATCTTATATAATAATTTATAAAATTTTCACATATACCCCTATATGTCAAACTACCAAAAATTCACCTCCATGTTGGTCGTCGCGACGCGTGCGTGGCAAAAGCATGTGGCCTGAGGCCATTTAAAAATTAAACTTTTAATAAAGTTCAAATTTATTAATAAAACAAAACTTGTGTAACGCCCCGATAACCAAGTAAAAACTTTTTATTGAAAACTATTTTCAATCAGGATCCATTATATATTTATATATTAAATCGAAGACATACAATGTTAGCAATCAAATACTTCTTGTAGTCTATATCAAGCGTCTTTGCAAAAACAATCGATCCTCCGTCGCACGAAATCGTTCCAACGATCACTAGACTCTGAGATCCACACCAATATATTCTAAGTCAATCCTCAACGCACTAGGACGTGTGTGAAAACGTATAATATTACAAGACACTCTTTTGTCTTTTGATGTTCTCAACACATGAGATCTACAGATTTACTGAGAAAGACTTTAGTGAGACGATTCTCTAAAAGAACGCGATGATTATTCTTTCAGAATTTTGATTAACTATTAATCATAGAGAAAAAATCACTTTGACACCAACTGCGTTCTTAATTCAATTTTTAATGAACAGATTAACTGATTCATCAACTGAGGCCATTAGAATAATATATGTATATTTTTTAGATAATGACGTATCGAATATTTAGGGATAAACTAAAATAATATTTAATTATAAAATTATCAATTATAGTGGGATCCACTGCACTGTGCACAACTGTACTGTCATATAACACTGCAGTGTGCCGTGAGGCAGCATAGTGCCTCAGAGCACCACTATTGTGCCATGTAAAACTACAATGTTGCACCCCTACTATTGTAGTGCCACGTGGCACAACAGTAGTCAATGTCAATCTCTGATACCTAATCAGTGATTGATAGGTGACAATTACTACGAATTAAATATTTATTTTAATCTGATAAATTTCTAGATATCAGTTAATTCAAAATTAACATATCAGATTATCTCTATCACAATTAATAGATTCAGTTGATTCAAATATAATCTAATAATAATTTAATTATCTAATTTCACAAATTATATATTCTATCATACTTATCGATAATTATTTATATATAATTTTCCAAAAATTATATTTATATACATATAATTAATTCAATTAATTAATTTTTAATTAATTCAATTAATTAATTTTTAATTAATTAATCACACATAGTTATCTCATAATTATGTACTTGCCCTAGAATAAAAATTCATTTTTTAAATCAGTCATTTTCTCATGTTCTGAAATACTCAAATAATAGACTGTGTAGTACATATGTGACTTGGGAACCATGAACCTATAATCCTAAGTACCAATAAATTATATTATTAATTAAACTCTTTAATTAAATAATCTTATTTAACAATTTCATTATTACTCCACTATAAATATGAAATTGAACTCTTACTGATTATCGAATGTATTTACAGAGTATTCTCATGTAGTCCACTGATATAATCATTTTACATAATTCTGTCCTCCAATTATTGGTTCGTAAATTAAAACTGATAAAAATTACCATTTTACCATTTTAATAGATCCTTAAGTACCATTAATGCACTAGTGAATGACTAATTTATAATCGTATCATAAATTTGAGCTTAATAACAATTTAGTTTCAGAATTAACACTTATGGGAACAAATATATGATATGTTAAGAAAGCTTGAATTCTAAATCTTGTAAGATCATTTTCTCAGCCATCCATATCACTGAATCTCCAAAACAAAAGTTACTAGCTTGTTTTACAAATAAACCTTAACGAGTGAATCTAAACATCCAGTAGATATGTATAGAAGTTCATTACTACTCATGATTCAAATTGATCTACATATGATCATCAAATTTGTTGTGTATTAAATATTTATGATAAATGGTACGTTAATAAATATATTAATTCATATCGATCATGTCATATATAATCTTATGATATAAAATAATTAACTAAGATGTCTGTCCACATCAATGATCCAGATCTAGATCACATGCATTCATAATGCTTAGTGAACCATACGGGCAACTATTCATTTAAGATTTCATATTTTAATATGTTACTAACAATTTTATTCATTATCTATGATCTTAATCCTCTCGTACTAATACAAGATCATAGTCTATGAATATGGAATTTTCAGATATTTATATAAATTATTCAACAATAATTTTAAGGAACAATTATAAGAAAAATGTAATCCCATTAAATTTCATATGAAAATGTCAATACACATGTTTTGAGGGCATAACCCCCAAAAATCTTCCACTTGCCCTAAAGCAAATGTGGCATCTCTCTCAATCCCATGTTTTGCACATGACCCTCAAATGGCTTCGCAGGAAGTGTCTTAGTAAAAGGATCATCCAAGTTCTGATCAGACGTGATCTTCATAACACTCAAAGGCAGATTCTGATCCAACATTATCTTCGTAATAGTTAGATCATCTCGGTGTTTGACCTAGACATTGACTTTCAACTATCATTGTCTGATTCTTAATCAGTATATCCAGTGCGATTTAAATCTCCACCTGAACATACAAGCATATAGTTTCTCAATCTCCTAAGATATATGAAAATGTGCTTTATTGCATTCCAGTGTTCCAAACTTAGATTCGATTGGTAACGACTGAAAACTCTCACTGTATAACAGATGTCTGGTCTTGTATTCAACATTGCATACATGAGACTTCTAACTGCTAAAGCATAGGGAACCTTTCTCATATCCTCTTCCTCCTTAAGTGTCTTAGGACATTGTTCCTTGGAGAGAGGACAATTCCATGTATGGTCGGTAGTTGACCTTTCTTGAAATTTTCCATATAGAATCTCTCCAGCACCTTATTAATATAAGACGTCTGAGAAAGTGCCCAGAGCTTGTTTTTCATATCCCTTAGTATTTAGATGCCTAGAACATAGCTCACCTCTCCCAAATCTTTCTTTCTCAGCTAACCACTTCATTACTTTTGACAAAATTTTTACATCATTCCCAATGAGTAGAAGAACGTCAACATAAAGACTAAGAAAATCACTATCTTGTCTTTGATGTATTTATAAACACAAACTTCGTCAACATTTTCCTCAAAGATATATGATTTGGTAATCTTATCAAAGGTAAGAATCCAAGATCTAGATGCTTGCTTTAATCCATAAATGAATTTAAGCAACCTGCATACTTTCTGGTTACATCATATAGATGCTTTCTTCAAGAGAGCCATTAAGAAAAGCTGTCTTGACGTCCATTTGTCATATCTCATAGTCAAAACTATCGGCTATTGACAAAAGTATGCGAATGGATTTTAGCATGGCCACATGGGAGAATGTCTCTTCATAATTGACTCTTTCCCTTTGTGTATAGCCCTTGGCTACTAACCGTGCCTTGAAAGTTTCTACTTTCCTATCTGCACATTTTTTTCTCTTGAAAATCCATTACATCCAATAGGTCTGACATCTTTAGGTGGATCTACAAGTTCCTAGATGGAATTATAATACAAAGATTCCATTTTCTTGTTCATGGCATCTTGTCATTTCTCTTTTTCAAAATCATCCATTGCTTCTTCAGAAGATAAGGATCATCATTATCAATGTCAGATACTTGGACATGTGCTTTAGTTCATAGCGAACTGGTTATCTCACAACCCTCCCACTACGACGTTGCATCGTGGTTTGCTTTGCAGGAACTGTGGTTTCTCTGGTTTGTCTTTTATTAGTAGAAATTGAAGGTGGTATGATCTTATCACTCGTTAACTCCTCTAGAACTACCGTGCTACAAGGTTTGTATTTTTGCATATAGTCATGCTTAAGGAAGGTTACATTTGTCGACACAAACACCTTTTTATCATTGTGACTATAAAAGTACACACCTCTAATCTCTGCAACATAGCCTACGAATATGTATACCTCAGACCTTGAGTCTAACTTTCCAGTCTTTGGTCTAAGAATGTGAGCTGGACACCTCCATATATGAAAATGACGCAAACTAGGTTTGAAGCCATTCCATAACTCTAAAAGCGTCAGACATAGAGTGTACTACATTCAAAATGTAAGTTGCCGTGTGTAGTGCATATCCCTAAAATAGAAGTGACGGTGATGAGTAGCTTAACATCGACCTAACCATATCCAATAAGGTTTGGTTTCTCCTCTCAGCATCACCATTTTACTGTGATGTTACATATGATACGAGTTGAGATGGGATACCATACTCCAACAAATAATCATTGAATTTTAAATCCAAGTATTCACCACATTGATCGGATTGAATGGTATTTAATGATTTACCTAATTTTTTTCAGCTTCATCTTTGAATTCTTTAAACTTTTTAAAAGTTTTAGACTTTCTATACATTATGTAAGTATTACCATATCTTGAGTAGTCGTCAATGAAAGTGATAAAATACTCATACCCACCTCTAGCCTGTACATTAATCAGTCCACAGATATCACTATGTACTAGCTCAAGTGGTTCTTTGGCTCTTTGGCCCTTTGCTATCAAAGGTCTCTTGGTCATTTTACCATCTAGACACGATTCACAAACATGAAGAGTTCCAACTTTTAGTTCTCTCAAAGCACCATGCTTTGTTAATCTGTTTAACCTATCTAGATTAATATGTCCTAACCTAAGAATGCCAAAGATATATGTTAGCATCAACATGAGAAACTCTTTGTCATTTGTTACTTTTAGGTTTTGCTATTTTAAATGATTTAGAATTATTTAACGTGCGTTCAATCAGTTTAAGTCTATACAGTCTGTTTATTACTTTAGCATGACAAATATCGAATCCATTCTTAAAAATAATGAACTCTTTATTAATAAACGAAACTTCGAGTAACTGTTCTTGAAAAAATGAAAGAGAAATCAAATTTCATGAAAAGTCAAGAATATAATAAAAAATGTTCAAAAGTAAATAATTATATCCAAAAAGTAACAGATTGTCCCTAATACTTTAGCTGACATGAGCGCACAACTGCCAACTCTCAAAATGACCTCTCCTTCAGCCAGCTGCTTTGACAAATCAAGCATCTGTAAAGAAGAACATACATGATTAGTGGCTCCTGAATCAAGTATCCACAAATCATATTCAACTAAGAAAGCTTCAAGTACAAGTAAATTATATTTACCTTTCTTTTTCAGCTCGAAGAGATACTTGTTATAGTTTCTCTTACAATGACCTTCAACCCCATAGTGGAAAGGTTTTCCCTTGGGCTTGTTGTCGTTCCCGTTCTTTTTGGCTTTGGCGATGTCTTGGGTTTCTTCCCTTTCTTGTTCTTCCCTTTGCCCTTACCATTGATCTTCTTCCTCTTATTATTTTTAACAATAGTGGAATAAGGCTTTTTCTCGACAACATTTGCCTTGCCTTCTTTGGTCATTCTAAGGTTGAGTGACTCAAAAGTCTGCAGTTCCTTCAACAATAGGGTCATGTTGAAATGTAACTTGTGTTGGGGGTTATGCCCTCAAAGCATGTGTATTAGCATTTTGATCTGAAAATTAAAGAGGATTACATTTTTCTTATAATTGTTCTTTTAAATGATTATTGAATAATTTATATAAATATATGAAAATTCTATATTCATTAATGAGACTATGATCTTGTATTAGTACGAGAAGATTAAGATCATAGATAATGAATAAAGTTGTCAGCAACATATTAAAGTATGCAATCTTTAATGAATGGTTGCCAGTACGGTTCACTAAGCATTATGAATGCGTGTGATCTAGATCCAGATCATTGATGTAGAGAGACATTTTAGTAAATGTACTTTATATAATAAGATTATATATGACAGGACCGATATGAATTAATATATTTATTAACGTGGTGTTTATCATAAAGATTTAATACACATTAATTCGATGATCATATGTAGATCAGTCTCAATCCTGAGTAGTCATAAACTCCAATGCAAGTCTACTAGATCTTTTGATTCACTCGTTAAGGTCTATTTGTTAATCATGCTAGTGACTTTTGTTTTGGAGATTCAGTGATGTGGATGGCTGGGGACATGATCTTACAAGATTTGAAATCTAAGCTTTCATAACGGATTGTATATTAGTTTTCTTAAGTGTTAATTCTAGAGCTGAATGGTTATTGAGCTCAAATTTATAATAAGATTATAAATTTTTCATTCACTAGCGGATTAATGGTACTTAAAGATCAAGAGGTAATTAGAAGGGTAAAATGATAATTTTGACCAGTTCTAATTTACGAACCAATAATTGGAGGACAAAACTACATGAAATGATTATATCAGTGGACTACATGAGAATACTCTTTAAATATAATCTATAATCTCTAAGAGCGCAATTTTCATGTTTATAGTGGAATAATAATGGAATTAATAAATAATATTATTTAATTAAAGAGTTTAATTAAAAATCTTGTTTATTGGAGCTTAGGATTATAGGTAAATGGTTCTCAAGCCACCTCTATAGATTAAAATAAATATTTAATTCACAGTAATTGTCATGTGTCAACACTGATAGAGTATCTCAAATTGACATGAACTACTGTGGTGCCATATGGCACGACAATGTGCAACACTGTAGTGCCACATGGCATTACAATGTGCAACATTGTGCTGGCTCACGACACACTGCACTGCCATGTGGCACTGCACTTGTGCACAATTACAGTGGTCTCACTGTAATTGATAATTTTTTAATTAAATATTATTTCAGTTTATCTCTAAAAATCTGATACGCCATTATCTAAAATATATATAGATATTATTCTAATGGGCTAAGTGGTTGAAAGAAGAGGAAAGATCAGTTGATCAGATCATCAGTTCATCAATCAAGAGTTGAATTGAGAAACGATAGGTGTAAGAGGATTTTCTTCTGTGATTACATGTTTGTCAAATCTCTAAAAGAATAATCATCACGTTCTTTTAGAGAATCATCTCACTAAAGTCCTTCTCAGGAAATCTCTTGATCTCATGTGTTGAGAACATCTAGAGACAGAAAAAAGTGTCTTGAAATATTCTACGTGCCCATACACATCCTAGTGCATTGATGATTGACTTGGAAGATCTTGGTATGGATCTTAGAGTCTACTGTGCTTTTATATATTTTCTGTATCACGATGTGGTGTTTGAGTTAATTATCATGTGGTGTAGAAATGGATTATGAGTGTCTATGCTACACATATTAGTTCAAGAACAAGCTGCATGTTAATCAAGAATATGAGTTATTATGAGTCATGATATTAACTCAAGTAAAGTGATAAGTAAAAAAAGAGTACACTTAAACATATCCATTGGTTATCAAGTAACCAGAAGGTTGGTGTCACCATGTTCATGCTAACGTCCTTAAGGATTTGATAACCTTAAGTGACATCAGCTTCAGGACGCCCATTCTGTCATGTTGACTTTCACGTTACAAGTTCAAGTTCAAGTGTGGAATAATTTTGGTTATGTTATTAATTGGATAATATGTCTAGTCGAATTATGATCAAATAAGTTGCAATTACAAGTTCAAGATACATGATAATCATGAATTCAACTAAGTCATTTTGAAGTATTCAATGTAAATTCATAATCAAGTGAATATGTTAAATTATAATTGCATATGATATTTGCTTGCATTTTATTACATGTGAAGCTTAGTAGTATGCAAGTTTACTTACTGAGAATTCTTAATACTCACTCGCCCACAGTTGATTATATTGCAAGTGATGGCGGGCAGCATGAGTGAGAGACTGCTATAGCCAGCGAATCTAATAGCAAGTTTTTGTTAAGTTATAATTGTTTCACCAAATTATGATTTACTATGTTTCCACGATTAGGTGTTAGAATCTCATGTTTATTGGATTTCTCACGTTGACTTTATTACAAAGTTTAATGAGACATTTAGTATTGTTTATTAAATGAAGTTTTGTGATAATTTTATGCTTCCGCTATTTAATGTTAAAGTTTTTATATTAAAACAAAATTAGGATTTCCAATTTGGCATTTTTCTCAAATCAGAGTTTTAATCAAACTGGGGAGTTTGAACTATGAAATTACATGCACTTTTAACCCTCGGGGATCAGGGCGGTATAAGGCCATTGTGGTTTCCTCTAGTTTGGATGGTGTCCAGATCATTGAACACTATAGGGGTTTATTCAGTCATCTTTCTATTTCTCACAGCTAGGTGCGGGTGTTTTTTGCGGTAAACCTTTTGTTCCTTCTTGGTTATTCCTTCAAATTCGGTTCGGGCTATTATGGTTTCTACAATTTACGGAATTTTCATCATTTTCCATGGTGCCATATTTTTCTGATATTCCTTGGCCCCGGGTCTAGTAACATACTGCTTCAAAGATCCCTTTGTGATTAATTCATGCATGTAGTCTTTGAGTTGATAACAATCCTTGATCATATGTTTGTTACTTTCATGGAATGAGCAGTATTGGTCTTTATCACTTTCCACTCCCTTCTGAAGGGTGGTGGCCTCTTTAGAGAAGAATTATCTTTAATGGCCCAATTGATTTGGTTGGCGGGCACAATGAGTGGAGTGTAATTCTCTCCCAACTGCTCAGCCGTTCAAGTCGTCGTTGCCTCTTGTCTCATCATTTTCCATTATGATCACGTCTACTACTTAATGATTGGTTGTCTTTTTTCCAAGCACTACCTTGCACCATAGCTAGTTGTTCGGACAACCTCATCATGTTTTTTTGTTCCTTTTTTAGGTTAATATTGGTTTGTGCCCTGAGCAACATATCTATCATTGTTAGTGGATCTAGTCCCCTCCGAAAGGCTAGTCTCGCCACATGGGCATCGCAATATTTCACCATGTCCATAACTGTTGATTGTAATCCCTGAGTGACTCACCTTTTATAATGGATATGGTCAGGAGATACTCGGAGTCTTTCGTGACGGATCAATATGTAGCATATTGTTTCATGAAGATAGAAGACGTAGCAAAAATGTTAGTTATTGAACATAAAGGAAAAGATACCATGTAAGGGAATTGTCGTCTAATCTGGTGGAAAACATTTTGCACATAAGTGCATCTTGATGTTGGTATAATGTTATATGTCAGAATCTACGTAGATGTTCTACAAGGTCTGTCTACTTCGTGTTGTACTTGATTTTCATCACCATGAACGTTTTTGGAATCGGGGCGGACGGGATCTCGAGGTTAACGACATTCTAGTTGGGGAGTTAAGGTCTGTTACGGAGATGGTTCCTAGCCTGTTGGCTCCGATCATTTTTCTCTCCAGCATATTTTCTATGTCTTGCTCTATCAGGACCGCTTTGGTTCCATTTTCTCTTGCTACGTCGTCTTCAACGTGTTTGGACTGGGTGTTGCCCTTTTCTTGTCGGAGCGGCTCCCTGTTAGCTTTTGGGTTTGTTCGCTCAACGACCGTGTCGTCCTAATTTTCTTCTCCTGCCATTAGATTAATTGGTTCTCCGCTCACCTACATGAAAATGTTGACTAGGTCTAGTATAATTTTGTATTATTTTGCATTGTAGCGTGGCAATTTCCTCCTATAGTGTTTGCAAGGTAGCCTAAAGTGAATCTTCGAGTGTTTCCGTTCAGGTTGAGCTGACAGTTCCGCCCAATTTTCAGCATTTTGAGTCACGCTTGATCTTGTTCTAAGCATTTTCTGCCTGGATTTTGTAGTAGCTTGGCTCTTTGGGGCATAATTCTCCTCTTAATGAAAGTATCAATCTGTAAAGAAATTATTTTCCTCCACTTATAAATGATTAAACTGCGAAAAGAATGAAATATCTCTTTGTAAACAAATCGGAGTATAAATAATGAGGAGTAGAGTAAGTGTTCAAAGCAGAGCATATTGAATTCAGTGTTTCGATCACTACATTAAACTCTTTGTTACTTGGACTGCCATGGCTCAGTGGCAGAATGATCTATATTGGTTGACTGTCTACCAGAGCTCTCCAACTCCTAATCTTAACGGCCTTGCTCACAACTTGGCTCCAGGTGTCACTTCCTTATGTGTCAGCTACTGTCTGTTTGTTTAATTGATGATAGCTCATCAATTCCTGTACACAGAAACATGTTAACTCTCCTGTAGGATGTTACTAGCCTATACGTCAGTTCCATTACGACTCCATAAAAAATGTTCAAGCATCTACGATATGTTATCTTGTTATACATAGCAAGATAAGGCACTACTTTAATATTTCATTCAAGAAATGTAAGTTTAATCATGTCCATTTGGGATATGATATAACTTAGTATAACAATTCATTAATTCAACTCAAAGAAATGTTAATTAATTTTATGCGATTAATTTATAATTATCAAACTTCATCAGAAATACTAAAATTTAAGTCTTTTAAATTTATTTTATTTAAATTTAAATAAAATAAAATAAAAGTAGTGCCTATACCTTTATATATACATATATTTTATTGTTTTTTAAATTATTAAATACACTAAATAGCCCAAATTATTAAAACTGATTTTTGAATTGCAACATTATATGTTTTATTTATATAATGTTACTATAATAATTTCATGCCAACTCTAATTATAATATCATATTTTGACTAAAAATGTATCTTTATGTTTAGAACCTTAGAAAATTGTTTGTAATTAAAATCAATTTAAGGGATATATTGTAAACTATTATTAATAATACATAGGTAATTATTTGAACTACAGATGCATAACTAAAATGGAGAAGACATTTAAAAGTTTATGCAGAAAAACTTATAACAATGGGAATGACAATCGGTTTTGCTATATTTGTTTTTTATTTAATAGCAAACAATATAAATCAATATTAATAAAGTATTAAACTCCATATCATTGAGTTTTTAAAAAGTAAATAACAATTATGAAATAATGATAATTAGGCAATTAGTTAATACCAATGGGATAACCAAAATTCGTGAAGGGATAAGAAAATGATAATGCCAAAAGTTTTTTTAGTACCCGTAAATTAAAGACAATCCACTAATTATTATAAATATCAAATTTAAAAATGAGAAAGATGGATTGAAGATTTCCACTGGTATTCATTAAAAACAATGAGAGAGCAGCATGTGGAGTAAACGGTATAGGGAAATAAATCGTTAAATTTTAGGATTATATCTATAGTTATTAGTATATGCAATATATCAGCGGTTAGAATATTATAGAAAAATTAGAAAGCAAACAAATTTATAAGAATATAATATTAACCTTTACGGTTATATGACAAGTGTATGAGATTGGTTAATTCATATTGTAATGGATTGATAACGAGGTAAAAAGAAAACCAAGAAGGACGACATGGAGAAATATGAATAAAGACAAAGTCAACAAAACATGATGTGGTAGTTAAAAGAGAATCAAATCTAATAACAGCAGTTACTCTTCTCTTGGCTATTTGATCAATGACCATAATCATATGAAATATTCATTATATCTCATTAAACGGTCGAGGAAGGTAAGGCCTATATATACCTCCATATGTATCAAACAGAGGCATCACGAATCAATACAAGCAATCTATTTTCTCCTTCTCCCTTTACGCTTTCAAATCTCAAATCTCCTTTATACATTTTGTCTCCAGGATACAGTAGTGGAAGAAATTTTTTTATAAATTGGTGCTTTCATTGAGAGCTAAAAGAAAACTCAAGGAGAAATAGACTTTCAAGAAGAAACATCAAGGATGTCGAGAACAAGATCAAGCGATGCTTGCAGCACCGGGAGAGAAAATGATCCACAAAATCATTCTGAGTAAAGGAACCGCGATGTACCGGCCATTTTCGAAATGATTTTAGCCAGAATCACAGAGTTGGATAACCAAAATGCGAAAACCTTACAAACAGCTCGGCATACACTACAAGATCAAGTTGCAACTCTGTAACGAGAGGTCCATCGAGCTCGCAATGAAATGAGCCAGTCGCATCGAGAGGAAGTTCACGAAAGTCAAGATGCAGCGACAAGAAAAAACAATGGACAAAACAAGAATGATAACCAAGAACTAAACGAAGAAGGTGAGGGACAGTCAAAGAACGTGGAAAATGGAGCGAAGGAATCCCTAGAGTGAAAGACGGATTAACAGAACATGATGTAGAAAAGATGCTTGAAAGAAAGATGGCAGAAGTCAAAAGACTGGGCACTACAATGATAGTGGATTTGGATTAACTGATTCCAAAACCCTACTAACTCTAGAAATCATGTCGACACTTATTCCGAAGAAGCTCGCACCACCAAAATTTAAGTGTTATATAGGAAAGATGGATCCCGTTGAACGCCTGGGGAGGTTCTAACAAATGATGGCATTCTATTAACAATGCTCTAAAGTGGTATCATCTTCTACCCCATTTTTATAACTAACTTTTCTTTTATGTCCTCTATCTTTTTGAAACACCATGTGCCATACCGGTCCATCATGGAGGATTCAGAATACCTTCTGACAATTTCAATAAAGAAAGGAGAATCACTGCGTGAATGCACTCAGTGATTCAAGGAAGAAATGGGCAAAGTGAAGGACTACGATGACCGCGTAGCTCGAATGGCATTTAGAAGAGGATATTGCTCATGATTATAGAGACAATCCTTAGGGCCCAAACTTATATAAATCTCAAGAGGAATAAAGGAGTATGATGCAATTATCGAAATAGTGAGCAGCAGCCTCTAGCAGCAATGCCAAACAAAAAAGTGAGACACTCAGGGGCAAACATTGACGTGAAGAAAGCGAACAAGATGAGAGACCAAGAGGGCCTGGACATTTCATCTAACCAGAAAAAAATTAAGCTTCGCTCACTATTCCAGTAAATCAAATCTTGTGGACCATAAAGGACGAACTGTGGCTGAAGAGGCCACCACCAATTAAAAAGGAGCCAGCCGAGAAAGACAAGCACAAATATTGCTCGTTTCATAAAAGTAATAGGCACATAATGAATGATTGTTATCAGCCGAAGGAGTACATCGATGAACTCATCAACAAAGGTCATCTCACCCAGTATGTCACTAAGCCAGACAATAGACAAGCCGAAAGAGAAACAAAATAGAGAAAAGCCGCATAACCGCTACTCATTGGAAGGAGCTAGTCGTAAAGAAATGAAGTAGTATTAAGAAGGAAACTATAGTTGCCGAAGAGGAGAAAACTTCAGGAGAAGCTCCCTTAATGTTTAACGGTAAGGAAGACTTGCAGATCAATGAGAATCACAATGACGCCTTAGTTATTTCCATCGAAGTGGGAAATTTTGCTACTGAGAATAGTATTGATAGATAACAGCAGGGCGCCAAATGTCTTTCCGATCAACCATGGATAAGATAGGAGTAGAAGCAACAAAACAACGAAACCCGAGGCAGTCATTGGTGGGATTCAATGGAGAAGTAACTGTTGGAAATGCGGCGCTCGAGCGGCGAAAGCATGGAGCTTTTAAAAAAATTATTAAAAATGAATATTTTTCGACAAAATAAATAAATGCAACGAAACAGTTTCCAAAATATATTTTTTTATTGAAAAAACTTTTTCAATGGGATTCATTATATATTTATATATTAAATCAAAGATGTAGATGAATATGAAAATATACCTCATGTAGTCTAATCAAGCATCCTTGCAAATTAACGATCTTGTGTTTTCACGAACAACGGACTTCAAGATCCACACCAAGATCTTGCAAGCCAATCCTCAAAGCACACTAGGATGTGTGTGGCACTACAATTTTTTACGCTTAACTGTAGTGTCATGTGGCACCACAATAGTTCATGTCAATTTCTGATTTTCAATCAGTGATTGACATGTGGCAGTCCAATATGCCACGTGACAATTTCTGTAAATTAATTATTTATTTTAATCAGATAAAAATTTAGATATAAAAATTAACTTGTCTTATCATTTCTATCAACTAGCTTATTTGTTAGTTCACAAATAATAGATTTAGTTGATTCAAATTTTGAATTATTATCTAATAACAATTTAACATTATCAAATTTTACAAATTAGATATACTGTCTCACTTATCGATAATTAGAAAATTAATCGATATAATTATTTATATCTAATTTTCAAAAATTAATCTAAATAATTTAATCAATTAATTCTCAATTAATTAATCACACATAATTATCTCATAATTATGTACTTGCCCTAGAAATATAATTCTTTTTGCAAGTTAGTATTTTTCTCATGTCCTGAAATATTCACACCGTGTACTGTGTAGTACAGATGTGACTCGGAAGCCATGGACCTATAATCTTAAGCTCCATTAGTTTAATATGTGTCGCCGTACATGTTGAATTTTTTCAACAATCTCACACTGGGCAACATATGTAACCTTATAAATGTATTTAACTTTATGAGCTTCCAAAATTTACTATCTCAAACACAAGGTATATCCGAAACAATCTCATCCATTGACTACATTGACATAAGATCAAAATGGTTTTCATTACCTTTATTGTAATTAAACCTGTCAATGGTCACATGTAACAATATAATCAAATGACGTAGATCAATCATGGATGCGTAGTATGGAAAATTAGATGCAATGTGATCTATACATGTCTCTTTCCAATTGGTCCTACTTTATTTTAGTGAGACCAACACCGACATAATGTCACAGAGTAAAATGGACTGAATGACTTTAGTTCTGATAAGAAAACATCAATTACATAAATATTTCCAAAATACAATATAAAGCAATAAACAAACTCCCACTAAACCATGATATCATCAAACAACATAACACTCATATGAGCAATGTGCTCGTGAAAGACCTTGGGCGGTAATACCTTAGTGTATGGATCTGTTATCATGGAGTCTGTCCCAATAATTAAAAATAACTATTGATATTTTTAATTTGACTCTTCAACAAATTAAAATATCATTTCTGGTATCTACACATTAATTCCATGATAATTATACCCATAAGCTCTAGAACTTTAATTTCTTAATTAGACCAATTTCATTATGCTTATCCAAATATAGCACAACACATTTAGTTTAATATGTGTGGCCCTACATGTTGAATTTTTCTAACAATCTCACACTGGGCAACATATGTAACCTTATAAATGTATTTAACTTTATGAGCTTCCAATATTTGCTATCTCAAACACAAGGCATATCCGAAACAATCTCATCCATTGACTACATTGACATAATATCAAAATGGTTTTCATTACCTTTATTGTAATTAAACCTATCCATGGTCACGTGTACCAATATAATCAGACGACGTAGATCAATCATGGATGCGTAGCATGGAAAATTAGATGCAATGTGATCTATACATGTCTATTTCTAATTGGTCCTACTTTATTTTAGTGAGACCAACACCGACATAATGTCACATAGTGAAATATTAAATAACCCTATTTAGTAATTTCATTATTACTCCACTATAAATATTGAATTGCACTCATAGAGATTATAGAATGTACTTACAGAGTATTCTCGTATAGTCAATTAATATAATCATTTCATGTAGTTCTGTTCTCCATTTATTGGTTCATAAATTAGAGCTGGTCAAAATTACCGGCTTACCCTTCTTATTACCTCTTGATCCGTAAGTACCATTAATTTACCAGTTCATGGTTAATTTATAATCGTATTAATAAATTTGAGTTCAATAACCATTCAGTTCAAGAATTAACACTTAAGAAAACCAATATACGATCTGTTAGGAAAACTTGGATTCCAAATCTTGTAAGATCAAGTTCCCAGTCATTCATATCAATGAATCTCCAAAAAAAAATTCAGTAGCCTGGTTTACAAAGAAACATTAATGAGTGAATCAAAAGATTCAGTAGACATGTATAGGAGTTCATGACTACTCAAAATTCAGACTGATCTATATATGATCATCAGATTGATGTGTATTTAATCTTTATGATAAACGACAAGTTAATAAAGATACTAATTGACATCGGTCTTGTCATATATAATCGTATTATATAAAGTATATTCACTAAGATATCTATCCACATCAATGGTCCGGATCTAAGATCGTATGCATTCATAATGCTTAGTGAACCGTACTAGAAATCAATCATTAAAGATTTCATACTTTAATATGTTTCTGATAATTTTATTCATTATCTATGATCTTAATCTTCTCGTACTAATATAAGATCATAGTCTCATTAATGAATATGAAATTTTCAAATATTTATATAAATTTTTCAACAATAATTTAAAAGAAGAATTATAAGAAAAATATCTTCATTAAATTTTATATTAAAAAATGTCAATACACATGCTTTGAGGCATAAAACCCAACAGTAACATATTTGGAACGGACGCTTTCCCTTCCAGTGTTAGAAGAACCGTTTAACCATTTGACAAAATTTACGGTCATTTACACACCGTCTCTGTACAACGCGATATCGGACAGAGCACGGATCCATAAGATGAAAGTGGTTCCGTCAACTTACCATCAAACTTTAAAATATCCAAGCCTAGATGGAACAAGAACAATAAGATAAGATCAAGATGTAGCCCGATGCTGCACAGTCAAAGCGCTAGACGCCGCAAGAAACGCGTCAATCTCAACAAGAAAATGGCTAATATGCCAACAACAATAGAAACTAAAGCCGTTGAGCAGCTCAACTAAAGATGAAGGACCACGATATGAAGCTGCAGAGGAGTTGGTAGAGATAACGCTCAATGGAGGAATAAAATCATCCAAGATAAGAGTGACATTGTCCCCACAAGAGCAGCGGGAGCTCATCAACTTCTTGAAGGAAAATGTAGACATATTCATTGAAACCCTGGCGGAAATGTCGCGCATAAGCAAAGAAGTTATATATTTCAATGCTTAAACATAGATCCATAAGTCAGACCTGTGAAACAGAAAAGATAGACCTTCACCCTAGAAAGAAAGAACACAATCAAGGAAGAAGTTGACCGTCTAACAAAGGTGGATTTTATGAGGGAAGTCATGTATCCAGAATGTACATCTAATGTGGTGTTGGTGAAGATGAAGAATGGAAAGTGGAGAGTCTGTGTTGATTTACAAATCTTAACGAAGCATGCCCCAAAGATATTATCCGCTCCCATAAATCAACCAGATGATTGACACGATAGCAGGGCATGAGTTATTGGGTTTCATGGATGCATTCTCCAGATATAACCAAGTTAATATGTATTCGCCCAACCAAGAAAAAATGTCGTTTATACCTGATCACGGCGTCTAGTGTTCTAAAGTGATGCCTTTCGTATTAAAGAATGCACGAGCCATATAGCAACAACTGGTGAATCCTATATTCAAGGATTAGATTGGGCACACGATGGAGATTTACGTGGACAACATGTTGATTAAGTCAATTGATCAATGATATCATATTAAACATTTATAAGAAGCCTTATCAGAATTACAAAAATATAGCATGAAGTTGAACCCTGAAAGATGTGCTTTCAGAGTCAATGCGATAAAGTTCCTTGGGCACATGGTCACACATAGGGGAATTGGGATTAACCCAAACCAAGTAAAGGCAATTGTAGAAATGAAGACTCTAACAAACCTAAAAGACTTGCAAAGCCTTACGTGGAAATTAGCAGAATCGGGAGATTTTGAGCCAAGTCAACAGACAAGTGCAAACCATTTTTATCGAGGATAAAAAATAGTTCAGTTCAAAGATGGGATGAAGATTGTGAAGCAGCTTTCCAAGAAGTCAAAGAATTGGCCTCACCACCAATCCTGTCAAAACCAGTGCCAAGTGACGAGTTGTACTTGTACTTAGCCGTTTCAGAGGCACCAGTCAGTGCAGCTTTAGTCAGAGAGAAGGAAAATCGCAGAAGCCAATATATTTTATCAGCAAGAGCTTGGCGGAAGAGGAAACTAGATATGAAAAAATTCAGAAGGTCTTCCTATCTTTGATTGTGGCGTCACGTAAATTGAAGCCATGTTTTCAAGCACACACAATAGTTGTACCAACCGAGTTCCCAATCTGAAGCGTTCTACATTCACTGAATCTAACAGGAAGATTATCCAAATGGGCAGTGGAACTTGATCAATATGAACTATGCTATATCCCAGGGACAATAGTAAAGTCGCAAGTGTTAGATTTCATCGTTGAGTTCATAACGGGACAAAGTGAAGGCATTGGTGAAGTCAATCCGCAGACATATTAATGGGAATTATATGTAGATGGAGCATCAAATCACCAAGGATTTGGGGCAGGCGCAGTAATTTGAACCTCCCATGGGGAAATCATAGAACAAGCTCTATCATTTGGCTTTAACATGTCGAACAACAAAGCAGAATATCAAGTGCTACTAGCTGGAATCCTTCTCGTGAAAGAATCTGGAGTAAGAAAGATAAATTTTATTATGATTCACAATTATTGGCTAACCAAATTCCAGGAACATACACCGCTAAAGATGAAATAAAGTCAAAGTACCTCCAATGTGTGAATACCACAAAAAAATAAATTCCAAGAGGGGAAAATTCGCATGCAGGTGCTCTAACAACTTTCAGATCATTCATCAACAATCATGAGAGAAGAAACATCCCTGTTGAATTCTTAGAGTTCCCAAGCATAGAGAGTAAAAAAACTATTCACAATACAAAACGTGTAGAACCAAGTTGAATTGATCCAATCATTCAATATCTGCAAAGTGCTAGGCTCCCAGAAGATAGATACACTTTGATCAATGATAAGCTCTATAAAAGATCTTTCTCGGGGCCTTACCTAAAGTTCCTCAACCCAACGCAAGTCAAGTATGTGCTGGCAGAGGTCCATGACGGGGTCTGTGGAAGCCATATAAGAGGAAGGACCTTAATGCACAAGGCCTTGAATGAAGGATACTATTGGCCCAGAATGCAAGCAGACGCGAAGCAATTAGAAAAAAAGTGTAATTAATGCCAGAGGTTCGCACCCATCCCTTGAATGGCTCCAGAATAATCATAAACTTTGGTTAGTTTGATATTGTTGCTTTCACAATCTAACCACGCATTTCAATATCTATGAATCACTCAACTCCAACATAGTTGAATTACGATCTCAAAAGCTGAGTTATTATGCGACAATTCAAACTCACTCCTTTGACATATCAAAGACTGCAAGTAACTAAATCAAGCTTCGAATTCACCTCAGGATTAAGGTAATTAAGAAAATACCCTTAAGGTGTAACAATTATATTTAGAGCTAGGTAAACGGTTTTGCTCTAAACTAACTTGTTACCGTTCAATTCAACATGTTCCATAACATGCCTAGGTCAATGGTTAGAGTCTCCACTCCCATGCCTCAAGACTGGCATCCTTTGGTTCAACCTAACAGTCATAATCAGACTCGATTGCCCAGACGATCCCAAGACTATGAATATCTATGAATCACGCAACTTCAACATAGTTGAATTACGATCTCAAAAGCCGAGTTATTATGCGACAATTCGAACTCACTCCTTTAGCATATCAAAGACTGCAAGTAACTAAATCAAGTTTCGTATTCACCTCAGGATTAAGGTAATTAAGAAAATACCCTTAAGGTGTAACAATTATATTTAGAACTAGGTAAATGGTTTTGCTCTAAACTAACTTGTTACCGTTCAATTCAACATGTTCCATAACATGCCTAGGTCAATCGTCAGAGTCTCCACTCCCATGCCTCAAGACTGGCATCTTTTGGTTCAACCTAACACTCATAATCAGACTCGATTGCCCAGACGATCCCAAGACTATGAATATCATTCTGAACTGTTTCAGAAGAGTTTGTTTGGAAGACCCATCTGTCTTTACTCTTCTTACATTGAAATAGTTCCAAGACTTGACTAAAGTATAATAAATACACTTTAATAAATAGAGAAACTTTCATTCATTCATTAAATTCAGTAATACCAAATGTATGAGAAATAACTAAGTACTCATAAATAGTTATTACACCCTATTTTATGGACATAATTCCAACAATCTCCTACTTGAACTAAAGTAGGCGTGTAAAATCTCATATCCTCATGTCTTCCAGATAACCATAAAAACCTTACTGCTTAAAGTTTTAATGAATGGATCAGCTAGGTTGTTGACCGTCGATATGTGTGTTACTACAACATCTCCACGTTCAACAATCTCTCTTATCAGGTGATACTTGTGCTCTATATGTTTGGATCTTTTGTGGTTCCTTGCTTCCTTCGAATTTGCTACAACCCTACTGTTGTTTCAATAAAGTGTCATGGGTTTGTCGGCTTCTAGAATAACTTCCAGAGTCTTCAAGAACTTTTTAAGTCATACAGCCTCCTTTGCAGCTTCGCAAGCTTTCACATAATTCAGCTTCCATGGTAGAATCTACAATACAAGATTGCTTGATACTTGTCCATACAACTGCTCCACCATTTAGGATGAACACCGATCCTGAAGTGGATCTCCTAGAATTCTCGTCTTCTTGGAAATCAAAATCAGTATACCCCGTCATATTCAGGTCAGTATTTGAATATACAAGCATGTAGTTCCTCGTTCTCCTAAGATACTTAAGGATGTACTTGACGGTATTCCAATGCTCGATTCCAGGATTAGATTAGAAACGACTCACCATGCCCGTAATATAGTAAATGTCTGGCCTAGTGAAAGACATCACATACATAAGAATTCCTATGATTAAGGCATGTGGAATATTTCGCATGTCTTCCTCTTCTTGAAAAGTCTTGAGAGACTGCTTCTTGAAAGCCTGACTCCATGCCTGAAAGGAAGATATATCTATTCTTGGAGTCTTGCATATTGAAGCGATCCATTACCTTATCAATATGAGATGCTTGAGATAATTATTTGTTCTTCTGATCCCGAAGGATCTAAATACCTAAGACAAAGGCAGCTTCTCCAAGATATTTCATATCGAATTGCTTTGCAAGCCAAATCTTGACATCGGATAATTTTCCTATATAATTCCCAATGGGTAGAATATCATCTACGTACGAGACTAGAAAAACCATTTTCCCTTCATGTATTAGCTTATACACACAGAGTTCACTCAATAACTGTTCAAAGCTAAAGTTCTTGATAGTTTCATCGAATGTGATATTCCATGATCAGGACGCTTGCTTAAGTCCATGAATGGACTTTAGCAATTCGCAAACCTTGCCTTATTGGCCTTTCGCCATGAATCCGTCTGGTTGAGTAAAATAAATGTACTCTTCAAGATTGACATTCAGAAAAATAGTCTTGACATTCATCTACCATATTTCATAATTGAGGGCAGCAGCAATGGACATGAGGATTCGGATGGATTTAAGCATGACCACCGGCGAGAAGGTATCCTCATAGGCAATACCTTCCTTTTGGGTATAGCCATTAGCAACTAGCCTGGCTTTGAATTACTCCACATTCCCATTCGGACCTCATTTTTCTTATAGATCCATTTACAAGCTGAAGGTTTTACCCCTCAATGAGGATCTACAAGTTTTCAGACTCCGTTCGAGTACACCGAATGTATCTCAACGTTCATGGCTTCTTGCCATAGGTTTGCTTCAGGACCAGTAATTGCCTGTGAGTAGGAGACAAGTTCATAATGATCCTTATTTGAGACAATATTTAAAGAATCTCCATAATACATTTACCTGTCATGCTGTGTCACAAGCCTCCCACTACGTCGGGGCTCTATATGCTGTGGTCCTAGCTATGATTCTTCCATTATTGAATCATAAACAATTCTTGATTGGGGAGTCAATGTCTTCCCACTCAATAATTCCTTTAGCATAATACTGCTTCTCAACTTCACACTTCTTATATAATCTTCTTAAAAAAAAGTGCATTCGTGCTAACAAATGTTATCTTTTCAGTCGGACTATAAAAGACATACCCCTTCGTTCATTTAAGATATCCTACAAACATATATAATTCTGATCGACTGGCCAACTTGTCTGTCTTTTGTTTCAGAACATGTACTGGGCACATCCATATTCTAAAGTGGTTAACGGATGACTTTCGTCCATTCCATCTTTCATTGGCATGTCAGGCACCGTCTTCGATGAAACTTGATTCAGAATGTATACTGGTGTTTCCAAGGCATATCCTTACAACGAATTTGGAAGAGATGAGTAACTCATCATGGATCTAACCATCATGGATCTAACCAATTTTTACTTTGATAAATAAATTTCCAAGTAAATAAATCAACTGATTTAATCTAAAAACAATTTATAAAATAAATTCCAATTAATTAGCATTGAAAATTATTGAATTAAATAAAAATAATTTTTTTAAGGGATTGGATTGGGCAAAATCCTAAGATTTTTCAAACTCAAAAAGTTTCCAAAATCCCAAGGTTTCCTAAACCCTAAAGTTTTCATAACCCAATGGTTTCCTAAATCCATAGGTTTCCAAAACCCCAATGATTTCCTAAACTCATAGGTTTCCAAAACCCCAGTTTCCAAAACCTTTAGATTTCCAAAACCCAATTAGTAAGAGGAGTGGCAACAGCGGCGGTGACCAACGACGATGAAGGATGCGACGACGATGATGAGAATGGTGGTGGCGACAGTGACTTTTCGATGCAGAGATGAATTACATGGAGATAAAAAAAATACAACTTTTGCAAGAAAATAAATTACATAAAATCATATGCCTCAATTTCGGCGTACATCAAATTTAAAATTGAAAAACAAAACGCCTAGAGCTAATAGATCATGATCCATTCATAAACACATTCAAAACTATTTTTAATCTACCACACAAAAATATGCCAATATCACAACATCCAACGATACATACGTTTAATCACAGAATATGCATAATCAAGAAATTAAGGCTTTGATACCAATTGTTGGATCGAGTTTTAAAGTTTAAGGAAAAACCATACATTCGATTATGCATACAAAGTTAAACGCATTCAAAAAAGGTAGAAACAATTTTATACATATCTTATATCGGAAACTTTCTGAATTGGTGGAATCCTAATTTAAGCTTATGTTCTTCAATCTTCAATCAAGAACTTCTGTTTTCACACCAAAAACCACTCATGGATTTTGGAAATATATCTCTAGAGAATATCGATCAAGAAAAATTTATTTTCTTCCTCCATGGGTTTCGGCGGCAACACGATAGGGAGGGGAGAGACAACTTTTGCTCTGTATGCTTAGGCTTGTGTCAACACACATCTCTAGAGAGGAAACCCTAATGCCATCACTTATATAATAATTTTAGAATTTGCACATATATCCCTATATGCCAAATTTTTAAAAATTCAACCCAAACACTTACGTAATTGCCAAAAATTATATTTTCCCTTCAAGTCAATATTGTGTCTGAATTTATCAATATCAATTGATAAATTAAATTGATATCCATCAATTAATTAATTAAAATATTTTATTTACTAATTATCCAATAATTAGAAATAAATAAATTAATTAATTTGAATATCAATTAATTTTTTATCACTAATTAAGTGACAAAACCCATCGCATATGGGGTTCGGGAAATACCCTTGGTCCCAAAACATATTTTGGTCCAACTGATGTTGTTTCTTCTATTCATGTTATCATGAGCTATCCCTGAGACCGAATGGACCCACATGAATAAAACTATAGGATTTAAGTACCAGGCGAATTTATCTCTATAAACTTCCGACCTATTTAATCATGACATCGTACAACTCTACTATATGTTCGACGCCAAATCAACTCTCAATTCATGTGCACTAAATTTTTTATTGGTGCAAGTAAACACTTTTATTTCATAGACCGCAGAATATTTTAACATATTACCCTTCGTGAATATCAATAGCAAGAGCGGAATGTAAAATTTCTGTTTTACCCCTCTTGTTAATATTTTCTTAACTCTTTTATTGACTGTGAATAAGAAAGACATAACAGTGAATTGTCTTGTACAATTCATAAATCTTAATCAATTTTCATTGAATACTTGGCCAGGTTAATTTATTCACACACCCATCAATAAAGCATAAGGTGATATTGTTACTTTCTCAATCTAACCACGAATTTTCATTTCTGTGAATCACGCAACTCCAACATAGTTGAATTACAATCCCAACAGCCGAGGTATTGTCCAGAAATTCAAACTCACTCCTTTGGCATATCAAAGTGCGCAAGTAACTAAGTCAAGATTCGTATTCACATCAGGATTAAGGTAATTATAAAAATACCCTTAAGGTGTAACAATTAGATTTAGAGCTAGGTAAACAATTTTGCTCTAAATTAATTTGTTACCAGTCTATTCAACATGTTCCATAACATGTTTATGTCAACCGTCAGAGTCTCCACTCTCATGCCCCAAGACTGGCATCATTCGGTTCAACCTAAGAGTCATAATCAGACTCGATTACCCAGTCAATCTTAAGACTGCGAATATCATTTTGAACTATGTCAGAAGAGCTTGTCTCGATGACCCCTCTGTCTTTACTCTTCTTATGTAGAAATTTTTTTATGATTTGAATAAATTATAAACACATTATAATTAATAGAAAAACTTTCATTCATTCATTAAATTCAATAATACAAAATGTTTGAAAAATAACTAAATACTCATAAATAATTATTACACCCTACTTTATGAACATAATTCAGATACCCCCATCATTCAACGCTTTTGTAATGATTTTTTTTCTTATACTCTATCTTTTTCTTTTTAAAGAGGACATGACTTCTCCAATGACTGTCTTTCTCTTAAAACGTCTGAGATGGCATTGGATAAGACTTTCCTTTATAGCACTTGAATTTATGTGCGACAAATTTCTTTGGTATTGGGGCCGTCAGGATTTCCTGACTCAGTGGGGTTCTGGTGAGTGACTCAAGATTGGCCTTTCCCGTACTCCCCAGATTCCCCAGCTCCAACATCTTTCTTTCCAGCATCTCCTCTATAGCCGCCTCTATCATGCCATTTGGCGGACGAGCTTATGTAGTTGTCTCTTTCATATGGAGTTGGGACTGGATTTCTACCTCTTCATTATGTATGTTCATGATGTTCTCATTGTCCTCCTACCTGGCTTCCCGTCTATCTCCTTCTGAACGGTTTTCTTATTCTTTGAGGTTGGTTCGTTGGCGAACCTCTGCTCGTTATAGCGTTGATATGATCTTGCACCTTCTGGCACACATTCTGTAGTGTTTCAGCATTCCTCTACTCCATCTTTTGCATACCATTCAGGATTGTTTGGAGCATCTCAACTAGGGGTGTGGGTTGCTTAACATGATCCACCTCATTCCTAGTTTCATGTTCTTCATGAAGGGCCGTATTTGATCTATTTATATGCATTGTTTAGTTTTGGAAGGGGTTTTCTTGAGGAAAATGTAAGATAGATAAGGTTGCGTGTGCTTGATAGGTGGAGTCGTCCATCCTTATCTTCTTTACTATGTAGGTGGTTGAATCTATTTTAGCTAAAGTAGATTTTTCTTTATGCTGATAATTGAGAACTACTTTATTAAAGTAGCTTTTACTGTTGTCAGGTGATATCTACTATTGTAAAGTAGATTTGTCGTTATGTGCCAACGATTGCTGGTGGGAAACAAGAATTATTCTTTACCCTTTCCTTTCTTGCCTTTATCCATCTTTTCTGAAATCATGCAGGTGAGAAAACCCTAGAAGTCGCTGATGGTAGGGTCATCTTCTGGGGCTTGGCTTTCTCCTTTTCATGATCAGATTCTGTTTTGCTACATGCAGATTTCATGGTAGTATCTATTGTTGAACCGATGGCCTGGAGGAAATGATGATCCTTCATAAAATCCATAGTCTTCATAATTAGCTCTTTTCTGATAAGTTGGGAAATTTCTTTTTCAATTCACCTTGAGCTAGGATGAATGGATTTTTTGATACGTTGGGAAATTGCCTTTTCAATTCACATTGAGCTAGGATGAATGGATTTTATGATACTGTTGATACTGTTGGAAGAGACTTTGGAATGACATCTAAACACGCCTAGGTATGAGCTTTAATTAAGTTCATTAATTTTGGTAAATTGGGGTTCATCCCTTTATCCCACCATTTTGTATAAAATACTCTTTTTAAACGGGAGATTTTATTCTGATAATCACATTAAAGATATGTTTCAACAATTTTTTCCATAAAGAGTTAGGTAAAGATAAGAAATGTAATTGTTGTATTTTATGTTTTATCTTTCTTACTGCTAATGTATGTTCTGTTGTCCAAGGAGAATGATTCTTATTGAGTCTACTGTAAAGGATAGAACTATCTTGAGCACAATTAAGATAAAAGTCCTAAATGTAATTAAGACTTCCTAAAAATCTTTATACTTGAGTTTTATCTTTGATTTCATCAGGACATTTAGATGCAAACTCTATGCTTCTGTTTATAGGAATAATAGTTCCGTTAGAAATATTATGTCCTAAAAATCTAACTTCTGTTTGAAACAGTTTCATCCTAGATGCAGATAAAACTAAACCATTTCTGATTATCACATGCTTAAATATATATGCAGATGTTTAACATGTTGTTGTATGCATAATGAGAAAATTAAAACATCATCAATATAACAGATAAAAAATTCAGTATACGGATAAAAATATCATTCATGATATGTTGAAATTCATGATGATATTGTTTATCTGTTGCATGTTCATGATATGTATCCTTTCATGCAAAAATACAAGTATTTGCGTATAGGACTTATACAAATTGCATTTAAACCTTTGACCTTAATTGGTCACAATACCAGTATTCAGTGTACCCTCTGAGATGGACGGTGCCTCAATTGGAAAGCATATCTCATGGGAGCTATTGAAACTAGTTTATCCCATTGGCCTGTTTATTTTAATATTTATCTGAATTCAAGTGTTTCACTTTCTGACAGTAATCTTTCTAAAGTATTAAAACTTAGAGTTATTTCGCATGGTTATGAGTATCTCTCAGGGTCTCCTCCTTTTGTGAGATTTTTCAGAATCCATCTGAAGTAACTATCCATTTTGAACCCCTACACCAGAAAACAAAGTGAACATGGACATATTGTCCTCATCGACACCAATCTCTTCAGTAGTCAAGTAGCAATCCCTAGGATGACACTATGGGAGGAAATTACTTTTCCAGACAAGTGGTAAATTTCAAATGTTGTCCCCACCAGACTAATCATCAGACAATCTATTGAAGATGTGGTCCAGACTCAAGGAGGTAATATTTATCTTCACTTTCATAAATCTTCTAGTACTAGTTATAGGAGTAACCTTTAACTAGAAGCCTTTCTAGTACTAGTTATAGGAGTAACCTTCCCTATAACATAGATATTCCAGAATCTTCTAGACCCTCTTCTGTAGAATCTACTAATTCTGACATACTAGAAGCCCAGATCAGAGGTATTCATATATCATAAAACAAAATACGTCATGCAGTCTATGAAGATAGACTAAACATCAAAAGGCCTAATAGCCTAACCACAAGTGGTATGCAATTCAACATTTAATGGATTTTATACCCAATAATGAATTGCGTAAGCACCTAAACTAGGATTTTATGCAATATATATATATATATATATATATATNATATATATATATATATATCAGGAATTCCAATTTTGGTATTTTCAAACCCATACTCTCCAACAGTTAAAAAACCTTCCAAGAATAGTATTATTACCATCTTTGGAGTAACCAAATTCTTAGATCCTTCCCCGAATGGTACTGTGAAGTTACTTGGAAAGAATCCTTTCTGAATAATGACCAGATTAATGTCCTCACGGGAATTCATAAGAATTGGAATACGATAAGGGGTTAATCTTACCTGTCCATTATCCACCGTTATCATTAGAATTAGCTCCTATTAATGAGAGCACTAAACCGTTAGTCATCTCTCCTTATGTTAAGATTCCAGAACAACCCAATCAGGAAACCTTAAAGGCCAAAGATATTGTACCTTTAACTAAACAAAACAATTACACCAAACTTTTCCTCCAAACCGTAGGTAACCAACTTACTCGTATAGAGGAAAATGTAGACAATATACATGATAAAATTGAAGATAAAAAAAATAAAGGTCTGGAGAAACTGAAACATCTTAACCTTCAACCAATAAATATCAAGCCTCCTCTTGATTTTAGTGTCATAGGCAGTGAACTGATCACAAAATTCACCTAATTATTGTCTTTGTGATAAATTTTGTTTATTCATTTGTTAATGAAGTTTCACATCATTTTAGAGGGCTAAGCCTTCTTCAATCCAACTGCAATGAGAGATCCATAGGTATGCTGGTATAAGGAATATCAATTTGGTTGTGTTCATCCCTAAGTTTCTTTCGAACTTTTTCAGCAAAAAGATTAGGAAGGCCATCAATGAATTTGACTTTCCAATGGTCACTATTGGCATCTGTTCATTGCATGGCCTTCATCAGGAAAACATCCATGTACTATCTAAAATGGGTTAGAGAAGGGCAACAAAGGTTTTGTAGAAGCTCTTTGTGCCATCCTGTATTTATAACTCTTGGTCCAATAAAATGGTGGATTATGGCTTGGGCTAAAGTATACCAAGCATCTTCGGTTTGGGTTTCGGTATGATTAAAAGGATTAATCTTAATCTTAGAGGCGTTGAAGATTTCATCCCGTTGCTTTTGAGCGAGACAATTATTCCTGCATGATTTTAGAAAAGATGGATAAAGACAAGAAAGGAAAGGGTAAAGAATAATTCTTATCTCCCACCAGCAACCGTCGGCACATAACGATAAATCTACTTTACAATAGTAGATACCCATTGACAACAGTAAAAGCTACTTTAATAAAGTAGTTCTCAATTATCAGCATCGAGATAAATCTACTTTAGCTAAAGTAGATTCCACTACCTGCATAGTAAAGAAGATAAGGATGGACGACTCCACTTGTCAAGGGCACACGACCTTATCTATCTTACATTTTGTATTATAAAAGGGAGGCTTCACCCTTGTTGAAGCAAGTAATAAAAAATAGGCGCTCATGTGTTGAGCATAGCTCCCTGTATCAATAAGGGCGATAACGTCTTTTATTATAAAATATGTTTTAATAATAAAAGTAATTCTAGTATACCATTTCTGAAAAGTTACCTTATTCATTATCACAAGGTATTGGTTAATATTGTCCTTCGGAGAAGAAGAAAATTCTAGTTCAGGTATAGGTTCCTTGCCTTTGGATGGAAGCTCTGGCTTAATAAGGGCAAGATCCTAGAAAATAACTTGAGTAACAGTTTGACTTCAGATTTAAGAAGATTAACTTCCATCTTCTAATCCTGAATTGTTATAGGTTTTTCTATAACCTTATTCTGGATGCGATCCATGGTTTCTCAGATACTGTAATTCTCAATGTGAAGGAGAATGTCTTCCTTGAGATTATCTTTGTAAAGGGTTTCCAAAAATTTTAATTTCATTTCTGGATTTTGTATTTGGTCATCAAAGCTGAGCATATACTTTTGAGTGTCAGTAACAACATCGATACTAGGTTACCATAGATCAAGGCCATTCATCTCAACGATGGCTTTTCAATAACTGACTTCTGTTAACATGTTGCAATTCTTGTTACTGCAACAAGCTTCAATATGCTCAGAGGAGGAAGCTCAGTCGGAAGAATAGATTTTTACAAGGTCATTTTCTGAACTAGATTCAGAAGAGGAGTGCTCTTTGTCAGAAATACAGTTAAAGATTTGCTGTTGAGTTTCTTCATCCAAGGATAACTCATGAAGTCTATGTTTGAGTTTACACTTGTTAGCATAGTGCGTTTTAGCACCACACCTAAAACACTTGACTTCTTATCTGTCTTTCTTAGGAAGAATTTTATTTTTCCTGATAACAGTAAACTATTATTAATAATACATAGATAACTATTTGAATTACAAATGCATAACTAAAATGGAGAAGACATTTAAAAGTTTATGCAGAAAAACTTTTAACAATGGGAATGACAATCGGGTTTCGTATATTTGTTTTATATTTAATAGCAAACAATATAAATCAATATTAATAAAGTATTAAACTCCATATCATTGAATTTTTAAGAAAAGTAACTAACAATTATGAGATAATAATAATTAGGTAATTAGTTAAGACCAATGGAATAACCAAAATTCATGAAGGGATAAGAAAATGATAATGCCAAAATTAAAGACAATCCACTAATTATTATAAATTTCAAATTTAAAAATGAGAAAGATGTATTGAAGATTCCACATGGTATTCATAAACAACAATGAGAGAGAGCAGCATGTGGAGTAAACGGTATATGGAAATATATCATTAAATTTTAGGATTATATCTATAGTTATTAGTACATGCAATATATCAAAGGTTAGAATCTTATAGAAAAATTAAAAGGCAAACAAATTTATAAGAATATAATATTACCTTGACGGTTATAAGACAAATGTACATGATTGGTTAATCCATACGGTAATGAATTGATAATGAGGTAGAAAGAAAACCAAAAAGGACGACATGGAGAAATATGAATAAAAACAAAGTCAACAAAACATGATGTGGTAGTCAAAAGAGAATCAAATTTGATAGCAGCAGTTACTTTTCTCTCAATGATTTGATCAACGACCACAATCACATCAAACATTCATTACATTTCATTAAACGGTCGATGAAGGGAAGTCATATAAATACCTCCATATGCATTAGACAAAAGCATCACGAATCAATATAATCAATCTATTTTCTCCTTCTCCCTTCACTCTTTCAAATCTCGAATCTCTTTTATACATTTTATCTCCAGAATACAATAGAGGAAGAAATTCCTTTACAAATTGGTGTTTTCATTGAGAGCTAAAAGAAAACTCAAGGAGAAACGACTTTCAAGAAGAAACATCAAGAATGCTGAGAACAAGATCAAGCGTTGCTTGCAACATCGAGAGTGGAAATGATCCACAAAATCATTCTGAGTAAAGGAACCACGATATACCGGCCATTTTCGAAATGATTTTAGCCTGGACCATAGAGTTGGAGAACCAAAATGCGGAAACCTTACAAACAACTACACATATGCTACAAGATCAAGTTACAACTCTGCAACCAGAGGTCCACCAAGCTCGGAATGAAATGAGTTAGTAGCATCGAGAGGACGTACACGAAACTCAAGATGCAGCTACAAGAAAAAATGATGGACAAAACCAGAATGATAACCAAGAACTAATTGAAGAAGGTGGGGGACAGTCCAACAACATGGACAAAAGAGCGATAGGAATCCCTAGAGTGAAGGACGGGTTAACAGAACAAGATATAGAAAAGATGCTCGAAAAAAAGATGGCAGAAGTCAAAAGACTGATCACTACAATGATAGTGGATTTGTATCCACTGATCCAAACCCCGCTAACTCCAAAAATCATGTCGACACATATTCCGAAGAAGCTTGCACCATAAAAATTTAAGTATTATATAGGAAAGATGGATCACGTTGAACACCTGAGGAGGTTCCAGTAAATGATGGCACTCTATCAATAACGCTCTAAAGTGGTATCATTCTTTACCCAATTTTCTATCACTAACTTTTCTGTTATGTCCTCGTCTTTTTAAAATCGCATGTGACGTATCGGTCCATCACGGAGGATTCAAAATGGCTTTAGACAATTTCAATAAAGAAAGAAGAATCACTATGTGAATACACTCAGCGGTTCAAGGAAGAAATTGGCATAGTGGAGGACTATGATGACCGTATTATTAGAAGATTTGTCTAAGGAATATTCAGAATGGCTTTAAAAGAGGATTGGACCCAGAGTCTTCATTATTAGAATATTTGTCCAAGGGGAAACTACTCATGATGACAGAGACATTCCTTAGGGACCAAACTTATATAAATCTCAATGAAGAAAAAAAGGAGTATGATGCATTTATCAATTTAGTTAGCGGCAGCTTCCAGCAACAATGCCAAATGAAAAAGTGAGACACTCAGGGGAAAAGGCTGACGTGAAGAAAGCAAACAAGATAAGAGACCGAGGGGGCCTCAACGGTTCATCCAAGGAGAAAAAAATTTACACTTCACTCGCTATTCTAGTAAATCAAATCTTGTGGGCCATAAAGGATGAATCGTGGCTGAAGAGGCCACCACCAACTAAAAAGGAGCCAGCCGAGAAAGACAAGCACAAATATTTCTCGTTTCATAAAAGTAACGGGCATGAAACGAAGGGTTGTTATCAACTGAAGGACTACATCAAAGAACTCATCAACAAAGGTCATCTCAACCAATATGTCGCTAAACCAGACAATAGACAAGCAGAAAGAGAAACAGAACAGAGAAAGCAATAGAACTGTTACACATAGTCGATACAATCATGACTCTGACAGAATTGGAAGGAGCTGTCGTAAAGAAAGGAAGTAGTATTGTATGAAGGCAACTATCGTTGCAGAAGAAGAGAAAACTTCAGGAGAAGCTCCCTTAACATTTAACAGTAAGGAAAACTTGCAGATCAATGAGAATCATAATGACGCCTTAGTGATTTCCATCCACGTAGGAAATTGCCTACTGAGAAGAGTATTGATAAATAACGGCAGTGCACCATACATTTTATGCTGATCAACCATGGATAATATGGGAATAGAAGCTACAAAACTACAAAATCCGAGGTAGCCGTTGGTGGGATTACAGAGAAGTAATTGTTGGAAACGCGACGTCGCGCGGCGGCAGCGTGGAGCTTTTAAATTTTTTATTAAAAATCTATCTTGTTTATAAAAGAAAATAAATGCAATGCAACGGTTTCCAAAATAAAAATTTTTATTGAAAACTCTTTTTCAATCGGATCCATTATATATTTATATATTAAATCAAAAACATATATGGATATTAAAATATACCTCTTGTAGTCTAATCAAGCGTCCTTGTAAATCAACGATCTTGTGTTCCCATGAACAATGGACTTCGAGATCCACACCAAGATATTACAAGTCAATCCTCAAACACATTAGGACGTGTGTGGGCACGTAGAATATAACAAAGATATTTTTTCTGTCTCTAGATGTACACAACACACGAGATCTGGATATTTTTAAGGACTGATTTGTGAGACAAATCTCTAAGAGAATACAATGATTATTCTCAGATACCTTTTTGATTAACTTTTTAATCTTAGAGAGTTTCACCATGATAACAACTGTGTTATTAGCACAAAAAATTCGTATAGAGGCCAATAGAATAATATCTATATATATTTTCTAGGCACTCCAAATTTTTAGGGATATAAATAAAATAATAATTAATCACAAAATTACCGTTATAGTGGGACCCATTGTAACTGCGCACAACTATAGTGTCACACGACACTGTAGTGTGTCCTGAGGTATCACAGTGCTTCACGACATTGAATTATTGTAGTGTCGTGTAGCACTACAGTATTGCACACCTAACTGTAGTGCCACGTGGCACTATAGTAATCCATGTCAATTTCTAATTCTCAATCAAAGACTGGCATGTAGTAGTCTAACATGTCACGTTGCAATTTCTGTAAATTAATTATTTATTTTAATCAAATAAATAGCTAGATATCAATTAATTCCAAATTAACTTATATGATCATCCCTATCAACTAGCTCATTTGTTAGTTCACTAATAACAAATTTAATTGATTCAATTTTTAAATTATTATGTAATAATAATTTAACATTATCTAATTTCATAAATTAGATATACTGTCTCAGTTATCGATAATTAGAAAATTAATCGACATAATTATTTATATATAATTTTTGAAAATTAATATAAATAATTTAATTAATTAATTCTCAATTAATTAGTCACACATAATTATCTCATAACTATGTACTTGCCCTAGATATATTAATTCTTTTTGCAAGTTAGTCTTTTTCTCATGTCTTGAAATATTCACACTCTATATTGTGTAGTACAGGAGTGGCTTGGGGACCATGGACCTGTAATGCTAAGCTCTAATAAATTATTAATTAAATAATCTTATTTATCAATTCTATTATTATTCCACTATAAATATGAAATTGCACTCTTAAAGATTATAGAATGTATTTACATAGTGTTCTCATGTAGTCAACTGATATAATAATTTTTTGTAATTTTGTCATCCAATTATTGGTTCATAAATTAGAGCATATCAAAATTACCAGTTTACCCTTATAATTACCTCTTTATCCGTAAGTACTATTAATTCACTAGTGAATGATTAATTTATAATCGTATTAATAAATTTGAGCTCAATAACCATTCAGGGAACTAATATATGATCTATTAGGAAAACTTGGATTTCAAATTTTGTAAGCTCATGTTACCAGACATCTATATCACTGAATCTCCAAAATAAAAGTTGTTATCATGTTTTACAAACAAACCTTAATGAGTGAATCAAAATATTCAATAGATATGTATAGAAGTTCATGACTACTCATGATTCAGACTGGTCTACATATGATCATCAGATTAATGTGTATTAAATCTTTATGATAAACGGTAAGTTAATAAAGATATTAATTTTACATCGGTACTATCATATAAAATCTTATTATATAAACTACATTCACTAAGATGTCTATCCACATCAATGATCTGGATCTAGATCACATTACATTCATAATTCTTAGTGAACCATACTAGCAACAATAGAAATTAAAGCCGTTGAGCAGCTCGACTCAAGATGAAGGACCACAATATGACGTTGCGAAGGAGTTGGTAGGGATAAATCTCAATGGATTAATAAAAGCATCCAAGAAAGGACCGACGTTGTCCCCACAAGAGAAGTAAGAGCTCACAACTTCTTGAAGGAAAATGAAGACACGTTCATTGAAACCCTGACGGACATGTCGGGCATAAGCGAAGAAGTTATATGTCATTTCTTAAACATAAAGTCAGACTTGTGAAACAGAAAAGACGGACCTTCACCCCAGATAGAAAGAACATAATCAAGGAAGAAGTTTACCATCTAAGAAAGGACGATTTTATCAGAGACGTCATGTATCCACAATGGCTATCTAATGTGGTGTTGGTGAATAAGAAGAATGGAAAGTGGAGAGTCTATGTTGATTTCACTTATCTCAATAAAGCATGCCCCAAAGACATTATCTGCTCCCACGAATCGATCCGAAGATTGATGCTACAGTAGGGTACGAGTTATTGAGTTTCATGGATGCATTCTCTGGATATAAAATAGTAAAGATGTATCCGCTAGACCAACAAAAAATGTCATTTATACCCGATCACGACATCTACTGTTATAAAGTGGTGCCTTTTGGATTAAAGAATATGTAGGCCACATAGCAACGACTGGTGAATCTTATATTCAAGGATCAGATTGTGCACATGATGAAGGTTTACATGGATGACATATTGATTAAGTCGATTAACTACCAAGATCATATCAAACATTTAGAAGAAGCCTTCTCGGAATTACGGAAATACAACATGATGTTTAACCTTGAAAAATTGCTTTCAGATTCAAAAGTGGTAAAGTTCCTCGGTCACATGGTCACACAGAGGGGAATTGGGGTTAACCCAAACCAAGTAAAGAAAATCGTAGAAATGAAGATTCCAACAACCTTAAAAGACTTGCAAAGCCTTAAAAGGAAATTAGCAGCAATCGAGATATTTTTAGCCAAGTCAACAGACATGTGAAAACCATTTTCCTTGAGAATAAAAAATAGTTCAGTTCAAAGGTGGGATGAAGATTGTGAAGCGGCCTTCCTAGCAGTCAAAGAATCTTTGGCCTCATTGCCCGTCCTGTGAAAACTAGAGCCAAGTGACGAGTTGAACTTTTACTTAGCAGTTTCAGAGGCAGCAATTATTGCAGCTCTAGTCAGAGAAGCAGGAAAATTTTAGAAGCCAGTATATTTTATTAGCAAAAGCCTAGCGGAAGAGGAAACTAGATATAAAAAATTTGAGATGATCTTCCTGGCTCTGATTGTGGCGTCCCGTAAATTGAAGCCATATTTTCAGGCACACACAATAGTTATACCAACCGAGCTCCATTTCTGAAGTAGTCTACATTCATCGGATCTATCAAGAAAATTAGCCAAGTGGGCAGTGGAACTCGTTCAATATGATATATGCTGAGAAAACACTATGTAAAAAGCCTGAATCTCATGGAGAGGGAGTGCGTAAAAATCAAAGAAAAAAACCGTAACTGAGCCAATCGACTGCTTAAGGTAAAAATCAAAGAAAAAAGCCTAAGTGTGCTAAGCGACTACTTAAGGCAAAAAAAGCCTAAGTGTGCCAAATGGCCGCTTAAGACAAAAATCAATGAAAAAAGCCTAAGTGTAACAAGCGGCCGCTTAAAGCAAAAATAAAATAAAAAATCTTAAGTGTGTCAAACCCAAAGTTGAAGAACTTAAAGCTTATTTTGGGTTTATGGAGAGGTTGATCAAGTTGGAGTATAATTAGGCTATGATTTGAGATACCCAGGGGTGCGGTGCGGTGCAAAAATGACACTTAGAATAAGGAAACAAATCCACCCATTTTGTATTGGCCAGAGCCCTATCCAACTTGCACATAATGAAGGTACCATCCTAATGCTTATTTGACCAAGTAAACTAGCATCCATAGTAGGAAAGATCTACCACTTCAATCTGGAATAAAAAGTCATTAAAATTATTCATACCCTCAACTCCCCCTACTTTCTCTGCAGGACAAGATGTCACACTAAAGTCTCCTAATATAGCCATGGGGCCTGTGAACATGTGGTATAGTTTATCAAGGAGGACCACAGTTATTTCCTTGACAATTTAGAATTTATGGCATATACAAATGTTATAAAGCAATTAGAACAACTATTAATATCAAAGAGCTTACATTGGATTGCTTGGTCTGTCGAGTCCAGAATAAAAAAATTCAGCACAGCAGGATCCCATGCTACCCAGATTCTTCCACCCTGAGCAGACTGGTAATTTGTCACAGCTTGCCAGCTAGGAAAAATACTTTCTGACAGAAGTTGAAACTTAGATGCCTTGACCTTGGTTTCAATAACTGAGAAAATAGACATATTGAAATCTATGCACAACTTCCTTACATCAGCTTGCTTTAGGGTACAATTGAGGCTATTAACATTCCAAGCAGTTACATTAAACATGTGATGATGTGGTGGGGGGTTCCCCACTATGAACAATCTTTCTTCCATTTTTTACAGGATGAGGTGTGGCCAAACCACCTTTCTTCTTTTCCTTATTCCTTTTACCCAAGTTCGACCCAAAGCAAGATGAAAGGGAGTAGGTAGGTTCAGAAAAGATCCCTGGTCAGGATGGTAGGGATCAGGGGCATCAACTAGAACTAGGGAAATCTGGGTTACCTCATTCACCCCTTTCACAAGATCCACAAACACTTGAGTACTGATTAGCTCAATTTGCAGTAAAGATCCAATCTCACCCTCTTCCAAGGTGGGAATAATGGCTAGAGCCATACTAAGAGATTCAAAAGTTATTTTTCCTTTCTAGCTTTCCTGGAGGTGACTACTGTCTAGGGAGTCTCAGTAGTGGAGGGTAAGGTTGGGGCTGGGGTGGGGTGTGGGGGGGATTATGGATTGATTTGGGGGTGGGCATGTATTTAGAAGGGGACTTAAGAGTAATAGCAACATTTGGTGGAGATGAGGTAGGTGTGGGGGATTATGTTGGTTCATTTTTTCGAATGAGGGTGTAATCACAATCATGGCCAAAGCAGGAGCATTTAAGGCATCTCTTTGGAAGATCCTCATATTCCACGTTCACTATAATGGGGTCCCAGCCCTCTAATCTCAGATCAATGTCGAAATGCTCAATTATTATGGTCTAGAACTTGATCTTCATACAGATATGAGCATATAATTTCTTTACTCCTTTTGCAGTTAAGGAGTCGGTGTACAAGGACTTACTCATAACAATGACAATATTCCTTCGGGCTTCCTCTACCCAAAGCTCAACCGAAACATTCCAGAGCTTGGCCCAAATAGGTATAGTGTCCACCTTATCCTTAGAGAAAATAATGTTAGGTTTCTAAGGTTTTAAAATCAAAGGTTTACCTAGAAAGTGCCATGGCACGTCCTCCATGAACAAATCCATCTCTTCAATAGATGGAAATATGAAATAAAATAGTCCTTTACTAGCTGAAACATCAACGAGGCCTCTATTTTTCCAGAATTGCATGGCAAGCCTTTTGACTTGGTGCAAGGAAGCTGTTTTGCCCATGAGAAAACCCACGAGGTAGCATTCCCATTTAGAGAAGTTGTCCTCAGTAACATACCCCGGGAGCATGGCTGTGATTCTCTCAGATTTAAAAATAGTGGTCTCTTCATAAGCCAAGTGAAGCTTTTTCCTTTGGTTCTTCTTGACCTTCTCAGCCCAGATTCCATCTTGTTTTGTAGGTCCTAGAGAAGCCGTGCAAAGCTTGTCATATACTCTATTGTACTCCAGTAATGGGAAAGTATTCTTGTCTCTAGGTGGATGAGGGGGGTAGCTTCACAGTTTCTACGAAAACCATATGTAAAAGCATATAGTTCAAATTCTTCAACAACTACAATGTATTGTGGGAAGGTTGAGGGATGAGGTTTTCGAGCTGTTGGGTACAAAGACTCTAAAGATAGGTCAGTGCACGGTACAAGTGTAAGAGAAGGACAATCCTTTTCCAAAAAATTGTTGTCGCTTTACCTTGCGTGGCATGCATGCCTAGAAGCACGCTGACCAAAGGAGAGTTTCCCTCATCAACATCACTGCCAGGGGGTAAGAAAGGTTTTGGTAATAAAGATTGGGTGTCCCCCTATGAGTGGTCCAATATGTCCAAGGGATAAACCCTTGTATCCGTTGTGCAAGGGTCATTAATACGCTAGACTCCACCCTTAGCTGCCAGCACAACAAAGTATAGTCATTTGGCTGCAATCTCTTACGCCTTGTCCCTCCTCTCATTAATGTTGTCCTTGTGTTGCCAAATTTGTAGTTGAGGTGGCAGATTTTGATAGGTTGGTTGCGTCCTTGGTTGAAGAGAAGCCATTGTCCTTGCTCAGGTCACTCTTCTGAGCTCTTTCCTTGGCCAGAGCTCCTTTGGAAATTTTTTAAGGATTTTTCAATAATGGGAACTGAACTCCATGGTTTGTTCCTCTCACTTTGCAACGTTGGCCTAAGACCATCTCCCTCATTCTTAACGCGTAATAATGGCACCAAGAAATGTTTTTTAGCGTTTAATGCAACATTAATGGCTTCCCCTTTTGAGCATTCAATGTGGGCATCCAAGTAGTCTGTGACATTGAAGCCTCGGACCTTCATCAAAGTAGCTCCATTAATAGGGCTTTGGGAAGTCAGTATCAAGCTTCTCTTAACCTGAGTTGCTTCCCCCAACTCCTTCATTCATTTGTAACAATTTCAAATCAGAACCACACTTAATTCCCTTATTCTGAGTTAGGGGAAGGTCCATGCAAGATACCCGAGTAAGACCTTGATACTTGTCCCAAAATAACCATCACTTACCATCTTCGTCGGCTGGGTTACTCTCGGAGGAGGAGGGGAAATTTTGAGATAAAAAACCTTGAGAGAAGGGAGAGCTTGAAATATTGTGGACTCTGCTGGCAACAATGTGTCTTATCTCTTTCTCTTCTTGTGTGAAGTATCAAGTATCATGATGATCACCTCAAATAAAGATTCTAACATTTGTTACTCCATCGTTCACCATTATCAATCAGCACCACCTTTCCTTCACAATCTCACCAATTTCCACCAAAGAAATATTGACCATCACAGAGCCATTCCGACACTAACAACTTTATCATGGAATCCTTTCTTTTATGATGCACACACTTCGGTCCTGATAACTTGAAAAAAAAGGAAAACAGATTTTTCCCAGCTGCTAATACATTTTAGAAAAGATGATGGCTCCATAAAATATCAAGCCAAACATAATATTGAATGCAACCTTATTGATTTCATTTTTCAAGAATGAAAAAGAAGCCTCTATCAATATCTACTTTTTGAGCTCATTAAAATATTTTAGTTCATAAGCCTCTGCCTCAAGGATGAACTTGTTGAATCTCACAATTAGGGTTTTAAGTTGTTCGGTTCGTTGTTCTTTATAGGGTCTCATCAAACCAAACCATAAATGTGATTTTTTACAGATTAAACCAAATCAATCTAATTCATGAACAATAATCGAGCCAAAACAAACTATAAGATTTTATGGAAATCGAGCCAAACCAGATCGACGAATAAAAAGAATCAAACATTATTTTATATTTATAGAGGAAAGACAAGTCACAAGAAACAGATCAGAAAAAAAAATTAATCAAAGAATAGATTTAATAATAAATATGAGAATAGATATAATAATAAATCTGAGAATAGATTTAATAATAAATCACGTAAGAGATCAAGAAATTTTAACAGAGAGAGAAAGAGAGACAAGAATCTAGCTAAATCTGATAACAGAGATAATTATCAAGAAAAAATAACAAATCCAATAATCAAATCTAATTACTAGAATTAAAGATAGAGAAAAAAATCAAGGAATAGATTCAAGTCCTAAGCCCCTTATTTTTTTATCAATCCCTGAGAGAAGAACATCGGCAAACAATAAGGAGGGAACAAAATCAGAGAATGCAAGGAGAAAGAACAAAAATATAGAACACACAGAAAAAAATATCATTAAACAATAGTCACTTACCTTCAAGGGTTAGGCTTCTCTTTCTCTCTCCACGATGTTGTAGATCAGAGGTGTTCTAGAGCAAGATGAATGATAGTAAAAGAGAGCGAGATAGAGGGATAGACTGAAAGAGAGTGGGAGAGAGAGGGATCTGAATTAGGTTTTGAGGGAAATGGGAGACTTTTTTTTTATTGGTGATTCTTGAAAGAGATGAAGTGACTGTCATGTGTCGTTCAATGCGAAATTGCCCTATTTTTTCATATATGCACACTTCTTACTTGTTTATAGTTGGAATTATGTTCATAAAGCAGGGTGCAATAACTATTTATGAGTATTTAGTTATTTCTCAGACATTTTGTATTACTGCATTTAATGAATAAATAAAAAATTTCCTTTAATTAAAATGTGTTTATAACTTACTCAAGTCCTGGAACCATTATTAACGTAAGAATAGTTCATAACATTATTCGCAATCTTAGGATCGACTAGGCAATCGAATCTGATTACAACTGTTAGGTTGAACCAACGAATGTCAGTCTAGGTGCATGAGAGTGGAGACTCAAACGGTTAATCTACACGTGTTATGAAACACGTTGAAAAGACTAGTAACAAAATAGTTTAGAGCAAAATTCGTTTACCAAACTCTAAATCTAATTGTTACATCTTAAGGGTATTTTCATAATTACCTTAATCTTGAAGTGAATACATAGCTTTACTTAGTTACTTTCAATCTTCGATATGTCAAATGGGTTAGTTCGAGTTAGCAGACAACATCTTAACTGTTGGGATCGTAATTCAACTATGTTGGAGTTACGTGATTCATAGATAAGGAAATTCATGGTTTGATTGTGAAAATAACAATATCACTTTATGCTTTATTGATGGGTGTGTGAATAAATAAATCGAGCCTGGTATTCAATGAATTGAGTCATTGATTAAGACTTGTGAATTATACGAGATAATTCACTATTATGTCTTTCTTATCCACAATCAATAAAGGAGTTAAAGAAATAATAACAAAAGGGGTCAAATGGTAATTTTACATCCTCACTCTTGTTACTAATATTCACGATGGGTAATATGTTAAAATATTCTATGGACCATGAAATAAAAGAGTTTATTTGCACCAACAGAAAATATAGCACGCATGAATCGAGAGTTGATTTGGCATTGAACTTATAGTGGAGTCGTACGATGTCAGGATTAAATAGGTCAGAAATTTATAAAGATAAATTCACCTAGTATTTTAGTCCTATAGCTTTCTTCATGTGGGAGAATTTGAACTCAGGAATAGCTCATGAGAACAGGAATAGAATAAACGTTATCAGTTGGATCAAAATGTATTTCGGTGCCAAGGTGTATTTGCTACACTCATATGTGATAGGTGTTGTCAATAAAATAGTTAAGTGTGATTAATTGTATTTAAATTAATTTATTTATTATTTTTTAATTATTAGATAATTAGTAAATAAAAAAATTAATTAATTAATTGATAGATATCAATTAGATTGATAAATTTTGATACAACACAAATTCTAAGAGTATATATACGAAATTCAGCCGTGGTGGTTATTTTGGGTTAATTTTCAGAAATTTGAAATATAAAGGTATATTTAAAAATTCCTAAAATTAATATCTATATATATGTAATAGAAATTTGATTGTCACAATGGAATTATATTAGACACAACATAGCTCTAGAATATAGTGATCAATACAATGTGTAATTACACAGAGAGAAAAAAAAGAGTTTTCTTCCCCATCACTCATATGTTGCTGCCGAATTTCAAATTGAAGGAAGAAAATTTGATTTTTCTTATTCAAATATTTTGCGAGCACATATTCAGTTCCTAAACAAATTCTCATGAGATATATTTTGGAAATTAACGAGTAGTTATTGGTGTGGAGAAATTTTTGGGAAATTGATTCTTGAAGATCATACTTGGATTTTGGATCTTGAAGATCAAGCTTGAAGATTTGGATCTTGAAGATTGAAGAACGTGAAGAACGAATACAAGTATTCCACCAATTCAAAAAATCTCCTATACATCGCAAAGGTGAAAATCATTTCAACCTTTTTCTATTTCTTTCAATATCCGATATGCATGATTATTTTTTATTTTCATTTTAAAATATTCAATTCGATTAAATAAGTTGTAGAATTTTTTTTTGATATTCCGCCTATGAACCGTTAGTGGTTCAAACTTGTTTTTCTTTAATTTTAAAACAATCGATATAATAATTGGTATCAGAGCCATATGTTCTTGATTATGCATATAGATTTTTGAAATGAATGTATCAATGAATTTGATTATATTGGCATATATTTGTGTATGGTAGATTCAAATCTGTTTGAATGTGTTATGTGATTGGATCCCTATCAATTGGCTATCGGTGTTTTTACTTTCAATTTTAGAATTGATGTATGTCGAATTTGAGGCATATGATTTTATGTAATTTATTTTATCGTAAAATTTGTGATTTTTGATAAATTCGATGTAATATCGCCCCCACCTAGAAAACCGCCAGATAATGCCATTTGCAGACACTGACGCCGGAAGTTTGAGCCACGGGGAAACTACCGCCGGATAATTTAGCAAAAATGTCACCGAAAAGTCACAAGAAATGTTGTAAGAAAAGTTGCCGGTCACTGTTCCCGCCAGTCACCGCCGTTTTCCACCTCTAGTCATCGTCGCTACCAGCGCTCGCCACTGTGTCGCACCACCTCCTACTATGCACTATCATGTTCTGCGTGGTGACTAAGGTTTATGAAACCCTAAGCGATAACAATTAAAGTTTAGAAAACCCTGTGATGTTTCACAAAAACCCTAATCTCTTCTTTTATCTTTAATATTTTGAATTTTGAATTTTGGTTTTTAAACGGCTAAAAGATAATTAAAGTTCAAAAGATATGATATCAGATATTTAAAAGATAATTATCAATTTTATCAGTTTTATTTTTTGAAATTTGATTTTAAAATATAATTATCTTTTTTAATTCTTTTATCTTTTGGATTTTTAATTCAGTGGAAGAAACTTAGGAATTGTATTGCTTTAAGTCATTGAGCTACTTAAGAAGCTAAAGTTTGTAAAGGAAGCGATGAGACATGACTGTTCCTAGACGGACGGTTAGTCATAGCAACCTTTAAAGCCGATGTATTGGTTAAACATTTAGACCGAAGCACATTGGAATCCCTCATAGAGGCTAGTCAGGCTAAGGTGATTAAACCATTGGTGATTGGTTAAGCCAGATGTAGTGACATCTTGAGAAGCGTTAACCAAACGAGAGGAGTCTTGATGTGATAGGATGTAGCTTGGATGTTGTCTTTAGATGAGACAAGCTATCATTGTTAATCGTAACATCATGATATATATATTTTTTATTGGATTGATAAATATTTACGTATTTGCATCATGCATCATAATTTCCTAAAAGATTGAGTATTTATTTACACCGCTTTATTTATTCTTTTCAGTAATCGTGTCGTTATCCTCACTCTCAACTATCTTAAACATGAATAAACTTACTGGTGAAAATTACGTAGATTGGAAACGTAACCTTGATATCGTAGTGACGGTAGAAAATCACAAGTTTGTGCTCACCACCTCTTGTCCCCTTGAGCCCATTGTTGAATCGACTCAAGAGGAAAAATATGCTTATGCTTCTTGGCTACGTTCTGATGAGATTGCCAGGTGCTACATCTTAGCTTCGTTTAGCAATGTATTGTAACAACAACATATGAACATGGAAACTGCCGCTGATATGATGTTAAACATCACTGAAATGTTCAGAGATCAAGCTCGTCGAGCCAAACAGGAAGTTGTGTGAAACTTCATGAACTACGGGATGAAACCTGAAACTCGTGTCAGAGAACATATGATGTTGATCATTAGTTATCTAAATGAGATGTAGATGATAGGTGTTGAGGTAGATGATGAGACACAAGTTGATATGATCCTTGAGACTCTACCTGACACTTTTGAGAAATTCAAACTTAATTATTCGATGAATAGGTTGAGGTACTCACTTCCTGAGCTGATGAGGGAACTGCAAGATGCTCAGACCCTATTTCTAAAGGGCAAGAGGAAGACTAGAGAGGCAAAATTTATTGAAAGAAAGCCTTCCACCTCTAGCGTAAAAAAGAAACACTTGAGAGGTTCAATGAAGGCTAAGAAGCATAACTCAAAAGTTGTGAAAGGCAAGGGCACTACAAAAGTAGACAAGTCGAAAGATAAGTGTCATCATTATGAAGCTACTGGTCATTGAAAACACAACTGCCCAGACTATCTCAAGGAGTTGAGATCTAAAAGTATAATACTTGTCACTAAGGCATGTTTTTGTGGCTGAGTCTACTTTTCTTTGGATTGTAGGCTCTGCAGCCACTAACCATAGATGTTGTTCTCTACAATGATTCGGGGAAATCAGAAAGCTTGACGAGGGCGAGTTTAACTCATGTTGAGGAAATGGAGCACTCGTATCAGTTGTATCTATGAGAACTATTAAATTTTCATTTGATAACAATTTTATGATTTTACGTGATGTTTATTATATCCCGGTTTTTTGGAAGAACCTTATTTTAGTAGCTAGTTTAATTGAGCAGGAATTCAATTTGAATTTCATTGATAATTTTAGAAATGACTACTTAATTACTACTGCACATTCGATAAATAAATTGTTTTACGTAAAACCAATAGTTCCAATGAGCTGTGGCAGTGAAGTTAATGCTGATTCAGAAAGGAATAGTAAATGGTTGAAGTATGACTCAAACCGATCTAACCTATTTGTTACACTTACGCCTTGGGCATATTAGCCTGGATAAGATTAATAGACTTGCGAAGGATGGTGCTTTGCAAACTTTAAGTGTGGGATCACTACCCATATGTGAAACCTGTATAGAAGGAAAAATCTCCAAGAGACCATTTTCAGCAAAGGGTGAAGGAGTCATTCAATACCTCAAACTCATACATGGTGATGTATGTGGGCTATTGAATGTCCAAGGAAGAGGAGGTTATGAATACTTTATAACTTTCACTAATGACCACTCACATTTTGGTCATGTTTATCTAATGCGCCAAAAGTATGAAAACATTGAAAAGTTCAAAGAGTATAAGGCTATGATTGAGAAGCAATTAGAGATGAAAATCAAAACACTACGATCCGATCATGGTGGAGAGTACTTGCTAGGGGAGTTCAAAGACTTTCTTAAGGAAGAAGGTATTCTTTTTTAGCTTACATCACCTGGCACTCCAGAAAAGATTGGTGTGTCAGAGAGAAGGAATCGAACTCTTATGTATATGGTTAGATGCATGATGAGTTACTCATCCCTCTCAGATTCATTCTGAAGATATGCCTTGGAAACAGCAGCATACATTCTGAATCAACTTCAGTCAAAGACAGTGCCTAGCATGTCATATGAAAGATAGGATGGATGAAAGTTGTCGGTTAACCACCTTAGAATATGAGGGTGCCCAGCATGTTCTGAAACTGAAGACAGGCAAGTTGGCCAGTCGATCAAAATTATGCATGCTTGTAGGATATCCCAAGAGAACAAAGGGATACATCTTTTAAAGTCCAACTGACAAGAAAACATTCATTAGAAGGAATGCACAGTTTCTTGAGGAAGACTATATAAGAAGCGTGAAGCCGAGAAGCACTCTTGTGCTACAGGAATTATTGAGTGGGAGGACATCGACTCCAATCAAAAATCACTTCTAATTCAATAATGGAAGACCACAACAGAGGTCAGAGCCTATGAAGCCTCGACGTAGTTGGAGGGTTGTGAGACAGCCTGACGGGTACATGTCTTATGGAGATGTCTTAATAGAAGTCTTAGATAAGGATCTTGATGAACCTGTTTCCTACTCACAGGCCATGGCTAGTCCTAAAGCAAACCTATGGTAAGAAGCCATGAACGTTGAGATACATTCGATATACTCAAACGGAGTCTGGAAACTTATATATCCTCCTGAAAGAGTAAAACCTGTTGGGTGCAAATAGATCTATAAGAAAAAGAGAGCTCTGGATAGGATGGAGACATTCAAAGCTAGACTAGTAGTCAAGGGCTACGCTCAAAAGGAAGATATAGACTGACCTTCTTGCCGGTAGCCATGCTTAAATCCATCCAAATTCTCTTGTCTATTGTTGTTGCTCTCAATTATGAAATCTGGCAGATCGACGTCAAGACTGCTTTTCTGAATGGCAATCTAGAAGAGCGCATTTATATGGCTCAACCAGACGGGTTTATGAAAAAAGGCCAAGATGGCAAGGTTTGTAAACTACTGAAATCCATTTATGAACTAAAACAAGCGTCACGGTCGTGGAATATTAAATTCAACGAAATTAACATGAAATTTGGTTCTGAATATATAGTGGATGAACCCTGTGTGTATAATCTAATACATGAAAGGAAAATGGTTTTTCTCGTCTTGTACGTAGATGATATTATACTCATTGGGAATGATGTGAGACAGTTATCTGAAAAATTTGGCTTGTAAAGTAATTTGATATGAAGGATCTTGGAGAATCTGCATTTGTCTTAGGTATTCATATCTTTTGAGATAGGAAGAACAGACAATTGGTATGTTCAAGCATCTTATATTAATAAAGTGATGGATCGCTTCAAAATGCAAGACTTCAAGAAGGGATATCCTCCTTTCAGACATGGAGTCAGCCTCTCCAAGGAGTAGTCTCCCAAGACTCCTCAAGATGAGGAAAACATGAGAAAGATTCCCTATGCATCAGCCGCAGGAAATCTCATGTACGTGATGCTTTGTAGTAGACCAGACATTTGCTATGCTATGGGCGTGGTAAGTCGTTTCCAATCTAATCCTGGAATCGATCATTGGAATGTCGTCAAGCATATCCTTAAGTATCTGAGGAGAATAAGGAACTACATGCTTGATTATGCATATAGATATTTGAAATGAACGTATCGATGAAATTCTTGATATTGACATATATTCGTGTATGGTAGATTCAAAAATTTTGAAAGCGTTATGTGATTGGATCCCTATATATTGGCTCTAAGCATTTTTACTTTTAATTTAGTATTGATGTATGCCGGATTTGAGGCATATGATTTTATATAATTTATTTTATTGCGAAAAGTGTAAACTTTTGATAAATTTGATGTAATATTGTCGCCGCCTCAAAAACTGCTGGAAAATGCCATTTGCTGACGTCGGAAGTTGCCACCACCAAAAAACTGCCGCCGCAAAAGCTGCAGGAAACGTCGCTAGAAAATTCAGTGGTCGCTGCCGTTGCCGGTTGTCACCGCCAATCACTGCCATTTTCGCCGCCCGTTGTCGTGCCGCACTGCCTCTTGCTGTCCAAGGTCGTGCCCTACTTGCTGACTAGGGTTTATGAAATCCTAAGTGATAACAATTAGGGTTTAGGAAACCCTGTGATGTTTCACAGAAACCCTAATCTTATCTTTTATCTTTACTAATTTGAATTTTGAATTTTGGTTTTTAAATGGATAAAAAATAATTATAGTTCAAAATATATGGTATCAGATATTTAAAAGATAATTATCCACTTTATCTATTTTATTTTTTGAAATTTGATTTTAAAAGATAATTATCTTTTGTTATCCTTTATCTTTTGGACTTTGAATTCAAAAGGATAATTATCCATTTTATTTCTTTTATCTTTTGAATTTTGAATTTAAAAGATAATTATATATTTATCTTTTATCTTTTGAATTTTAAAATTTAAAAGGATTATAATGAGATTATTTAATTAGAAAAATAGTTTTCCTTAATTAAATGGTTTTGATCAAAATTTAAATTTTCAATTTTTGAAATTTGAATTTTGAAGTTTGAATTGAAATTTTGAAATTGGAAATTTGAATTTGAAATTTGAAATTTAAATTTTAAAATGGGAATGGGCTTTTATAAAGAGTTACAAATTGGTGAGACTTCTAGAAGAACAAAGAGACAATAACAGATGCATGAAAATTAGTATTTAAATTAATTATAATTTATTTGTTATTCCTTTATGAGTTGTAATTAGAAATGAGCCAATAGGGAGGTTAATTTTTAATCGATGATTTATTATTGATCTTGCATCATCATATAACATGCCATATAGAAATAGAGATATACAAATATCAAAATGTCATGTAGCATGTAGATGCATCATTATAGTTTAATTTATAATGGGTTATAATCTAAATATAATACGGATTTTATATAAGTTATACATTTTAAATTGAGACTTAAATTTTATAAAAGTTTATAATTTTTGAAACTTGTTTTTTCAAATAAATAAAGAGTTATAATTTTTGAAAAAATAACGAAAAATCCATTTTTCCAAAAACTAAGTAGGAGGGTCGTTTATGTTGAAACGTTCCCAAGGTCCCCAACGCAAACCTGATCGTGGCATGAGAAATGGTTTAGAGCCTCCTTAGTAGTCCTCTCTTCAATGGGATAAACTTTGGAATCATGTCACTTTGAGTTATCAAGTTGTTTAAGAAGATAAAACTTGTAAATGAAGTAGTGATGCAGGACTGTTCCTAGACGGACTGTTAGTTCATAGCAACCTTTAAAGTCGAAGCGTTGGTTAAACACTTAGACCAAAGCACATTGGAATCCCTTATAGGGGCTAGTCAATGGGGCTAAGGTGAGCAAAATCATTGGTGCTTGGTTAAGCTAGATGTGTGACATCTTGAGAAGCGTTAACCAAACGAGAGGAGTTTCGATGCAATAGGAGGTAGCTTGGACGTTGTCCATAGATGAGACAAGCTATCGTTGTTGATCTTAACATCATGGAAGAAATATTTTTATTAGATTTTTAAATATTTAAGTATTTGCACCATGAAATCATACTTTCATAAATGATTGAGTATTTATTTACACCGCTTTATTTATTCCTTTCAGTAATCATTTCGTTATCCCCACTCTCAATTATCTTAAACGTAAATAAATGTATTGGTGAAAATTACGTAGATTGGAAACTTAATCTTGATATCATACTGAAGGAAGAAAAGCACAAGTTTGTACTCACGACCCTTTGTCCCCTTGAGTCAATTGTTGAATTGACTCAAGAGGAAAATGATGCTTGTACTTCTTTCCTGCATTCTGATGAGATCGCTATGTGCTACATCTTAGCTTCTGTTAGCAATGTGTTACAACAACAACATCAAAACATGGAAACTGTCATTGATGTGATGTTGAACATCACCGAAATGTTCATAGATCAGGGTCGTCAAGCCAAACAGGCAGTTGTGCGAAACTTCATGAACTGCAGGATGAAACCTGAAACTTCTGTCAGACAACATATGATATTGATCATTAGTTATATGAATGAGATGGAGATCATAGATGCCGAGGTAGTGGTGAGACACAAGTTGATATAATCCTTAAGCCTATGCCTGACACTTTTGAAAACTTCAAACTTAGTTATTCGATGAATAAGTTGAGGTACTCACTTCCTTAGCTGATGAAAGAACTACAAGCTGCTCAGAACATGTTTCTAAAGGGCAAGGGGAAGACTGGAGAGGAAAACTTTACTGAAAGCAAGCCTTCCACCTCTGACGCAAAAAATAAACACAGGAGAGGTCCATTGTAAAAGTGGAGAAGTCGAAAGACAACTGTTATCATTGTGGAGCCGTTGGTCATTGCAAACACAACTGGCCAGACTATCTCAAGGAGTTGAGATATAAAGATATAGTACTTGTTATTGAGGCCTGTTATGTGGCTGACTCTAATTTTTCTTAGATTGTTGACTCTGCAGCCACTAACCATATATGTTGTTCCCTTCAAGGGTTTAGGGGAATCAAAAGGCTTGACGAGGGTAAGTTCAACTTCCGTTGGAGAAATGGAATACTAGTTTCGGGTGTATCTATGGAAACTATTAAATTGTCATTTGATAACAATTTTATTGTTTTACGTGATGTTTATAATATACCACTTTTTTGGAAGAACCTTATTTCAATAGCTAGTTTAATTGAGTAAGGATTCAATTTGAATTTTATTGATAATGATATTGGTCGTTTTAGAAATGACTGCTGAATTACTACTGCACATTTGATAGATAAATTGTTTTACGTAAAACCAATAGTTCCAATGATCTGTGACAGTGAAGTGAATGTTGATTCACAAAGGGATAGTAAACGGTTGAATTCTGACTTAACCGATGTAACCTATTTGAGCCTAAATATTTTATAAAAGATAAATATGAGTATTAGATAACTGCTATGTAAGAAGAAACGTAATCAATTTGAAAGAATTAATGTATAAGAACTTATTTCTAGACCCCATAATCAGTCGGTAATTGGTACTAAGTGGGTGTCTAGAAATAAAGTAGATGAAAATTGTATTATTTCTAAAAATAAAGCAAGATTAGTGGCATAAAGCTATAATCAAGAAAAAATGTATAAATTATAATGAAACGTTCGCTCCCGTTGCTAGACTTGAGTAAATAAAAATGTTAATATCCTTTACATGGTTCAAAAACTTTGTTTTATATCAAATGGATGTTAATGGTGACTTTTTAAATGGACACATTATGAAGGAAGTTTATGTGGAACAACCTCCTGATTTTCAATGTTTGAATTTTTTAAATCGAGTGTATAAACTTAACACTACTACAATTTTGGCCTTAGATGACGATGAAAATCCATCATTATAACCTTGTAATGACGGTTGACTACTTGTCATCTATCAGGTTGTCATCTTTACTATTTTTCAGCAAAAGTCGTCATGATAAGGTGCCGCAAAAATGAATTAGATGATAGAGAATCTCTTTCATCATAGGTTCCGCCAAAAGCTATTAGATGACGGGGGACGGTGCTGTCAAAAGCTATTAGATGACGAGGAATCCCCGTCATCTAAAGTCCAAATTATTTTTTTAAACTATCATGGAAAGGGAAAAATACCTTTCTATGACAGTTTTTTTCATTTAAACACCCAAAAATGGCTGAAATAGTAGCATTTTATCTAAATAGTATCATTTTATCTAAAAAGCCTAATGTTCAAATTATTTGTTTTTAAAATTGCCATGGAAAGGGAAAAAATGCCTTTCCATGACAGTTTTTTTATTTAAACACCCAAAAATGGCTAAAATAATAGCATTTTATCTAAAAAAATAAAGACTGTCATAGCTCCCAGTAAGCCTAACCATAGCTCCCAGTAAGCCTGGAAGAATAAAGACAAAGTACTCAAAGGAAGATTTAGACATCGGAAAAGATAGCATGCGGGCCTTTAGGCAATGACTCTCTGTCCCATTCCGACTATAGATTTAATGATACTTGTCAAATTAAGACCGGTGAGCTTCTCATTTTAATAAAGAATTAATAAGATAAGCAATACACTATTTCCATCAGCATAATATAACAACAAAAAATTTAGGTATAACTTCTATGTATGGAAGTTGGAAGGTAAGACTTGGAATAAGACAGAAGCTGGAATATTTACAAAGCAAGCAAACCAAGAAAACACGTTAAAACTAATTGTTAACAACATGAATTCATCTCATCATTTCAAAAACATCCTTTTACTAGGAACATATTGGAGAGGTTTTACAAAATTGTAAGCTTCAATAAATTAATCTAAAATATGCTAATGACTTGACATCAAAGGCTTGTGCATGACAACCATCTTTGTCGTTGGGGCATTGACATATTTTGACTTTTAAATGTAAAAGAAGAAGGCATGTCAAATAAGAAAGTTAATGATAATGCCACTTCATAATTTAATATGCCATTTAAGTTAGTAATAATATCATAGAAACTAGAACTAATGATCAGTAAAACACAATGAAAAGGAACTAAAATTGGTGAGAAACCAAATTGAAAGGATTTTAGCGGCCTCTGATTTTTTAGCAGATTCTAATAGATAAAATGCAAGGAAAAATCCAAAGATGATTCTGAATGAGACTTACATAATACATACAAACACACACATATATATATATATATATATATAACATGTTTTTTTGATATGAGAATGATGATTAAGGTGTGACAAATCAATAGTATAGAAAATAACAAACTTGTGCTCCTAGACCTTATGTTTAAAGACTTCCACTGGAGTCCATAGAGAAGCAATACAAAAGAGTTACGGTAAATGATACAAAGAATGAAAATGAAGACCATACTTTTCCTGTGTTGCCGCAAAAAACAACTCATTATGTAAGAACACCACGTCACGCATTGTTTCTCTTACTTGAAACAATCAACACTGACTAAATGTCAAGCACATATTTAGACCACACAGACCTTACTTATACATACACTTGTAACAACATTTATTATAAAGTCAATACTTGTTTGTTAAAAATATACAAGAACTTGAAAAGCTAAAAAGTTTAATCAAGTAGGTGTAAACTTTGAGTAAGTTGTGCCTCTAATATACATAAATACTAACAATGTTCTATTTATAATCCCAACTCTTCCCGAATAAGACAGTTTGACATTAGTGATTGTCATAACTAAGTGTGACACTAAAGAGAGTGCTCCACTTCACTAGCAAAAAAATTGAAAAAAATCCCTGGTTAACTCATGAAAAGTTTTAATTCACAAGCTGGCCATAAAACTGAAGGATCATGGCATACCTGAAACTCTTTAATTAAGTTAAAATTTTGCATGTCTAGGAAGGCCAGGTGGCCCTTGCATCCAGCTAACGTCATATACTGCCCACTTACAGTAAACTCAATAGTGTATGGACCAAGTGTTGCAGATACGAAAAATATATTAATATTACAAAATTGTGTTGTTCCTAAACAAAAGAACATTAGTGGTTCTTAACAAAAGAACATTAGTGGTTCTTAACCTTAAGGACTGATTCCTAAGAATTCTTATTTTTGACAACTTTTATCTCGTGCCTAACAATCCATATAGAGCAAAAGTGCAAGGGACGACATTTTGAATAGTTTAAAAATTGAACAGGGTATAAGAGTCAAAGACATATTCCTCAACACAGAGAAAATGAAAAACAACAAACTAGCTAGATAATCATTTTCAAGCAATAAGACAATACGCTCAACCTGGTAAAATAATATCATATAGATTCCTTCTACTTGGGATGCCTACTTCATAAGCAATTGATTCTTCTTTAATCCTCCATGTCTTCCCAATGCCTTCAACCTCCAAATAGCCTCCCTCACTCGGCATGAGCAACTAATTACAAAGTTATAAATAACATAGCATATAAGATATTTTCGATAGATGAATATAATGAAATTAGAACCTTATCAATAAGATGAATATAGAAACGTAAAATGTGGAACACAACATCTTTCAATAGTAAACATATCCATCTTCCCTTATGATGGTAAAACGCAGGCAATGGGGTCTGTAAATAAAGCTCTATTAGCTTATGAAGAATAACACATTATTAGGATAAGAAATTACATTTTCAACCTTGGTAGCAACCTTTGCAGATTTTACATATAGTTTTTCTCTAACACCAAGTTGACCCCTAAGTTTTTTATCTTGCAAAACCTGAAGTTAATATTTAACAGATTATATATGTATAAGGAGAATAAAATCCACAGAGAAAGACCATACCTCCAGATTAGCACCTTCTCCCCGCATATACTTCTTTACTTTCAAATCTGGACCCATTGGATATCCCCTGCATATTAGGAAAAAAGGCTCTATTTACAAACTGAAAATCAAACAAAATGATTTGAAGCTCATATCGAATCATACTTTAAGTACTTCGCCTATAATATGGGTCCAAATTTCCAATTCCACTAATACAGAAGAAAATACAATGACACATTATGAATCTATGAGATGTACAACATACTGAATTTCATAAGAACCTTATCAGTAGGAGATATTAACATATCAACAATGCCATCTTGCTTCTCACCTATTTTGCTGACTCCTTATCTTCCTTGTCCAATTCCTCAACTGCCACTATAGTTCTCAAAATCCCTACTCTGCCCCTGAAGACGCAGCTCAAAGCCCCTCTTCCCAATACTCTGCCTACCCATTCAAATAAATCAGTTTAAAAAATCTCATTCAAACTCTGATTTAAGTAAAGCATATCCATTAAATTAAACTACCTTTGGAGAAATTGAGCGTAGATGAAAGGATTTCACTATAGTTGAACCCAACCAAAGTATTGGCAACTAGAGAAATATTCTTTTCCACTGACTCAATCCTCCTCCATTATTTCTCTTGGGCTCGAGCGTCACTCATTCCACATTATAAGTTCACCATTAAAACAGTTGCAGCAATGGAAGAGCTAATATTCATAGACTCCAGCTCTATCTGTGAGTAGAGGCTGAACCTGAAAGACAAGTGAAATGATTGGGGATCAACATTTGTCAATTCTGCACCACACCCACCAGATTCCGCTAGTGACCCAACAAAAGTCACATGTACGACAAACCCTAACCATCTCCACCCCAAGAATTTGAGAATGAGAGAGAGAGAGAATGATTTTAGGAGATCAGGAATTTGAGATAAAGAGAGATGGTAAGAAGAGAAGAAATGCGAGAGAGAACAAACCCTAGGTTCTCTCATACTCAATTTCCTCTCTATCTCCAATCTAAAAAATGAATAAAAGTGTTAAATGGCCTAATCTCACCCGGATGAAGATAAGCATTGTCGAAACCCCTCCCCTTCATGCAGACACCCCATCGTTGCCTTTCACCGAACCGCGAAACTAGCCCCTCCATTTCCCCATGGCCTAATCGCACACAGTGCAACTTATGAACATGAGCTTAAAGTGTTGGCGCTAGGCAGATGAGAGCCTACGAACAGGAGCTGAGAGAGAGAGAGAGAGAGAGTCCAGAATGTTAATGCATTTGAAAGAGAGAGATGTAGAGGATGAACTTCGAGAAAGGCAAAATGGAGTGAAAGAAATAAAATAAGGGTTTAAGTTGGGTTAAATGGGATGGCATTTTTATAAATAAAGTGAAATTAGATGACCGCACAAATAATAGCAGTCATATTAGGTAAAACATTGATGATAGCTTATTTAAAACATGTCATATTATCCATATTACCCTATCCAACACCTTTTTCCTTTGACAGGTTTTACAAATGTATCATAAATTAAATAGGATGCTGTCATTGTAGCTCACTTTTGTAGTAGTGTAAAAGACTCTCTATGGACTAAAACAAGCTCCTAGAGCTTGATACGAAAGATTAAGTAAATTTCTTATTAATGATAGATTTAACATGGGAAAATATATTAACACCCTCTTCATAAAATCATAAGGCAAAGATATCTAAATTTTCCAAATAAATGTAGATGATATAATTTTTGGTGCCATTAACGAATCTTTGTGCAAGAATTTTGCAAACTTATGAGCAAGGAGTTTGAAATGAGCATTATGAAAGAATTGAATTTCTTCCTTGGACTACATATCAAGCAAATAAAAGATGAGATCTTCATAAACCAAGAAAAATACACTAAGGATTTGCTCAAGAAGTTTGACATGAAAAATGTGAATGCTAATAATACTCCCATGAATACCACTATAAAGCTAGATAAATACGAGAAATGTAAAGATATCAGTATAAAGAAATATCGAGGTATAGTTAGATCTCTACTTTATTTAACAGCTAGAGACATGATACCATGTTTAATCTACGTTTATGTGCTCGTTCTCAAACTTATAAGAAAGAATCATATTTCCAAGCTATTAAAAGAATTTTTAAATATTTACATTGAACAACTAAATTTTGGCTTTTGGTATCCAAAATGTGGTAATCTTGATTTGATTGAGTATTTTGATTCGAATTTTGTTGGGAGCTTAATGATAGAAAAAGTACAAGTGGTACATATCAATTTTTAGGACAGTTATTTATGTTTTGGTTTAGCAAAAAGTAAAATTCAATAACACTATCAACTGCTGAAGCTGAATATATTTCTGCCGGTAGTTGTTGTACTCAAATTTTATTGATGAGGCAAATTCTAAAAGATTTTGGTTTGATTTTTGAAAATGTTCTTATTAGATATGATAATACTAGTGCACTTAATATTTCTAAAAACCCTATTTTGCATTCTCATACAAAGAATATAGATCTTAGACATCATTTTATTCGAGATCAAGTGTAAAAATGGGATATTTCACTAGAGTTTATGGACACTACAAATCAACTTGTGAATATTTTCACAAAACCATTTAAAATGTTGAAATTTTTTGTAAAAATAGGCTTGCCTTGGTCATTTAGATATTAGTTAATTATTTTTTACTTACCATGTCAAAATAAAACTATTTTTATCTCATTATTATTGCTCGATCTTTTTTATTATAACAAAGGGGGAGAAAATAAAAAAGTTATGTTTTGATCTTAATGGTAAGCATATATTAATGGGGAACAAATTATATTTATTTGAATTAATATTATTTGAGTATCAATGATTTGCCACTACTACAAAAGTAGGCTACAATGACAGTGACAAATTCTTTTATGACAGGTTTGTTAAACCTGTCATAGAAAAAAGATTCTTGGCAGAGGAGATTTTACTTTTTGAAGTAATATGACAGTGTTTACAAACACTGCCCTCAAATGCTTATCTACTATGACAGCTATTTTTTAAGTTGTCATCAAACATTTTTGCTTTTTTTAAAGATGCAGGCATGATGATAACTATCATACTTATATATACCCGGATTTCATTTTAATTACAAAAAACCATCTATATAATACTCAAATTTCTCACAACCCTAACATTGCCTCTCATTTTTCTTATCTCTCAAACAATCAAAGCTCTCATCTCTCTCAACCCTCAAACCTGAACTCTCTCTCACTCTCTCTCAGTCTCTCAACCTTCAAACCCGAAGTCTCTCTCTCTCTCTCAACCCTCAAACCCGAAGTCAATCTCTTTCTCTCTCTCTTAGCCCTAGTTCGCACTTTAGAGAAGTTAAGCTGGCCACCAGATTCATCAGAGCTCACGGCTAGATCTACGTGGCTTGCTCACGGCTAGATCTACATGGTTAGAGTGAAATTTTTACCTCTTAAGTGTGTGAAATTTTTTAGAGTCACTTGATTATGTCTTTGAAGAATCCTGAGCTAAATCGCCTTGTGGTTAAAGATTGGTTCTTCCAACTCTACCGCGGGCCTCATTCTTCTACGCGGCGGACTCTTCACGTATTTGTTGTCCCTAATCTCTTTCCTCCCCCTTCCATATTTGCTCACTATTTTGACCCATAATTACCATGAAGGCTAAAGATAAAGCTGTTATGCTCCATCGTAATAAGGTATTAAATTATGTTTCATACTCTATTTTCCTGCAGAATTATTTAATCCAATTAAGTATTTTCCAGTACGTTTATTGTTCATGTTTTCCACTTTTATTCATAAATTATTTCATTGATTTTGTGTAGGTGAATAGAGCGTGTGTAGAGAGAGAAATCCTTGACATGTTGGACCACCCTTTTCTTCCTGCATTATATGCCTCATTTTAGGTTAGTATTTCTGTGAGTTTCTCTTCATTATTTCTGATGGAAGAATAACAATCTTCATTACTCTTAGATTTTACTATTTTGATTCATAAGTCTATATATTTAATTATATAAGTTGTTTTGGAGACAAACACACTTGTTTGTCGAATAACTAATTATTGCCCAGGTGGAGAACTTTTTCTGCTTTTGGACAGACAACCAATAAAGATCCTGAAGGAAGATGTTGTAAGGTAAATGTAACTTAAACACTTCACACTAACACTCAAATGTTTAAGTTATGAGGTGAAAGGTAAGTTGGGTCAGAGTTGAGAGCAATTAGCGAACATTTATATCAGATTTCAAAGTAAAGATTTCTTAGTATAGTCATTGAAGAAACTTATACTTCATGGTTCAAAACATATACCAACATAATAAGTATTAGGTAGGAAACCTCTCTCTCTCCCCAAATTATTGAAGAACGTTCTTGGCAAGTCCATCTAGGCCTATTAATGTCTGAAAATTGATAAGTTTATGAGTTTTTACTCGAGCTGACTTGAATTTCTTGATAACTGTAGATTTTATGCTGCAGATGTTATATTTGCATTGGAGTATCTTCACTGTCAAGATGAGATTATATTTTACCTGTATATGTCGATATCCATATAATTGATACTTGGTCTATTACTAAACCATAGTTAACTTCTCTTATTGAAAGAACTTTTTCCCCATTTGCATAGTTTCTTATTATTTGACTTCTTTTCAGGGATAACTTACAGAGATCTAAAGCCGAAAAATGTTCTACTCCAGAGCATTGGACATGTTGCCTTGACAGATTTTGATATTCCATGTTTGACATCTTGCAAACCATGTACTTAAACGCGTTGACCTTTAAAAGTCTGTCAGCCACAGCCACAAGCGAGAACGTGTATTTTATCTAACATGTTTATTGCAATCTTGCAGCTTTTGCTACCAAGTACTAATGACAAGAAAAAGCACGAAGGCCAACAGATCCAATCTTTATGGCTGAACCCATGTGAGCTTCAAATTCTTTCATTGGCACCGAAGAGTATATCACACATGTTTATGTCAGTTTATTAAATTATCCTTTTTACAATCATCTTAATTTCTAAATATCTAAAATCATCTTAATCTTTGAATTTCTTACAGGAAATCATAACTGGGGCAGGCCATACAAGTGCAGTGGACTGGTGGGTTCTTAGTAATATATTATCTCTCAAGTTAATCTATGTTTGTTCTTTTTGGACAAATATGACAATGAAGCCTATTAACCTTCTTCATGTTCTAAATACAGAAGTCGAACAAGCAATACATAGTTTTCGATCTTAATTATGCATATTTGCTGCGACAAATTAATATGCAATATCTTTCACTCCATTTATATTCATTTCAAGATTAACTTTACAAAATCTTAGAGTTTTCTAGCCTGCATATACTAATTCAATCTTTTCTCAACTATTCTTCTGTATGAGATGAATTATGGATACATGCCATTTAGGGGAAAGACAAGGCAAAAACATTTCACCAATATTCTCCAAAAGGATCTCAAATTCCCTAGAAGTATATCGGTAAGAGATTTCACTTCTAATATTAAGAAAAATTGCATGTTCTAAAACTAAAACATGTTAGCCTTTAATATGATTATTCAACTTAAAATATTTTTGATATACTTTCTAGAATCTTGTCAAACTCTTGGATAGTAATAATATCTGTGAAATGTAAAATACTTCGATTGGTGTTTCTATTTCTTTTTCAATACCCCTTTCATATATGCAGTTTTTGAAATTGGGTTAAGTTCTCTTGTTCTTTTATATAAGATATGCAGAAATCTTTACTAGTGTTGTATATGTATATAGTATAAGCCATTGATATTTTCTAAAACACTGAAACGTAAGAATTACTGCTAGAAAAAGATTTCCTCTTTGTGCAAGTAAGCCTCAATGCCAAGCAGTTGATGTATAGATTATTGCACATAGACAACATTAGCTTCGCTTCAGGATCCTGATTACTACATCTCAGGAGCTTAGATATGGCTGCCACTATCTTACTCCAAAGTATATTATAGTGTTCTTAACATTGTAGATATTTTTCTAAAGTTTCAAATGATTTGTTCTATAATCAATATGTATGGGCAAGCAATTTATTGATTAAAAGTTATTTTGACATTAATGTATATAAAAAATATGTTGTGAGAAGGTAATTAAATGAAAAAACATTTTTTTCCTTTTCTATTACAGTTTTTTTAAAATAATTTGAACATTAGATGACGGGGATTCCCCGTCATCTAAATGCTTTTGGCGGCACCTTTGAATATGGAGATTCTCTGTCGTCTAAAAGCTTTTGGTTGCACCTATGATGATGGAGATTTTTTGTCATCTAATAGCTTTTAGTGAAACCTATGGATGGGGATTCTCCATCATCTAATTGGTTTTTACGGCACCTTTTATGACATAATTTGTTGAAAAATAGTAAAGATGACAGCTCGATAGATGGTAGGTGGTCAACCATCATTAAAGAGTTATAATGACGGGTTTTCACCATCATCTAAGGCCAAAATTGTAGTAGTGTGTCATGCGTCATCAAAATGGGGAGATTATTAGTCTTATATCTCTATGAGATAGCTTTTGATGATAACAAAACATTAAAGTTACTAATAAAATTAATCAAGTATGTAGGAATTATTGAAACTTCTCACAAGGCATGAAAATTGAAGATCATGAAAATATTTACTTTCATAGGAGCTCACAAAACATGAAGATCATGAAGATATTTACTTTTTATATAATTTTTATTAGGAGCTTACTCATTTTATTTTCCTTTATTAAAGCTCAATTTATTTAGGGATACATATCTTTAAATTAAGTCTTCATCCACAAAAAGCATAAACACCAAAAATCATATCTCTCTTGCACAATAGACAAAATACATGAGATGAAGATAATGACAAATCACAAACAAAGTAAGTCTCGGTTTCAAGTAGATAATGAGATATGAAGTTTACATAAATAATATTTGACCATATTGTGTTATTTTAGATGTGAGTATTTCTTACCTTTTAGGTCAAAGATTTTTTTATCCTCATTATTAAGGATGGAGTGTCCTTTATATTTTCAAATTTCAAAATTTGAAAATCTTCCTCGTAAAACCTAACCTCCATCTTCTCTATAAATACACAATATTTCTCTTCACAAAATACAATTTATAGTAAAGAGACTTGCTCCTAAAACTCTTCTAATACTCTCTTAAATCTCTCTTAATATTGTGAGCTTTATACTTGTGAATTTCTTGAGCGAGGAAGATAATTTTTTTGTGAGCTTAGATTAGAGATTCTACTCTTTTGAGAGAGTTATTGTTAGAGATCACTTAATCTCCAAACACACACCCTTGTGAGGTTTAATTGACAACACTCATAAGTCAATTGGGTTTGTAAGGCTTGGTCTTCACCTTTAAGAAAATCGTGAGATTAAAAATCTCCAGGGAGCCTTGGAGCGTGGACGTAGTATGGATAGGATTTTCTGAACCACATAAAAATATCGTGTGCTTATCTTTTCTCATTCTTTTCTTTTTATTTTGTGCTATTTATTTTTTACACTTTATTTTTTTGCACTTAATTTTCACATTTTAAGTTCCGCACTTTACGTTTTCATAATTTATTATATTTTCTTGCTTTATATTTCCATATTTATAGTATCACAAGCATTATTTACGTCAACGTTTTTATCTATTACTTATTTATCTTTTGAAGCATTTAACTTGTGGAATATTGAAGTTCATTTTTGAACATTCATTTTCTACTTGAGTGTGAATTTTTTTTAATTTGAACACGATCATCAAATTCACTCCTATTGGGTTGTCATATCGATCATACACCCTCAAAGCATGCATTTTTCTTAGAGAAAAATTTAAAATTTTAATATGTTTACACAGACCCAAAAAATTATAAATTCTTTTAACTTTTTTAAAAATCATGGAATTTATCAAAATGATTTGTCTACTTACCACATTTCCATGTTCCTTAATACAGAGATTAAAACGTTGAACCATGGATAAAAGACTTGTACTTAAAGTTTTCCTTGATTGTTGATCATAGCACCATATTAATTTATTGTACTGATATTCAAGTTTCAAGCTTAATAGTTGTTAGACCGATATAGCTCCCCAATTAAGAGCTAAATATATATAGAGCTGTGTTGAAAAAATTAATTGCTTGAAGTGTACATAGTAGAATAATTGAGCATACAGTAAGTAAAGAGACTATAGAAAGAGAAATCGATCACATGTGCTTTTATTTGGTTCGGGCAACCTTGTATGTGTCCAAGCTCCAAGCATCTTCTTTGAAGATTTACTCATACCAATCTTTTAATAGATGTAGACTAGACATTACAATTCCAATTGGTGCAGGGTGCCAATTACATCTTACATATTTCTCTTTTATAAGATAAGAGATTATTACAAAATACTCTCTATTATAATAAGTGATGTGGAGGAGGAGAAAAGTTAGTTGCAAATTGCTCTTGCACGGTTTGATGTGGAAATATGAACAGCCGAAAGCGACTGTTGATAGGCTTCATCATGCAGGTGCAGCTGGCTAGGAGAGGAAGTGACGATCAGTCTTATTCTACCGTTCCGTCAAGGTTCAGTGGAGATGAGTTTTCTTCCTAAAAGTGAAGGAGGAGATGAGGTTTCTTCCTAAAAGTGAAGGAGATGTCGACCTACTTGGGAGTTGGGATGTTTGGAACGCTTGTTCCCAAAAGTGCCGGTGCGGATGGCCTATCTAGTTAGGTGCATATTGCAGGTTCGAGTCTAATAGAATGGGTTTGATCTTGTTCAGGCTGGTTAAGGTCGGTTCATGTCCGGTTCTACATAGATTGTGCTTTCTTCTTTGTGTCGTTTGACTCTCCCTAAGCATAAGCCATAATGCTTAATCGCCAAAAATGTTATATATTATTTTATCCTCCCTCAAAATGCATTTTTCTTAGAGAAAAATTTAAAATTTTAATATGCATCACCACACCCATACTTCTTTTTTTTCCTTCTCCACTCTGACTGAAAAGAGCTTGAGTACATACTCCATCAACATTCAGATAGTAGAGTCTATTTCTCTCTATACCTAGTCCAATCGTCTTTCCTGTTATTAAGTCTTGAAAAACACAACAATCAAGGAAAAAGTTACTGAGCAACAAAGAGAACTAGTGATTTTAGTAATGTACAAGAGATTACATGCTATCTTTGGTACATCAAGAGCATGATCAAGGGTTATGGATGGAGTAACAAAAATTTGCCGTGTACGTTAATTGGACTAAAAGAGTCATCAACAACTTTAACTTTATGATTTAAACAATGAAAAAATGTGTAAAAATCCACTAGAGTTATGAGTCATACGGTCAGACTCCCCCGAATCTATTATCCAAGGATAAGAGGAAGTTTTTATGGTATTAAGGGCTAAACTAGAGTGATGTTATTGTGCAAATATACATGATATAGAGGGTTCTAATTTTTATCCCATCATTTTGTACAAGAGTTCTGATTCTTCCTTAGTGAAAAGGACTCCTCCTGAAGTAAGTGTAAAACCTGCTTCAGAAAATACTAGCTCCCTAAAATTTTTAATGGTTTTAAGAAATAACCCAACAAACAATCACAACCTAACATAAATAATAAACAAAAATTGTAGCATTTACCCATTCTAGTAAGGTGTTATAGTTTTGTAGTCTTCTAAGAATAATTAAGTTAATAACCAAGTTTGTTTAACCATAACTTTATATTCTCACTCAACCCTTATGTAAGAGAATATTAATTTTTTTATAAATATTAGATAAATGGTTAAAAATAGCCATGTATAATTTATAAGTAATCTTTAGATTTTCAAAAATCTAATCCAACTGCTCTTTAAAAAATTTTAAAAAAATCTTTAGATATTCTTATTTAAATAAAATGAAACTGTGATACTAATAGTATAAAAAATGGGTAAGACAAAAAATATATACATGAGTCATATAAAAAATCTGATTAAGACCAATAACATAAAAAATTCGATTTAGCACTTTCATTATGATACAAAATTAACAAAATGTTATTATATATATGGGATATATCGTATGAATAAATATGAATAATATTAATTACGTAATTATTTCCATTTAGTGGCCAATTTTATTTCTATAAGTATTTATGTAGTTAATGAAAAATAATTATTTCTAAATATTTTCCTCTAAAATTATTTATATAAATTTTTCACTAAATGTATATTTTTTAAAGGTGGAGCAATCCCTTGTTTTTAGGAGAATTAGTTGTATTTTGTAGGAAAATATATATTTATTGATAAAATAAATAAACATAAAATTCAGAATAACTAGATATGATTTAATATAAACATATATTGTGTTTAAATTATTCACGCAAGTTTTTCACGAAGTGCATGTTTTTTAAGATAGAAAATTTTCTTAATTTTTAGGGAAATTAGTAGTAATTTTTAGCCAAATAATTTAGATTAAATATTGCAAATTATTTTTGGCAATATATTTACATTTTTGTTTAGATAATAAAATATATATTTATATAGATTGAATAATTATTTACGTAAAGATTGTTATAACTACTCACGAATACTTAATAATTATTTTAGTAAATTCATAAAAAATTCAATGTTACTCTGATAATAGTTATTTGCATAAATTACATTAAAAATGATTTTCAACAATAATATTTAATCATATTGGTTAATACATGTTGACTGTATTATGAGAATAATAAAAATATGCATTAATATTGAGAAATATGCAATCTTACTATTTCTATAGAAAAATAGTAAAAATGTATTACTTTCAATTAAATAGGTATATATGAAAATAAATAAAATGTTTATTATTGATAATTAAAGTTAATAATACAATCCTTTGATTTTTAAGTAACTTAAAAGGGGTAAATCTTTCCTGCAATTTAAAATTCAAAAATTATTTAGTTTTGATATAACTTAGGATAAATGGTAATTAAATAAATGTAGTTGATGATGTATTATAATAAATGTAGTTTATAATTCTGTTGATTTTTTCTGAAATAGTTATTTTTCTAGTTATTATTATTACTGACTACAAAATAAAGTTCTCCAATTGTATAGTTGCATAAAAACCCCAATAATAAAAGGGGGTTTTAGGCAAATATACCATTTGAAACTTTATTTTGTTAAATCATCAGTAAGAATAATTATTAGAAAAAGAACTGTTTTAGAAAAACTCAACAGAATTATAAACTACATTTATTATAATACATCATTGGGGGTTTTAGGCAACTATACCATTTGAAACTTTATTTTGTTAAATCATCGGTAAGAATAATTATTAGAAAAAGAATTGTTTTAGAAAAACTCAACAAAACTTTAAACTATATTTACTATAATACCTCCATCAACTACATTTATTTAATTATCATTTATCTTAATTAATATATAAATTAACTGATTTTTGAATTTTGAATTGTAGGAAAGATTTATTCATTTTAAATTACATAAAAGTTAAAAGATGAGTTATTATCTTTAATTATAACTAATAAACATTTTAATTACTTTTATATCTAGCTAATTAATTATAAATAATAAGTTTTTATTATTATTTCTGTAGAAACAATAAGATTACATATTTCTGAATATTAATTTATATTTTTATTATATATATATCCTTATCTAAACAAAAGTATGTCAAAATATTACAAAAAATAATTTACAATATATTTACTCCAGATTTATATTTATTTATTTGATTAGTATAAACATATTTGCCAAAAAAATCACTACTAATTCTCCTAAAAAATAAGGAATTATTCCATCTTCAGAAAAATATAGTTATTTTGAATTTAAATTTAATTATTTTATTAATAAATGAATAGTTTCCTAAAAATGAATTGTTGAGAATAATAATACCGAGAATTGCTAAGACAAAAAATATACACATGAGATATATAAAAAAAATCTTATTAACACTAATAATATAAAAAAAAGATTTAACACTTTCATTTATGACACAAACTCTACAAAATGTTATTATATACATTAGATATACATCATATGACAAAATATGAATAATATGAATTTTTTAATTATTTTAATTATTGATCTATTTTATTTCTATTAGTACCTATGTAATTAATGAAAATAATTATTTTAAATATTTTCTCTTATAATTTTTTCATAAATGCATATTTTTTTAATATTATTTTAATAGATAATAAATATATTAATATTATTTTACACAAGGGTAGAGTGAGAATATAAAATTATAGTCAAACTAACTTGATTATTAGTTTAATTAATTTTAAAAATTGTTAAAAACCTATAACACCCTAGTAGGTTAAATGCTACCATTTCTGTAATAAAAGACCCAAGAAAGTCCACTTCTAAGTGTGCTATATAAAGCACCAATAATATCACAACCCGAAAAATTCAGACCAACCAACCTTAGAACACAGCCCAACAACAAGCAACATAGAAAGTAAATCCATATAATCCAGCGAACCCACAAACAAACCTGAGCAGTATTATTGCAAAAAGCAACCTGAGAGAGAGACGAATATCATCGAGCATGGGATAACTAGCCTTTTTCTTTAGCTGTTGTTTGCTACTTGACATCAAAATGGGGGACATGTCTTATCTTCACCCAGTCCACTCCTCTTCCTTCTTCACATCATTTTTTTTAGTTGGGGGCACTTCCTGAAGGGATGTAAAGTTTGCTATCCACTCTGGCATCAAAAAGCAACCTGAATGCTGGTCGGAAGACTCGTCAGCTTAGGGCAATCTTCGATTTCCAAAGTCTGAAGGGATGTAAAGTTTGCTATCCACTCTGGCAACGATCCCAAATTTGGAAGATACGTAGACGCAAAAGTTGAAGTGAGGTGCGGTGTTGTAGGTTGTTTGATAAAACTTCCAACTTTTGTGAGTCTGATATGGTCAAACGCGTGAAGGAAGCAAAATTTTGTAAACCATCTGAAAAATCCATGAGCTTACGGCATCTATCGATTTCCAATTCCTCGAGGCCGATGAGAGGAGAGAAAATTTGAGGCAATCAACTTTTTGCAGTTGCCTATTTCAATAAATTTAAGAGAAGGTAAGCCGACTTGAAAGAATAAGAAGAAGAATTAATATCCTAAAAATATTCAAGCTCCTCACAATTACGAATACGTAAACTCTCCAAAGCATTGAGTTGTCCCACTATCTCAAGTGGCAACTTTTATAGTCTTGTGTATCCCTGAATTCTCAGAGACCGAGAGATAAACGACTTTGAAACATTTGGTTAGGGAACTGTTAGAAGTGAATAAAACTTAATTTAGTTATTTTAGCAAATAACTCACGTGCATGCATTCACAGATGATCAACCTCTTGGAAATTGAAGGAAAAAGGGAAGTTGATTCTGTTCCCATATTTATAGCAAGAAAGTGAAAAGCAAGCATATCAGAAACAAAGAAAGAAGACTCGGTTACAGAAAGCTTCGATGAAGAAGGTAGTTTTACCTGAGTAAATTCGAAGCAGTGTTGGAGAGAGTCTGTATTCTAAAATTTCTATTTTTCCTTTGCTTTGAGAAGCTTTGTATTGTTACAGACTTTGTAATTCTCTTCTAATTAGTAGATTACACCTCTCCAGGGACTGGATGTAGATCTCGTTTTGAGACTGAACCAATATAAATGCTAGTGTATTTCCCTCTTTTCCTCTTGACTTCTTTCTCTCCCATTTGCATGTGTATCGAACCAGTTGTTCTATTTCACAAAAAATTAGAATCAAAGCCTAAAAGATCATTGGTTTGGGAAGCCTAGCATTATATTATCAAGAATCTTGAAACTTCAAGATTGAAACCAGAAAATCAAGAAACATTGAAGAAAATTTATAAGATGGCTACAACTCCTATAAAACATGACATTGAGAAGTTTGATGGCACAAATGACTTCTCAATATGGAAAATGAAGATGTTGGCATTACTAGGAAACCTCGGACTAGATGAGGCTCTCGAAGGTGAAGCAAAAATGCCATCAACCTATTCTGAAAAAAGAAGAAGAAAGATATAATGAAAAGGGCGTATAATACTTTGATTCTAAGTCTTAGTGACAATATTGAGAGAGATTGCAAAGATGAAGAAATATGGCTTAAGCTTGAGAGTTTGTACATGATCAAGACTCTATCAAGTAGGATGTATTTGAAAGCAAAATTCTTTACCTTCAAAATGTCATAAGGAAAGAATCTCCAAGAGCACATAGACAAATTTAATAAACTATGCCTTGATGTGCACTATGGTGTGTACAAGACCATATTTGGCTTTTGCAGGAAGCCTGTAAGCAAATTCATGGTAAAACAAGGAAAGTAGCATTGGGAAGCAGTGAAGTGGACCATGAGATACTTAAGGGGAACCTCTAGGCATGGTTTGATGTTTGAAAAAGATAATTCAGATCAAGATCCCAACCTAGGCTATGTTGACTCAGATTTTGCTGGAGACTTAGACAAAAGAAGATCTCTAACATGATATGTGTTTTCAGTGTTTGGGTGCACTGTGAGTTGGAAAGCTTCTCTTCAACCTATGGTGGCTCTATTATCTACTACAGAAGCTGAATATATTGCAGCCACCGAAGCAGTCAAAAAAGCCTTATGGTTAAAAGATATTGCAGAAGAATTGGGTATCAAACAGAACAGCATTACTGTGTTCTGTGATAATCAGAATGCAATACATTTAACTAGAATTCACATGCACCATAAAAAAAGGCACATAGATATCAATATGCACTTCATAAGAGAGGTGATCTCATCAGGAAAGGCAGTAGTGAAGAAACTTCACACAGAAGACAGTCATGCGGATATAATCACCAAACCAGTCACATTTGTCAAGTTTGATTTCTGTCTAAACTTGATAAATGTCAGGCTAATGTCTGAAAACTACCTAGAGAAATCTATAAGCTCTTGAGAAGGATCTAACTGGCCTTTGTTTTCAAGGTGGAGACGTGTTAGAAGTGAATAAAACTTAAGTTAGTTATTTTAGCAAATAACTCACGTGCATGCATTCATGGATGATCAACACATATATATAACCTCTTGGAAACATATTGAAACAGGGAAGTTGATTCTATTCCCATATTTACAGCAAGAAAGTGAAAAGCAAGCAGATCAGAAATAAAGAAAGAAGACTCGATTATAGAAAGCTTCAATGAAGAAAATTGTTTTACCTAAGTAAATTCGAAGCAGTGTTGGAGAGAGTTTGTATTCTAAAATTTTAGTTTTTCCTTTGCTTTGAGAAGCTTTGTATTCTTACAAACTTAGTAATTCTCTTCTGATTAGTAGATTACACCTCTCAAGGGACTGGGTGTAGGTCTCATTTTGAGACTAAACCAATATAAAAAGTTGGTGTCTTTCCTTATTTCCCTTTTGACTTCTTCTTTCTCTCCATTTTCATGTGTATCGAACCTGCAAAGTAAACCATCATATTAGTTCTATTTCACAACATAAACAAGTCATCTTATCATTCAAATATAGTTCAAGACGAGTGAGTGCATCACAATTTGAGATAAAGCTTATCAACATAGTCCAGCTTCACTTTTATTGTAATAAATGCGTGGAGTTTCCATCCTTGGACACACTCCCATATTTAAGAGAGCTGGAGGTATATGAATTGAGAGGTGTAAAATATTTGGACACGCAGTCTCATTACATCGGGACGATAAAAGCATGTTTTCCATCATTGAAGCATCTTGCAATCGTTTGTTTGCCAAACTTGGAAAGATTATGGAAAGAGGAATTATTAGTAGGGCAAGGCCGAATATTCCCTTGTCACTCTATATTGGAAATCAAGGAGTGTCCCTAATTAACATGGCAGCCATGCCTTCCATATGTTAATTATTTGACATTTTGGGGAGACAATGTAGAGTTGATAAGCTTTATCTCAAATTGAGATGCACTCACTCGTCTTGAACTATATTTGATTATGTTGTTTCTATTGTGAAATAGAACTAATATGAGGGTTTACTTTGCAGGTTAGATACACATGCAAATGGAGAGAAAGAAGAAGTCAAGAGGGAAATAGGGAAAGACACCAACTTTTTATATTGGTTCACTCTCAAAATGAGACCTACACCCAGTCCCTCGAGAGGTGTAATCTACTAATCAGAAGAGAATTACAAAGTATGTAACAGACAAACGATTGCAAGATGCTTCAATGATAGAAAACATGCTTTTATCGTCCCGACGTAGTGAGACTGCGTGTCCAAATATTTTACACCTCTCAGTTCATATACCTCCAACTCTCTTAAATATGGGAGTGTGCCCAAGGATGGAAACTCCACACATTTATTACAATTATAGAAGTGAAGCTGACTATGTTTTTAAGAATTGGATTTCTCAACCAATGTGGGAAGTTATGCCTTGATACCCCCATATATTCAAAGATTTAAGATTTTGGTGAGGTTGAAGCCCTTCAAGTATTTCCTCTGCATTTCTCTCCTTTTCATCATCTTTGTACCACACTAGGCTTAAGGAATAAAGGTCTTGTTTTTTTGAAAAATTAGCTGCTTTTGCAGTTTCCATGCCTTCCACTCTCTCGAGTCCTTTAATACTTAACACTCCCCCAATATTCAAGTTTTGTAATTCATCAATCTGACAACCTTTTCTTCTCTCAACAATGAAAACACCCAGTTAGAACCCCCTTCTCAATTCATTGGCCATCCATAGCTGAATTAGAACCCCCTTCTCAATTCTGTAGTCTTTAGGAAAAATGGCACAAAAAGTAAAACACCGTCACATATGCAACGGCAAGTTAGAGTAGCTAAGTCTCATGGCAGGCAAGATAGACATGTCATCTTGCGGCAAGTTCCACAGATCATTACCCTCACGTGAATCCACCCCTTTGTTGTTCTCTTGAAACACGTGAGGCTTCCAAGAGACTTGGCAGCAAGTGGAACACCCGCACATTTCTGCACAATTTCCTTTCCGATTACTACAAGATTGGGCGACTCCTTTCCATTCTCATCTCCATATGCACGTTGCCTGAACAATGACCAGCAATCTTCTTCTGATAATCCATTCAAACGATGTGGTGGGTAAGTGCTCATGATCTCTGCAACTTTCAAAAGTCGTGTAGTGACGACGATTGAAGCACCCATTGATCCACAGGCCACAACATACTTCAGTTGCTCCTACTTTTCTTGGTCTGCATTCACACATCATTTAAAACAAGCAAGTACATTTTCATTCTCAACAGTTCTTGGAGCTTTTTCTGCAGAGGATCCAAGTCCAAGTCTTCGCAACCCATTTCAGTGGCAGATTCAATAATCTTATTAATCAATCTTTTCACGTCAAATTCATCAGACACACATACCCATATTCTCAGCTCAAAATGCCTGATTACCCTTTGGTTATTGAAAACCAGCTTAGCGAGAGTAGTTTTTCCCATACCCCCATACTCAATGGGGTGTAGATGGAGAGATTCTCACGACTGCTACTCTTCTCCACCAAGTAATCAATTACCTTTTCTTTATCATCTTCTCTCCCATAGATTTGAGGTTGGGTGATAGCAAACCCAGTTCGACGCCTTGTACGGACCTCAGCATGCCTTTCTATACTATTGATTATTTCACGCAAGTGAAACAATCTTCTCTCTTCAGCAATTTCATCTAACCTCTTTGTAATCTCTTTCACCCTCTTCCCAATTTTATAGCGAAATAAGATGGTCTTAGGATGCAAGCGAGTTAAGAAAGAAGTGGGTACGTTTTTGGAAGAAGATGAAATGGATCCTCCTGCTTTATATTCCAACTTGTAAGACTCTGTTTGGAAATCGTCCAAGATGTCATCAACGTCATAAGTAGCATCTTTAAGCTTTCAGAGCCAATCTTTTATGGGTCTATCAGTGAGTTGCTTCTCCTCTGCATCTGCAAGCACATACTGAATTGTTGAGAATATGCTACAAAGCTTTTGCATATCTTTCTCCACACCCCAAAGCAAACTCACTTCGGCTTTGATAAATATTTACCTAAAAATCACTACTAAGTCCATAAACACAAAAATTGCTCTATCTTCAAAACAATATGAATTTAGTTTAAAACTTATAGAATTTAAAACAAAAAATATAACTATATTAAAAAAGTATCTTGTGATTCTAAATTTATATTTATTTACTTTATTAATAAATATATTTTTTTTTAAAAGTCACAACTAATTTTCTTAAAAATAAGGGACTGCTAAATTTTTAATTTTTACAAAAGGAAATCACGTTTTTCTCAATTTGTAATTTTAAACAATCCTTATCAAAACATTAACACGTTTTGCTCAATCATCTTTTTGTTCAATTAATAATTAGATAACAAAAAGATAATTGTATTATTATCTAGCAAAAATATAATATTGTTAATGAATATTTATTTAATTAATAAACAAAGATGTAATTATATAAATGAAGAAGATAATTGTGTTTACACCCACTTTATATTTAATTAGGAAAGGGTATATATGGTTAACACAATTTAGTTATTTACTTAATTAAGTTTAAAAATGGCTAAAAAATTAAAATACCATATTAAAATGGATATATGATACAATTTGCGAAAACAAATTTCGTTGTGGGTCCATCAAGTTAAAAGTAAATAATTAATTTTTTTTTCTGTTTTCCCCTCAAATATTTTTCCAATTTAATTTGATGGTTTGTTTAATTTTTTTAGTTTTAATCAATTATTTTAGCTTTTTTTTCAATTATACTAATTTAATTTTAAGTAGTACTTAATTAATTAAGTTTATAAATAATTCTTACTGAGAAAACTCTAATTGAAGGTTTTTTCAATTTAACTAATCTTTTAAATTAAGTATTAGCAATACAAACACATTAAAGTAAACAAATTTAATTAACTACAACCATAAATGAAGTAAAAAATGAATAACACTAAATGCCAACTAAATAGATTATTGGATGAGCTTACTTGGATGAATGAAGGAATGATGAAATGAAGTAAAAAATAGTTGGATTGAGTCGAGAATTGAAGTAAAAAAATGATGGAGTTGAAGTGAGAAGTGAAGAAAAATAATAGTTTGATAGAAAAAAGAGATAAAAAGAAAAAAGAAAAAAAATCTAATTTATAAAAAAACAACCAAAATTCAATCCGACTTATTAAATACTCAATTAACAAATTAAAAATTAATTACCAGAATATTAATTAACTACCCAAAAAACTACAAAATTAATTAAATTTTGATTTAAAAATGTTTGGGGGAAAACATAAAAAAAAACTAAGTATTTACTTTTAACTTAGTCGGACTCACTTATTTTTTTATATGTTACTCATTATGGCGCGTGTGACCCACACCGGCAAAATAACATTTGACGTGGGTCTCACACACCAAATGTTCAATTGTGGCTGACGGCCACAATAACTTCACGGGTATGAGGGGGAAGAATTGGAGAAAAGATGGGTGGATGGTGGATCATGGGTATAGATAAGTCAAAATTAATGAAAATATTTATTTTCGCTATTTAACTTTCCTAGGAGTCTAGTTTAGGAAAACACCCTTCTTTGGACCTGTTTTACAAAAGGTATAAACGCCTTCTGCACTCCAAAACGGACTCAAATCTCCAAAAATAAAAATTGCAACCTTCTATCCTAAACACATTTTCAAAATGCCTTTTTGTTCAAATAAACCCCAAAACATTTCTCAACTTACCAATTTTTGAAAAATAATCCATTTTTGAAAAACAAGGAGGAGAATGACAAAAAAATGGTCTATTTACAAGAATGATCGATTTTTTCTACCTGTCAATTTTTTTTATAAAACTGAAAAATTTTTATATACATGTGTGCTATGGGATATAAAAATATGTAATGGTACATATTTATGTACCATAATATATTTAATAGACTATCAATATACCGTGGTATATTTTTATATATCATCTGTGATATACTATGATGTATTGAAATACCATAATATATTTTAATATACCATCAGTATATCATAGTATATTTATAAAATATTTTTATATATCATCTGTTATAATCTTAGAAATCCAGAAATCAAACCAAAATTTGTCTCCTCCTTTCTCTTCTTCACCTATCTCTCATTGGAATCCCATAATTTCAGAAATCATACCATAATAAAAAATCATACAACAAATTGATGATAAATCCATTAAAATCAAGAAAATCAAAGATAAAAAAACATCAAACTAGAAAAAAAATAGATCACGAGACTCAAAAATAGATCACGAAAGGAGAAGATGAATGTAGAACAAGAAAGAGGCATAGGAGAAAGAAGCAAAGAGGACGAATGGACAAGACGAATGCAAGGAGAAATAAGAAAGATACAAAGATAAAGGGGAAGAAGAAAGATGCAACCATAAAATGAGAACCATAAAATGAGAAAACAGAGGGAAAAGGAATAAAGAGATTTGACATTTATACAAATATGAAACTTTTAAACCAATTTTTAAAATAATAAAAAAAGTGACCCTATTTACTAGTTTTCCCACAATTATAAGAAGCAAAAGAGTGGCGCAAAAAGTTTACGTCAGATGTCAATATCTCGTAAGCCGCTGGACATATGTGGAAAAATTTACATGATTTTCTCATCAAACATTAGTCGCTATTTATTTGCCTTCTCAACTTGCTTAGTTTTAAACAATTGTAGATTTCTCACGTCTTATGATCTGCATTTCATTTTCTTTTGGATTTTATTACTCTACCATTATTTATCTTTTATTTTTGTCCTTTCTAATTAATCTGTGAAATCAGTGTTTAAAATAGAGTTGCCAATTAGTTTAAAATAAATACTAATGATCTAAAGAAAAACAAAAATTAATGTACCGTACGGTATTTTGTGAAAATAAATCAATCGGTTGTCTCTTAACAAGTACCTTGGTGTGGAAGCTGATTTTGGTATGTCTAGAAAGCAAGTCTTTTCTCAATGATATCTATCATTTGCTGGTTAGGAAATCTGATCAAATGAGTAGCATTTGCTAGACCGGAACTATATAATGTCTTGTTTTAAGATGTCTGTAACCCTTTGCGAGAAAGTTACTGTCACATTATTGATTTTTTTGGTGAATTTCTTCCCAAGTTGTGATTCATTGGTAAGCCTAGGAGAAATTGACCCGTCAGAAGAGTGAGGATGGAATGGGCCTCAAAGACCTTGTGGCTTTATGTTATTAATACTTTTTCCCTCTACTCTTTCCTCAAAAGCCAATACTTCAGAGATAAGGACTTATTGTCAGCTTCAGTCGAATCATGGAAGGTCTTTGTTGTGTCGGATCGCTATGGCTGGAACTTAAATCTGCTACATAATACCATTTTATTTGAAGGTATCAACACTATCAAAGATATTCCTCTCAATCGCTATGTAAGGTAAACATCAAATCTCCTCTCAATCGTTATGTAAGGTAAATATCAAATCTCGTCTCAATCATAATTTGTCAGGACTATTCGGAGTAAGCTCATTGACTTGGACATGACCTTTATGTTCATAACTCTGATTATGACCACTTTTTTCAGGTTAGTGAAATCTTTATGCTCATAACTCTGATTTAAATAATCATTTGTTTAGTACTTCTCAAGGAGCAGGAATTGCCATTCAAACAATCTAAGGGGATTCCATCCGCAAACGGTGAAAGGGCATAAAATCAAAGATCGGATTGAGGACCGGAAGATCCTATCAATTTTTAATAATTTATTAATAAAAAAAATATTTATGCCAATGATACTTCAATATATTGAAGGAAATGATCATATAATATCAAGTTATCTACCTATTAAATAAAAATAACATCAAGTCATCTAAAACAACATAATATTAAGTAGAGTTCTCATACTTTTAAGTTTTGAAGAAAGAAGTTTAACATAAAATGTTCATGACAAGTAAACATAATAATATTTAATCATCAAAATGAATGTCTTCATTAGTTCTTTCATCATTGATGTCATCATCATCAATCTCCTCGTCATGTTCAGAATCATTATTTTCTCCAATCAATGGAGTCATCATTCATATCCCTTGAATCACAACCACCATTGAGGTTTTGATCACCGTCACCTGATTCATGTATTTTCATGTCTTTTTCTTTCTTAAAATTTTCAAACACATCGTCATCACCGATATAAGAACGAAACATAATTTTTTACAAAATTACTAACAACTCAATATTTTTAAACTCAGTTGATTTCTAAAAAGACAACTCATCCATCCATGTACAAACCATAAAAGAAGCATGTGAAATTGTCATTGAAATTTTTTATCAGATTGTTGTTTGGATCGCGATCCTATGTGATCCTACGATCCGAATCGCGATCATGACACGATCGTACTGAAATATGACTATTGTATGCGATCCGAATCGTTGGGCCCATATAAGATCATAGGATCGTATGATCCTGACAACCATGCATAAAGGTTTTTATGACACAATCAATAATTCGATTCAATTCAATTAGGCTTTGTTCTAACCTCTTTAAGGGTTATTATTTCCTTGCTAGTTCAACACATGTACTCTTTACCTGCTTATGCATTCATCATAGCACAAGACTTTACTACTCAAGCTGTGTTATATACTCATCACCAATACATTGCAGGAATCATTATGAGAGGAACTTTTGCTCATGGAGCTAATATTCTTTATTAGAGATTACAATCCAGAATAGAATGAGGATAACGTATTGACAAGAATGTTAGACCATAAAGAAGCTATCATATCCCATTTAAGTTAGGCCAACCTTTTCTGCAGTTTCATATTTTGGGGTTTTATGTTCATAATGACGTCATGCTTGCTTTATGATACCTTAGTCTGGCACCATTGTAGATCTAAAACTTATTATGTGAGATCATAATATCAGTGGGCAGTCCAGTTTATGAGCCTTTGGAAACTTTCGAAATAAAAAATGCTTCAATGACAGTGATTGAATTTCTGTCTGGTGTCGGCTCTTGTTCTTTGCCTCCTCTTCAGCCTTTTGTTTCCGGTTCGAGTATTCTTGCGGTTGAGATTCCTTGGAACCTTTTTCTCAGATGCTGCTTGGAATTCTGAGACCAATTCAGGTGGTTTAGGTTGGGCCCTTTGGGACCCAAGTGGTACTCTGATTGTTCTGGGTTTCAAACCCGTCCATGATATTGCTAATGCCCTCTTAGTTGAAGCTGTTGCATTGCTTTGGGGAATGGTCAGTCTATCATTGGACTACCCTGTTGATCTCAATTAGGAAAGTGACCTTGCCATAGGTGAATCATGTTTCTAAAGAGAGAATGACAGAGAAAATTCTACACCAAAATGGGATCCCAACCAGCTTTCAATCAGATTATAAGTAGAAGCAACATTAACTATTAAGTATAAAAAGTTGCATTGACAAAGCTGCATATCACTAGATATAGAAATAGAGTTTTACTAATTTTTTTAACGTCAGGAAAAGAAGTACGACTCACGACGCCACGATAATGACTTTGGAGTACGTTGAGTTATCAATGCGAAAAAAGATAAACAATAATATGAAGGAAAAATCAAAGAGAAGATCGATCAACTTAATTATGCAACAGGAGTAATCTACAGCTCAACTAGAATCATGTGCAAGACATTTGTCCACATTATTGTAAAATCTCCTCGAAGCGCGTCTTTTTAGGCTGATTCATCAACCAAAGTATATAGATTCACAAATTAGTCAAAGAACCAGTTTTTTCTATAGCTAATCAACCAACCAAAATACTGATAACCACAATATCAACTTTGATCCAAGACGAATCTACTACTTGAGGGATAAAGTATCAATCTCTGATTCAAACACAAATTAATTAGTTTGTTCTATCAAAGCAAAGACGAGGAATTCCACTCAGTCAGAAAGGTATGTCCTCCCATGGAACATTTGGAGCCTTATATAATTGTAACCATATATATGACTAAGTATCTTCCTGAAAGAGATTCTTCGTAGAAGTTTCACAAAGAAAAACCATTCCGCATGGCCTAATCAATAGTAAAGAAAGTATTTTCATAGTTTTGTACAAGAAAAGAGAACATGAGCAACACAATAATCATTTATAGTAAACAACTATTATGCGCATGTCAAAACATCCAGCCAATCGAGAGCCCAAGTCATTAATTGCTATATTTGTCAAGTAAGATGGAAAAGATTGAGGGTAAGCTTCGGACCGCTTCATCTAAAAGTACTTTAATGCTACTCTAAATCACATGTACTTGACAAACATTGTTTGAAACATATTTTAGTATGTGTGAACACTTCTACAAAAAAAACATTCTCAAGTGTTTCCTAATATGCTTCTACACTAAATATGAATATGCTTTATAATATATGCAAATGCTTGGTAGAAAGATGCATATGACATAATTATGAACTAATATATGTTATTTCAATGTATTAAAGTACTTCTAGCAATAAACATTAACAAACACACTCAGAAATTATAAACAAAAACGGACCATTACATAGTCACAGAGATAAACAAAAAACTGTAGATTGTCTACAAAATTAAGAATCTAAGATGATGCAGCCCAGGCCGCACTAGAACAAGCGCTCATCAGCTAAAAAACACGTATTGGTTCATTGTAGGCCATGCTCTCCTCTTATTGAGAAAGTAAAGATTTGAAAAGAATGCTCTACAGGTTAACATAGGTTATACCAAACAATCATTTCATACCCATATAAAGACTCAAACACCTTCAATAACAAGTCATACCAATCCAACTTAGCTATCAATATCCATTTCTTACATGTTGAACAGTTAACCCTTCAACTGTGACTTCCACCAGTAAGATATGTATTCCACACAAGATAAAAAAATTAAACTTTACCAAAAATCATCAAAACAAACACTCTAGTAAACGGACCATTTTTTTATTCATTAAAAAAGAATGACACAGACAACCCAGAAGCCACGAGACAAACACATTATTTTCGAACTGGTGACATTACAACAACCATTCCCTTGTCTAAATCTAACAACTCAATCGCACAGAAAGAAAAAAAAAAACCCAAAACAAAAAACAGATCAATGGCAAACTACCATTACCGGTTGATTTAGACCAATCCTTTGGAAGACATTGTCATCATCCTAACCAAATCAAGCAGAGATCAGGATTCAACAGCGGTCCCACTGGGCACTCGAATACCCTTATAGAGACAAATATAGGGTGCATCAGACCCCTCGTATGACCCAGTCCACCTCCCCTCATCGATGTAGCTAGCATCCCAAACAGACGCATACAGAAACATAGGCTTCGAAGGAAAATCCTCGCCGTCCCTTCGATCCGCCCTCCTCACTACCTTTCCATCAATCAGCCACTCAATGAAATCTGGATCCCATTTAATCGTATACTCATGAAATCCATCAGAAATATCGAAACCTAGATGGTGGATTTCCTCCTTATTTCCAGTCCCGGTAGTGTAATAGTTGGTTTGCACAATGGATTTGTCTTTGCCCAAAAACTCAAAGTCAATCTCGTCTTGGGACTTGTCCCCCTCCAAAGAAGAGAGATAGATATTGAAGTTGAGGCCGCTTGTATTACCTTTAGGGCACTGAATGAGGGAGCTGAAGGTCCCGTAATGGAACCGAGTGGTGGTGCGCCACCTAGCGCCACCGCGATGGTCGTAGACGAGGGTAATGGAATTGGAATCGGCGCAGTGAGTGCAGGCCTCTGGGGTGTAGTCAATGGCGATTTGTTTGAGGGGTTGGGTAAGGTGGTGGGGCTGGGTCTCTGAGTGGAAAGATGGTTTCGCCATCAGAAACGCGGGAGAAGACCAAGTGTATAGGGTGAAGATGACGGGGTGGAAACGAAACAGGGGAGTTTTTGTAAACAAACAAAGCAAGGAGACTTAAACTAAACTGCCCTTTACAGGCAAACTCTCAGATAGTCAGATTCACTTTAGACTAGAAATTAGGGATGTCAAAAACCGCCATTACCGTATAATTCGATTTAGACAAAGTCGAAATTTATCGGTTTAGACGATTTTTTTTTCATATTTGATTTATTCGATCTTTATTTTAGAGAAGCCTGAACTTTCAATTTAGTCTAAGATTTCAATCAATTCTGCACCGGATCGATCAGACCGATCGTATAATATAAAATATTTTTTTAAATAAAAAGTGACTTTTCCCCATTCCCGCATCAGAAAGAAAATAGAGAGTTAATGTGAGAATGAGTTATAAAAAAGTACTACATGTACCTCCACATGATAAAGTGAGCGCCCACATCTGTGTGTTGTTAAGGCTTGCCTTGAACTAAGACGTATTTATTATGCGTATAATACATTCAATGTATTAACCGTGTATTAAATTTTTAATATGAAAATTACGCATATTTATCACGCGTATAAAACACGTACTTAGACTGTAAAATTCGTCTGATCGTTGAAGTTCGGTCTAGTCGGTTCAAATTTTTTGCAGTCTTTTGGTCGGTTCGATCCTTCAGATAGGAGGACCGTAAGTTTTGGTCTGGTCTCATTTTTCTCTAAAAATCTGATCAGACCGACTATTGAACACTCCTACTAGAAATAGAGTTAGACTGTTCTCGGCAACAGAGTCAACAGTAATATTAAATTCTCTATTAAACTAAGCTAAAACAAAGTTGAATCTAGAGAGAAAAAAAAGAAGCTTATGGACTTTCACTAATAAGGTCCAAAAACCTCCGATCTGGGCAACTATTAGACTGAATCCATTAAAGAGCATGTTTAGAATTAGTCAATATTAAGCCACTTTTCCAGCCCGAACTAATGGCCCGTAAGACAACTTCCTTAATATCCATAACATCTCCTTGGGCCGCAGAGAAGGACCTGACCCGAGAATCCGAGTAGAAAAGTCTTGGAGAATTACAAAAATAACCCCTTTCCTAACTCATGCAAAAATGTCTAGAAAATGTTTTGATTGCAAAAATGACCGAAATATGAAAAACAAAGTATTTACCACCATGTAATTTTGATAAATAAATTATTTACCACAGTCAAATTCGGTTATTTTTACAAATAAAAAAAAATTTCAGCCATTTTTACGAGTCTACCCTCAAATCTGCCCTTTTCCTGCTATTTTCTCCCCTTTTACTTCGGACAACAAACCCTAGTCTAGAGAGAAAGTGAAGCTTCGAGAAAGCTGAGTCGCATGAGACCCAAACTCCATTGCTATCACTCGAGAACAAGGAAGAAATCATCAAGAAGTTCTTCAAATTTAAAGCTTCATCACCAGAATCTCTAACATATAAGTTCATCTTCTTTGAATCTCCAAACTCACGAAAATTTCTATAAGCCCTATTTGAAGTTAAAATCGGATTGCATGCCTCCTTTTTGAAAAGATATTAGGAGGAATATTAACTTCAATATTAGGGAAAGAATCACTACAAGAAAACCCCTCAATTATACGACGACGGTTAGAGCAACAGTCATTAATTATTGAATAATGGGGATAAATTGTGAGAGTTTAGTCAACCATCGCAATTATTTACTGACAGTTTTAAATTAACCGTCGCAACAGGTCACATACTGCGACGGTTTAGCTGAATGTCACTATTAATTACTTTTTTTTATTTTCATATTGCGACTGTTCTATTAAACTGTCACAATTAATTGAAATATTGCGACGGTGCATGTTAACCGTCGCAATTATTGAGAAATTGCAACGGCTTATGAAAACCGTCGCAAATTTCTTTGAGGGGTTACTTAATATTTTTTCTTTTTTAATTCCTATTGCGACGGTTTTAATAAACAGTTTGCAAAAATATATATTGCGACGGTTACATGAAATCGTCGTAAAATACTTTGAGGGATTATTTAATAAAATGGCGTAGTTGTGCTTTTTTAATCAATATTGCGACAAACCATCGCAAAAATAAACCCTAAATTAACCTTAAGGAAAGTTTTGATTGTAGATCAAAGGTGATGGCGTGATTGTAGATTTGGACGCAACACTAGAAGATTTGTACATGGGTGGTTCTTTGAAGCTAGAACTCATCTGGCGACCTTAATGCTGGCGACCTTAATATTCATGGCGACCTTAATGTTGTCTAAGTGCTGGTGATTCACTCATTCATGTAGTGTCTGGATAGGGGGGAGTATATTGGCTTCTCTTGGTTCTTTCCAACAAATGTGGTTCTCTAAAACTGAGTGAGTGTATCATTTGTCAAAAAGCTTTACAATGATACTTATCCGTTTACTCTATGATTAGAGGATAATGATAAGTAAGCAAAATACTTCACAGAATCTGTTATTTACATGGTTGAATGCAATTAACAGGTATGAAGAGCATGGACTTCTTATATTCAAAGAAAATGCCCTTAAGAGTCCATTCTCTTTGCAAGTTCAAGAGGTTTGTTTTCTGTGCCGCTGATTAATCTGATTTCATATTCTATCTAACAGTGCTCCTTCCTCTGTAGTATAGTAAACCTCTTGTTGTATACATATTGTTGAATATTCATATGTCGAGATAAATGATATCTCTAGGTTCGTTTTGCTTTGTTATCAGTGATTGAATATCTATGCCAACCGACCAAATTTGGTAGTCTCTACTTCAGTTATGGATTTTTACATATTTTGACAAGATGGTACCAATTACATGGATGGAAGCGAGCGAGTTATTTTGTTTATTTTGCTATTACACATTTCCCATAATTTTTTAACCCCCACTTACACAGAAGTTAAAGAAGAAAGAAAAAGGTAAAAGCACAGGCAAGTCTGCCTAGAAAGATAAAGGTAGAAATAAAGTTCCAGAAGGAATTGACTCCTCAGAGGGGGTAGGAATTTTTACGCTTTATGCATCAATAAATTTTAGGAAATCAAAAAGTGCAATAAGTGGAGCATTTTACATCTATCGAAGAAGCCAAACTTTAGAGAGAGAGAGAGAAGATCCAAGAGGAGAGAGAGATAATAGGGTGGATTTGGCTGTAGTTTACCTAAAAATATATGATTTTTTAAAAAAATATTGTAACAATATTGACAGTTTTACAAACCGCCTGTATTTTTGAAAAATAAATGATCAATTTGCGGTGGTTCTAAGAATCGCCACAGGTGAAAGAGACATGTAGATATTGCGACGGTTCAATGTAATCGTCACAATAGGTCTATGGAGATGGTTTTTTAACCGTCGCTATAGATGAATTTTTAGCGACGTTCTTCCTACGGTTGCGAAAACCGTCGCAATAATTTTCCCGACGGTGGTAGTACCGACGGTTTGCAAACCGTTGCCATAGCTACAACGTCATGAAAGATAAAAAAAAATGCCGCGATAGAACTGTTTTCTTGTAGTGAATCAATACCACAACCATTAATAGGAACTCTATCCAATCTTTCTTGGATAAAGTCATCCACATGCCTCCTATTCCTCCAAGTAAAAAAATTACTTTAGCACCAACATCAATAAAATCATAAGAATTGATAAAATCACCAAATCTTCTAGCTGTAGAGAAATCAAAAAGATTATCATTGAACTTTTTACTACAAAACAGAAGATCATTAAAATCCATGGCCACAATCCAAGGAAAAGAATTACCAAGATTGGTACTAGCAAGTCTATCATATTGAGCTCATCTATCTTTTTTATCCCCGGAATCATATAAGAAAGTAACTCTACCACAATCCTTAATATTTAAATCAATTACATTGAGGGAACAAGTTATACTATTAACTAAAATACTATTATTCTAGCAAGTAGTGATGCCACTAGAAAGACCAATAGGTTCTATAATATGAGAATGATCAAAATTCAATTTTCTAAGAAGTTTCTCAGCTTTTTTTCTTACTAGCTTTACATTCAAGTATGTAAAACCCATACTTTTCGGCCTATTTTAAGATTATGTGAGTATTTATTTTTCCGTCACATACATACTTATATATATATATATGTATATAGCTTTAACCCTTAATGTATGTGATAATTGCAACGAATTGTTAATGGGCACGTGTACTATGTCGCATCGTGACACATATGATTTTTTTGTGTTATTGTTTTTCCATGTCGTGTTTTTTAATTTAAAATTTCCCCTCTTATTATCTCTTATGGCTGGCCATCTCCCCATGATATTATCGTTCGAAATGTTCTTGATATTAACAAATCTTATCGATAGGCAATTCTGTTATGATATGGGTGTGGTGACGAGCTTTAATGGAAGCTAGCCAGCGAACTCTAAAAAGAAAGATATGAACGATCTAATTGATTGTTAAGTTCTATACGTGAAACTATGTAAGGAAAGATATGATTGATCTGTAAGAAGGAATGATACATATTGTATGTGATTGCCTTTATGTTGTGTTATGTAGGTATGATTTTACTTACTAAGTATATTTCTATACTCACTCCATTTTATTCTAAAATTTTCAGATGAGGAGAATGCTTTTGTATCAGCTGAAGTCTAGAATGTCTAACAAGGGACTAAAGTCAGTTGTTTTTTTTTTGGGGAAAACATTTAAAATTCTTCTTTTTTTGTTAAAGTTTCAACTATTTTTATTTATTATTTATCGTTAGATAGTTAACTGATAGTCTTTAAAATTTTTTAGACTTTGTTTAGTTATGTTTTGAATTCAATCTTAATAAAAAAAAAGACTATATTTAAGTGTTAATTTTACTCTTGATTAGTTTAAATAAAATTTGACCTACCTTCAATGAACTTTTTTTTTTAAAATAACTAGGAAATCTTAGAAAAAGTTTCTGGATGTTACAGTTAGTATTAGAGAAAATACGGTTCTGTAGGAAAATGTTTTACTAAAAAGTTCTTTGAATTTTGAGACAATTGATGAAATGATTTCATGGAATTTTTTTGAATTTTAAGAGTATGTGCTTGAATTTAGGGTTGTGATGTATCTGTGTCTAGGAAACAGTAATGAATTATTGATACATGATCTTTGAATAAATTGTGTGATTGTCTTAGCTATGAACCTTTCGAACGAATCTGGATTGATTGTTGAAGACTGAGAAATTTTTAACACGAAGTCTAATTTCTCTCCACTCCCTATAAGATTTACAATAAGGATGTAGGTGTCTGATCATAGTACGGAATCCACTGATCGTCAAGAGGGGAGCACATAATCGTGTTCTAGCACATAGCATAAGGAGGAAAAATCCTCTGGTAGCTAGAGGTTTCCTTTAAGAGGTGGGAATTCGACGTTATCGAGCGAGGTATAATAACGTTGGGGATGAGTCGGTTAGGTCTAACGATGAGGAAGTTACCAAACCCTTAAGTGTAGCTCCTAGGTGTCCATGAGCTATGATTTGAGTTTCTTCCGTTAGGGATTTTGCACCTGGTTGTGGTCTTTGAACAAGAAGAAGATCTAAAAAAAATATCCAGAAGAAGACCTAGATAAAGATTTTCACTAAGTTATATGATTTCTAAGGATAATATTGAATAAGGAGTCTTTAAATTGTTTTGCCCTTGAATAAGTAGTTCAGTTAGTTTTGTCTAGTACGTAACTTCATCAACAAGTTTACTTAGATTGCTCTGCTTAAGGTTATAGGAACATGTTTTGTTATGGTAAAACCGGGTAGTTTCTGAAGGACTACCCTGAGATGAAGGACAAGCCTAACGGTCAAAGGATCGGGAACAGACCCAAAGTGCAAGGGAAGGTTTACGCCATGTCTATGGTTGATTTAGAAGACGCTTTGAATGTGGTGTCAGGTACACTTCTCATTCATGGAGTTGCTGCATTTGTCTTGTTTGATTCCGGCTCTACGCATTCCTTTATATCTGCTAAATTTTCTAGGAGATAGAATGTGGAGATAGTACCTCTTGAGGTTGAGCTTTGTATGTCCACCCCTTCGGGTGGTATATTATGTACAGATAAGGCCAGCAACTCTTGTTCTGTAGCGATGGCTGATAGAATGTTGGATTGACTAGCTTCCAACTACGCCGATATCCTTTGTCATGAACGGGAGGTAATGTTCAATCCTTGGGGCAAGTCAAGTTTCAAATTTAAAGGATTGTGTTTACACGCGCTACCTCAAATCATTCCGTCCCTGTGAGTTAGAAGACTAATTAACAGTGTATGTTAGGTCTATTTGCTTGCATGTTGGACACACGGAAGTTGGAGTTAGAACTCAACGATATATAGTTGTTTAAAGACTTCTCAAAAGTTTTTCCGGAGTCGTTGTCGGGTGTATGACCTGTTAGAGAAGTGAATTTCAACATCAAGTTAATTCTCGAGAAAACCCCTATATCTAAGGCCCTATATCATATGGCACCTGCAGAGATGAAAGACCTTAAGGAATAAGTGCAAGAACTATTGGACAAGGGCTTTATTCGTGCCAGTGTCTCACCCTGGGGAGCACCTGTTTTATTTGTGAAGAAGAAAGATGGATCCATGAGGCTTTGTATCAACTATAGGGAGTTGAACAAGGTTACCATTAAAAATAAGTACCCTATACCTCGAATAGGAGATAATCCACAGAGTTTGTGTTTTCTAAAAACCGACTTTTGTTCTCTGCTTTCTTAAAAACTCGACTTTTGTTCATACTCGATATGGACATTATGAGTTTTTGGTCATGCCTTTTGGGTTGACCAATGCTATCACTCCATTTATGGATTAAATGACATTCTAATCTACTCTTAAGTCTGAAGGAGAACATGAGGAACATCTCAGAACCACACTTCAGATTTAAAATGACCATATGTTTGATGCAAAGTTTAGTAAGTGTGAGTTTTGGTTATCTAAGATTGCCTTTTAGGACATGTAGTTTCTAAAGAGGGTACGTTAGTGGATCTGAAAAAGATAGAAGTAGTAATAAACTGGAACTGTCCAACGAGTGTTATAGAGGTTAGGAGTTTTTTGGGTTTGGCAAGATATTACTGGAGATTTGTAGAGGGATTTTCTAAAATTTCTACATGGTTGACTAAGTTGACGAGAAAGAATGCACGGTACCTATGGTCAGAAGAGTGCGAAAAGAGTTTCCTAGAACTTAAATAAAGATTGGTGTTGGACCCCGTCATTACTGTGCCCGCTGGGAGTGATGGATTCATTATCTACAGTGATGCCTCACGAGTGGGCTTTGGTTGTGTATTGATGCAGCATGGGAAATTTATAGCCTATACTTCCTGACAATTGAAATGTTACGAACAAAACTACCCAACCCATGGTTTGGAACTTGCAGTGGTAGTTTTTTTCTTTGACGATTTGGCATCATTATCTCTATGGAACAAGGGTCGAGATCTACACAGAACATAAGAGTCTAAAGCATATCTCCACGCAAAAAGAGCTTAATATGAGGCAACATAGATGGTTGAAACTGGCTAAGAATTATGTTTGTGTGATTAACTACCATCCTAAAAAAGCAAATGTGGTAGTAGATGCACTAAGTAGGAAATCAGGTTCTTTAGCAGCCCACATTTCCACTCAGAAATTCATTCAAGACTTAGAAAGTTTGGAGTTGGAAATCTTGGTCCAGAATGCTTCGGCTATGCTTGCTCAACTAACGATGCGACCTACACTTAAAGATAGGATACTTGATGCACAGAATGAGGATCCGTCCTTAGTAAAGATCACATCAGAGATTGGGAGCACGGAAATGAAAGGTTTATGGATGTCTCAAGATGGAGTACTTAAATTCAACAAAAGAGTTGTTATACCTCTGAGTGAGGAGCTAAAAAGGGAGATTCTTGTAGAAGCCCACTCCACTCCCTACTCAACTCACCCGGGTAGTACAAAAATGTATCAGGACCTACGTAAGCACTTTTGATGGAACAACATGAAAAGAGATGTGACGAAATTTGTAGATTAATGTCTCACTTGTCAACAAGTGAAGACCGAATGCCAACGCCCTTCCAGTCACTTACAGGCTTTAGAAATTCCAGAATGGAAATGTGAGCATATATCGATAGACTTTGTAGTAGGTTTACCAAAGACTATGGGAGGATTTGATGCCATTTGGGTTATAGCTGATCGTTTGACTATGTCTACATATTTCCTATCGGGTCGTATGACATTCTCAGTGGAGGATTGGGCAAAGTTATACGTTAAAGAGATTGTTAGACTCCATTGGGTACTAGTATCTGTAGTATCAGACTGTGATCCAAAGTTTATTTCAAGATTTTGGCAGTCAAGAAACTTTGGGTACCAAACTTTAGCAAGACTTTTCACTCTCAAACAGATGGATAGATAGAACGGACCATCCAAACTCTCAAGGATATGTTACGAGCGTGTGTGTTGGATTTTCAAGGGAATTGGAGTGATAAGTTACTACTTATCGAGTTCTCAAACAACAATAGCTATCAAGTAACCATCGAGATGGCACCCTTCAAGGCCTTATATGGAAGAACGTGTCGATCTCATATTCATTGGGAGGAGGTTGGCGATAGAAAGTTGTTCAGCCTAGAAATGATCCAATAAGTTGATGAAGATATTATCAAGGTTCAAAAAATGATCCAAACTACACAGAGTCGCTAGAAACGTTACGTGGGTGTATGTAGGAAAAGCCAAGAATTTGCAGTCACCCCTGTAAAAGGAGTTATGAGATTTAGGAAGAAGGGAAAGCTTAGTCCTCATTTTATAAGACCTTTTGAGATCTTGGAGCGTGTTGGGGTTATTGCTTATCGTGTAGTACTATCTCCAGCTTTAGTAGGAACACATGATGTCTTTCACGTGTCTATGTTACAGAGGTACATTCCTGACCCATCGCACATTCTGAGTTATAAGCCTCTCCAGTTATGAGAAGATTTAACTTATGAAGAGATTCTAATTCAAGTCCTAGACAGAATGATGCATGTGTTACGCACTAAGGAGATCACCCTAGTCAAGGTACTTTGTAAGAACTATCAAGTAGAAGAGGCCATGTGGGAACGAGAGGATGAGATTTGAGCTCTATATCCAGACCTTTTCAAGGTTCAACTCTGTCGAGGACGAAAATTCTTATAATGAGGGGAGGATGTAACACCCCTACTTTTTCGGCCTATTTTAAGATTATGTGAGTATTTCTTTTTCCGTCACATACATACTATATATAGCTTAAACCCTTTATGTATGTGATAATTACAACAAACTGTTAATGGACACGTGTATTATGTACACGTGACATATGATTTTTTTTTTGTGTTATTGTTTTTCCATGTATTTTTTTAATTTAGAATCCCCCCTCCCCCCTCCTATGCTTATTGCCGCCCATATCACCTTGTAGGAGATGATGATATTATCTTATATTCATTTATGTTTGCCTAATCAAAGGTGAAGAGTTATGATAGTTTAAAATTCCTAGTTGGCTGAAATCTTCACCTAGTCAAAGGTGAAGAGTTGTGATAGTTTAATCTACATCATCTTTGTATTTCAAAATATCAGTTAGATTTACAAGATATTTTGGGATAAATCTTATCTTATCTAAACTTAGAATGATGCAAAGTATATATATAGATAGATATATATGAGGTCATTGTGTTTTTCTTTGCCCTGATTTTGATCTCTCTCCCTTTGGTGGCAACATCATTCTTTTCTCTCTCTCTCTAGCATGAAATTTTCCCTCTCCATCTCTAAAGAGCTCTAGTTGTTAAAGAGGGATAGGTTTTGATCGGTAGTATTTGTCATGAGACTTAGATCATTTTCGGATCACACTATCAGGTAAAATTTGTATTTATCCTCTCTTCAGTGTAAACTTTTTTCTTTTTTGTTTTTTCATTTTCACAGAATAGATTCTGAATAATTCTAGGTTAATACATGTATGAAGGTTTATTTATGTCCCAAATTTGTTTTTGATGAATAGAAACGTTTATAATATAAAAATCTAATTGTTTTTCACAAACTGAGAATTTTCAGATTTACTAAACACCATAAAAATGAATTTATATTTTGGAGCTCAAACGTTTGGAATTTGAATCTGAAAATTTCCGGGTGTATGATTAACATGGTGAAACATACATCGTAGAATAATTAGAGTAAAATTCAATTTCAATTACTTTTTATAATTTTTCAAAGTTTCTGGTTTGTACAGAAAAAAACAGTTTGTTTGATGTACGATTTTGTGATTGTTACTCTATTGTGAACAACTCAGTTTAATCTACAAAATTTACTGTATTATTTTATTGTAAATTTTTGGAATTTTACCATAAGTTTTGCATCATGAAACATATTTTCGAAGGATACTGTTTTACTTGGGAAACACAGTTTTCTGTAATGATTTTGTTTTCACATTTTGACAACTTAAACGACATTAGAATTTTACAAAATTAAATATGTTAAACTCTTATATATTAGAGAGGATCCAGAAAGAAACTTAGAATTTTTTTGGACCCTAGGTTTTGTTGTGCCAGTTTGACCGAATCTATACTTTAGGGTTAAATTCAAATTTTTCAGACCGTATTGTTATGAAAAGTTTAGTATTATCTGTTTCAGGAGTTTCGATTTTGTAATTTCTTTACCGGGATATCAGTTAAGTGAGATCCTACACATGTAACAATGTACGTTGATTGTATCTTCATGACGTTATCATTGTTCTGCTTTATTTTATTACGTGATGATTATGTATCGTAAGATTTTGAACTTTGAAAAGGATATGGGTTATAAGATAAGAAAGACTATCACATTTGAATGTAACGTAAAAAGTCGTGTGTCGTTAGAGCCATGTACCCACAAACTTTGTATTGTTTGCCTTTTCCTTCGGAAAAAGACTCCATGTTACCTCGTCCTTCGAGAGGGGGTCTCTGTATATGTTCTGGTTAGTCTTGTGAGAATACATTATTGTAACTGGTTGCACCTTCTTGAAGGTGCGAAGTGGTATTCATGTATGACCTTACATGCTAACAAAACTTACTGACGGGTAATTTTGTTTTGATATGGGTGTGGTGGTGAGCTCTGACAGATTTTGGCCAGCGAACTCTGTAAGGAAATATATGAACGATCTGATTGAATGTTAAGTTTTGTACATGAAACTCTGTAAGGAAAGATATGATCGATCTGAATGAATGTTATATTCTGAACGTGAAACTCTGTAAGAAGGTATGATACATATTGTATCGTTTGCATTTGTATGTTGTTATGTATGTACGGTTTTACTCACTGAGTATATTTTTTTTATTCAGCTCATTTTATTCTAAAAATTTTAGATGCAGATGATGCTTTTGAATTGGATAAAGTCAAGAGTCTTCGGGACAAGACTAAAGCCAAAAGTTATTTTTAACATTAGAAGTTCTTATTTAGATAGTTGACCCATAGTCTTTAAATTTGTTAGACTTTGTTAAACGACATTTTGAATTCATTCGTCATAAAAAATACTATGTTTAAGTGTTAATTTTACTCTTGATTAGTTTTAAAAAAATTGACCTAGCTTCTGCGAACTTTTGATTAAATAACTAGGAAAATCTTAGGACATTACAGATGGTATCAGAGCAAATACGGTTTCTGTAGGCAAATGTATTTACTAAAAAGTTTCCTGGACTTTGAGTTAATTGACGAAATGATTTCATGGAAACTTTTTTGAATTTTAAGAGTCCGTTCCAGAATATAAGGGTGTGTTGTGTCTGTGTCTAGGAAACAATAATAAATTATTGATATGTGATCTCTGAATGAATTGTGTGATTGTCTCAGCTATGAACCTTTCGAATGACTTTGGATCGACTGTTGACGACTAAGAAATTTTTTATGCGGAATCCAATTTCTCTTCACTCCCTAGGAAGTTTACAAGAAGGATGTTGTTGCACCCGAATCGTAGGCGTCTGTTTATAGTATGGAATCCATAGACCATCAGGAGGGGAGCACATAATCGTGTTTCAGCACAGAGCATAAGGAGGGAAAATCCTCTGGTAGCTAGAGGTTTCCCTCGAGAAGTGGGAATTCAATGTTATCGAGCGAGGCATAATAACTTTGGTGATGAGTTGGTTAGACCTAACGATGAGGAATTTATCTAACCCTTACGTGTAGCTCCTAGGCGTCCACGAGCTATGATTTGGGTTTCTACCATTAGGGATTTGCACCTAGTTGTGGCCCAGGACGCACATTATCCCTAGAGCCCCTGAACCAGAAGAGGATCTAGAGGAAGATCCAAATGAAGATTTTCACTACTTTCTATGATTTCTAAGGATAGTATTGAATAAAGAGTCTTTAAATTGTTTTGGCCTTGAATAAATAGTTTAGTTAGTTTCGTCTAGTACGTAACTTTATCAACAAGTTGAATTAGACTGCTCTACTTAAGGCTATATGAGCATATTTTTGTTGTGGTAAAACCGGACATTTTTTGAAAGACTACCCTGAGATGAAGGACAAGCCTAGCACTCAAAGGATTAGGAATGGACCCAAAGCGCAAGGGAAGGTTTAGGCCATGTCTAAAGCTTATTTAGAAGATATTTCGAATGTGGTGTCATGTACACTTCTCATTAAAGAATTATTAAGATCAAAAGAGACTAACTCTAAAAGATCTAGCAAGAGAACCCTAAGAGTGTAATCATAATTTTTTAAAATATCTCCTACTTTAGAGGTAAGTTTAATAGCTATTTGTTCTATAAACCAATCAGGAGGAAGGTCTAGAATCCGAATCCAGACAGAATATTTATCAAAATTAATTTCACTGGCCTGTGTCCCCTCTATATATTCCTTGATAACAAGTAGATAACCATTGAAGCTACAAGGACTTCTACTCTCCACTTTCATAGCATCTCGAATATTCTTTAGCTTGATAAGAAAAGTATTATTTTCTAACACCTTAACTTCCCTACTGTCTCCGATTCCCCAGCTTTTCCTAAGAATATTGTTCATGCTATTTGTGTTGAAAGTTGTCTTCCCTACTAACCTTATTTCTGCATTGTGATTGTTGTCCTGGAGCAGATCATCTAGATCCAAGATGTTGCTGAAACCTTACCTTGGCACAAGTCCTCCATCTCAAGAAAAAGTTAGCCGAAGATGGAGAAGAACCCACCAGAAAAACCACTCAGATAACGTCAAGAAAAGAAACAGAACCACCGAAAGGCGCACAAAAGGGAAACCAAGATATGAGAAGGAAAGAGGATTCCAAAAAACAAAAGAAAGAAAAGTAAATGAATCACGAACAAAGTTAACCAAGAGCTAAAGAGAATACGATATGTACTAAAACTGAATAAGAAAATCTGGACATACAAGGATGAACGGAAACCTTAATGAGATGAATGAGATCAAAAGAACAGAGGAAACAACGAACAAAAACAGGGACCAGGAACAAAGAAGATCGTAGCAGAAAAAATTAATCAAGTTTTAAATGAATAAATATTTAACAATAATTTTCAGTTTATTATTTTAAGATCTATTAAAATGATTTAAGAAATTAAGAATGATTATAATAATACTTGTTCACTTAAATCTTAATCAATTACGTAACATAATCGAGCCACTCTTCCGATTTTCCCACTATTTTGTATCCTCTTTCATTCTTTCTTTTCTTTTTTAATGGAAAATCATTTTTCTGTTTCTTCAGTTATTTCATAATACTAAAAGAAAACATCTCGCCATAGAAATGGACCTTTTGCCTATTCTAGATACTAAAAATGTTTACAAAAATCATTTAATTATCTTCCTTTCATTTATAAATCAAGTTTTTTTAATAAATTTTTAATTTAACTGATTACTCAATTATTTTTTTGAATTTTTCAGCTTTAATTTTTTTTCCCTAAAAGAAGTGTTAATTTCTTATTTATCAAGATTTATAGTTTCAGAAACCGTTTTGTAAGTTTATACTTTGTAAATGAAAAAGTAAAGGGATTTTGTTTGCATTTTCTGTTTTTTATTTTCAAATGTTGAACAAGAGTAATTTGTTAAGTACTTGAAAACTTGACACCCAAAGATGTCATTATGAGTAGTGAGTATTGTTTATGTGGCAACTTTAATGTTAAACTTTACATTTTTCAAATATTTTAAACAAATAATAAAAGAGAAATTGATGTTAATGTTTTCTAGACGAAATTGTTATTAAATTTTATGGTGAAAAATAATGCAAAAAGAAAATGGAGAATGAAAACACGAAAGAAGAAAACTGGTTTTCCAGAAGTAAATCAAATGAAAACAATAAAATAAACACCGAATGAAGAAATTATTTAAACTGTCTAAAAAACATAAAAAAGCAAGCAATTTAGGGTATATTTGTTAGTATTTATGATTATAAGTATTTTTATACATTGAAATAATAATAGTTTAGTTTATAATTTTGTCATACGTGTTTTTCTAATAAACGTTTGCATATATTTTATAACCTATTTATGTGTATGTTAAACATTAGAGCACATGCTTTTTATAGAAGTACTTTCATATACTTATGTTACAATCAACAATATTTGTTTAGTACATGTGATTTAAGTAGCATTTTTAAATGCATTAAAGGGCTTCTAGACGAAGCACTCCCAAACCAGACGCATTGGGTACTGACGGGACAGCTTTTTGCTACCAGACGAAGGTCTTACGTCACCTATGATGATGGAAAATTCCATCTTTTTTGGAAAAAAACAGAAAAAGTAAAGGTGACAAACGGTAAAAAATGAATCTCACAATCTCACATTAAGATTAACAATTGTTATACTATCATCTAGCAGAATATTTTTACTACCATGATCTAGTAGAAAAAGTTTAAATTAAGGAGACAACTTAGTCTTTTCTCTTGTAGAAAAAGTTTAATTTCGTTCAAGAGTAGAAGGGTCTTAAACTCATTTCTTTTCTTTCACAATCGTCTTCCATGAAAATTTATCTTAGGTATTGTACATGATAGGATAATCAGAAAGGGCTAGGATTGTTGAGCTATCAAAAGATGCTGAAAAAGCAGATGAAGGAGAAGCGTATTTGAAAGGTGGAGTCAACCTTGGAGATGTCATGGCAATCAAAGCAACTAATTAAAAGTTGAATTCAATCAAGATGGTTATTGTAACTGCCACGATTTTGTTAACTAACCAAATTCAAGTAGTTTTCTACATTTTCTTTGTAAAATGGCCATGGAGTGAGAGGCCTATAAATATCATTATATGTATCAAAGAAAATTAATCGAATACAAGCTAGTTTTTGCATTACAACTCGAATCTCTATTTTTCAATAACTTTCATTCAATACCCTATTGCTTCACAACTGGAGTTAAGTAGATGAAAAATCCCTTAGTGGTGTTTTCATCGAGAACTTCGATAAAAATACTTAAAGAAAAATGAGCTATAAGCAACATCGAGTTTGCCTAGGAAAAGTTCAAGTGTTACACAAAACACTGAAAGCATTATTGAATCACTGATTCAACCTTAGCGACAAAATCAAAACGTACAACCAATGTTGGAATCTATATTAGCAAGAATTAAGTTTGTAACATCCGCAAGTAGTTTTAATTTGTAATGGACAAATAAATTACCAACAATCTCACACATGTGTTACAAATTAAGAAATAAATATACTCTGCTGAATATTTCAAAAAAATAATATATTAGTATAAATGTCTAGAAGACTTGAATCTGCACCTTGTATTTTTAAAATGTAGTTTACAGAAATTTGGTGAATTAAAGTCTTGAACCAAATACTTTAATATAAAATCGACCATTTTGGTACACATTTATTTCACATAACTTCTGATTTTAAATTAGGTGGGCTGAATAGGCCATGCACAATATTGAATCTCATGAATGCTCTATAGAGTTAGTCGTCCACACTTTCACACTCAATCCATCAAGTGTATATTACAATTAATATATCACTCAATAATTGATATGGACTGATTACGAGGTTAAGCTCAAGATCACAACCATTGTAGTACATATATGTTACTATCCTCATGGGGATATAATTGGATAGAGTAAATTTGGATAGAATTCACAAAGGAATTAATAAGTGACTTGTTTTTACCTATTGGACCTACTTCATGGAATGTTTGATCACATAAATTGGGTTGCCATCACTACTACTTCCATTTATAGGTTCTAGCTCTATCCACTCCATATATAATTTACTTTTTCAGCTAGCCCTTTTAGTCAAAATATTAACAATTAAAATTTTCTACAATCACATAAATTTAAAATTAACTCAACATTTCATTATAGTTACCTCACATTTTCAAATATCTAGGTGATTATGCATTCTCTCTTATTATGACTTTATTTTAACTCAAGCATTTAGAGCTAAACAATAATAAATAAATTAGAGAAATATATTTCACACAAAATTCATCCATGCTACCTTGCCTTTGATAATCAATTGATCATTAATCTTTACGTTCATCTCTAAATAATATCACAACTCTAGATAACACAATATGATATCATGATAATATATCTTTGCAAGGTAATTTCAATATATATATATATAATATTTTTCATCAAGCATCATGAAAATCTATGCTTGTCGTGGAAATCCCCACATTTTCTATGATACATGGAAATATCAGCACATAGTGCACACAAAATTTCATTGGCTCATGATAATTGTTACGGGTATTTCCCCAACCACCAGCAACGTGGGGACGCGTGTCGCGCCTCACTTGAGGAACTCATTATTCAAGGACTTCCAAGGGAAGAAGGTCGGTCTCATCTAGTCAGACACCATTAAGCTCGGGTTCCACAGACCCAAGCTCAAGAAAAAGAAGGAGTAAGGCTAGGGATCGACAAAGGAGCTTGGGCAGTTCTCGAGCGTAAGATCATCATTGCCCGCTGAAACTAGCACCTGACAAGTCCAATCACCATGACTAAGTATCAGGATAGCCTCCAAAGGATCGTGTCGACATTAAATACTTATCAATTTATGTCAAGATCCCATCCCTTCTGTCCAATCAACGATCGACGATGAGATGCTTCATGTTTTACGAAGTTTCTCCCACACCTCTCTGGGAGTCTTCTTCTACAAGCTTCCACTAACTCGAGGACTAAGGTATAAACTCCCTAGAAAATCGACATAAGAGGTATGCCTATTCTCCCCCCAAAAAAGAGGGGCTCCGGGAGATTGGCCATCGACTAACTTATGCATCGAAGGCTCCTCCACGAGGAACCCCTCCTGGTTCTCCTCATTTTGGAGTTCTTTATTTGTGTTTTATACAGACTCAAAGGACACAAGGGACCTTATCTAGGGGAGGAGTGCATGAAGATCACTGTGATTGTCTTCGATCAAAACCGTCACTCGAAGAGGAATATCGCCTCGAGGGGAGATTGCAGGAAAACTATTGCGACAGTTTTCAGATAGAAATAGGCACCATAAGTCAATATTATAATTAAATTATATTTTAAATTTTATTATTTAAACTGTATAGAGATAATATTCATTAAAGAGATAATGATACATACTCAGGGTTTTATAAGTGCACATTGTATATCCTCGTTGGAAAATGAAAAGGAAATTTTACTTTCAATGACAATATAATTTGAACTAGTTTTCAATGGTAATAATTTAGCATTTATTGACCAAGACAAATAATCTCAAAGTCCCTCTATTGTTCTGTATTTTTGAGTTATTTGGTTTTCCTTTTACCAAGTTTAAAAAGAAGCGAAAAAACACCTAACAATGTCTTAGTTTTTTGTCTAAAAATACAAAAGTGCCAATACAAAAGATATATAGAATCACTGATACTATCTACATTATGTTTCTTTTAAAAATTTCTAACAATGTCTTATTTTTTTGTCTAATAATATTCTTAATTCATTTCGTGAATTTATAAACAAAGACAACTATATATATGAAGAGCAATTAAAAAAATATAGCATATTAAACCACGTGCATGGCACATAGGGATGTTAATAGGTGAACTTGAGTTGAGTATGAGTTTACCCGCTAAAAATCTATGTTAAATTCTCTCAACCAATACACAATTCATATTCACGTTAAATTAAATTGGTGAGAAAGAGTAATGCCCACTATGACATGAGTTCTCGACGGGTACTTGTATATATATATGTATGTATATATATATATATATATATATATATATATTTATATATATGTATGTATATATATGTATGTATATATATGTATGTATATATAGATATATATGTATGTATATATATATGTATGTATATATATATGTATGTATATATATATGTATGTATATATTTTAGAACAAAATGACTATTCTTTATTTTTTATTTTTTTTATTCAACGAACAATCTATTTTTATCATTCACCTCTCTCTCTCTTCACATAACTATTACGATGGAGATCAACATTTCAATTAAAATTACTCTCTCTCCAAATAAAAAGGATGGACAACAAATTTCTTCATAAATAGTTTAATTAGAAATTGAGTCGACGCAATTGTTTATTTTTTATAAACCTTATAAAATTGATGTATTTAAGTTTGTTAATTTAATTATAAAATTAATGATTAAGTTAGTTCGGTTGTATGATTATTCAATTATAAAATTGACGATCCAATTTGATTCAATTGTAAAATTAATAAATTTTGATTATTTGATTAGAAATTGATGAATTTTGGTTCAATTGTATTATAAAATTGATGAATTTTAGTGTTATTCCAACGTTAAATTGATGAACTTTGTTTGAATTCGACTATAATTGATGAATTTTTAATTTGGTCATTCAATTGATGATTCAATTTGGTTTGATGATAAAAATGATGAATTCTAATTTGCATCAATTATAAAACTGATGAATTTTAGTATTGGTTATTTGGTTATAAAATTGACGATTCAATTTAGTGCGGTTATAAAAAATTAATATTCATTTCCGTTTGATTATAAAATTGATGAATTTTAGTGTTATTTGATTGTAAAATTGAATTATGGTTTGATTCCATTATAAAATTGATAAATTTTACTTTGACAATTCAATTCATGATTAGTTATAGTACGATTATAAAGTTATAAAATTGATGGAACTCAGTTGATAATCATGAATGAAAAATAAAATTATATCACAATTTTCATTATACATTATTATCTTTAGGAAAAGAAAAAAAGATTCACGAATTTTGTTGGGTATAGGGTATTACCCATACCATACCGGCACCCAATTAAAACATATACCAATATATAATATTTGAAACTCACCCATTAAACTAAATACCCATGGGTATTTATACTCACATGTAATTTTACCATCCATAATCGCACATTTATTTTCACAAGTTCAACTAAAGATTAGACAGAACAAAATTATGTCATTGACATGTTTGTTGGCTCATATATATTTTTATTGAGATAATGTAATTTTCAATAAGAAATAACTCATTTTACTGAAAGTAATTTTTAAATATAAAATATAGAAAACAAGTTTATCACGTGCAGCAAGTCGTTGTCCAATAACGATTTAAGGGTTATTTGGGTTAATATACTCTTCCCAACTTGTCTAAGGAATTTTATACCCCTTTTTGAAAATAAAAAGTTTTATACCTCTAACCCACCATAATTAACATCAAGCATTGCTCACTGTCTCTTCCTTCATCATTTATTTTCGTTCCCCATGCAAACTTCAAATCAACTTAAGAGGTACGCCTATTCTCCCCCAAAAAAGAGGGACTCTAGGAGATCGACCATCGACTAACTTAAGCATCAAAGGCTCCTCGACGAGGAACCCCCCAGTTCTCCTCGTCTTGGAGTTCATTGTTTGTGTTCTACGCAGACTTGAAGGATACAAGGGACCCCACCTGGGGGAGGAGTGCATGAAGATCACCGTTACTATCTTTGATCAAAACCGTCAGTCGGAAAGGAACATTGCCTCAAGGGGAGATTGCAAGAAAATTACTATGGCAGTTTTTGGGCTGAAACAGTTGGCGTCGTCTATGAGAATGACTATAAAGTTATCGTCACCTCTCCCCCAAGGGGAAGATAGGTTCGATATTCATCATTGATAGATTCTACGACGAGAGGGAGGATTCAAACTTCAATCCATCGGGAACAACACCTAAAAAAGGAAGGAAGATACAATGGTTGTAACCTCAAATGTGACCTAGAGAGTGATGAGAGATGCACCAGCCACAGTCTGAGTCATGATGGTCTCTTGTACGAAGATGGTCGCCCCTAGGGAAGATGGGGCCGCATCGGATCCTTTCTCTGGAATGCCAAATTCTTCCTTTGTAAGGTTATGGTTGTGTCATCCCCAGAAAATGAAGAAGGAGAACAGAAGGAAGGAACCCCTAAAGAACCCTTAGGGGCAATATACGAACAGCCACGGAGGCGTCGGTGGGTCGTCCCCTATAAGAATTTTGGGTGTCCCTTCGGCCACCAGGAGGAAGCCACATCACATGGATAGAACATTGGGGGAGTGCATCACCTTCCTGTCACAGTTGGCATGCACACCTGGGTTTTCCAGACCCTAGCCCTCACATCCCATCCTGGGACAAATGGAAGGACGATGATCCCTAGGCCAAACTAAACTTGGCCCCCAGTAAAGGAAATAGGGATGGTCAAGACTTTTTACACCAACCTCTAAGAGAACTAGAAACTTTGGATAGAGGTGCGCCAATGTAGCCTCCGCTGGGGTGCACTAAATAGAACTATAAGGATAGAGGAGCCCCTAACTAGCGCACTACCCGAGGGTCAGCCCCGGAAGCAAACTCGAAATGATGGAATGGTTGGCTATACTTTTACTGGATTGTCAGAGAAGAAGATCAAGATGAACCTCTGCTAGCCCACAAGAAGGATGCATAGTTCATATGGGCCTACCATTGATACAACACGACGGGTCCTGGAAAGGAAGGGGACGTAACAATAGTAGAGGAAGGGTGATAACGCACGGAGTGAAGAGCTCGTCCACGAAGCCAGTTAGAGCTCCTAGATACTGCCATCTCATCGGAGCCGCCAAGATCAGAAACTCCCACAACTCCTCAATTCAGAGCAGAGGAAGCAGCCTTCCTTGGAACGATCGACGCTGAAGCACAAAGGATTATGTGCCCATCAACACTTGCTAGATAAGAAATTTCCTCTTCCCCTCATTTGGGAATATTCATATGTTACCCTTTTTTAGCAAATCTACTTTCTTTTGGAAAATATAAAATGTGTGGCAGAATCATTTACTCGAAATCTTCTCATTATCCTACAAGTCTCCGAGGATAAACTCATCTACCATATGCGAAGAAGGAATAAACAAAAAGTGATGACTAACGAGCACTCTAGCTTGACAGACAGGATAAATAAAAAGTGTTGACTGGCGAAGCACTCTAGCTCAACAGTTGGGATAAACTAAAAGTGATGACTTGCGAAGCACTCTAGCTCAGCAGTCGGGGTAAACAAAAAGTGATGACTGGCAAAGCACTTTAGCTCGACAGTCGGGATGAACAAAAATTGATGACTAACGAGCACTCTAGCTTGACAGACAGGATAAATAAAAAGTGTTGACTGGCGATGCACTCTAGCTCAACAGTTGGGATAAACAAAAAGTGATGACTTGCGAAGCACTCTAGCTCAGCAGTCGGGGTAAACAAAAAGTGATGACTGGCGAAGCACTTTAGCTCGACAGTCGGGATGAACAAAAAGTGATGATTGGCGAAGCACTCTGGCTCGACAGTTCGAAAAAACCAAAAGTGATAATTGGTGAAGCACTCTAGCTCGACAGTCGAGATAAACAAAAACTGTTGACTGGCAAAGCACTTTAGCTTGGCAGTCGAGATAAATAAAATGTGATGACTGGGAGCACTTTAGCTCGGTAGTCAGGATTAATTAAAGTGATGACTGGTAAATGTGCTCTAGCCGACCAGTTGAGATTAAACAACAAGGAGATGTCTGCTGAGTAATCAAGATCGCAGACGGGAACAAAGATCTAACTAGAGCAGAAAAACCTGGCTAGATATCAATAAGAAGATGTCTACAGAGTACCCCAGCTCACACACAGAATCAATGATCTAGGCAGAGTAAGAAAATCTGGCTATATATCAACCAGGAGATGTCTGTCGAGCACATATACTTGCAGACGGGATCAAGGATCTAGCAAGAGCAAGCATGCTTGGCTAGATATCGATAAGAGATGTCTTTCGAGCACCTGAGCTCGTAGACGATATTAAGGATCTAGCTAGAGTAGGAAAACATGACTATATATCATCAAGGAGATGTTTGCTGAGCACCCCAGCTCGTAGAGGAGATTAATGATTTAGCCAGAGCAGGAAAACCTGACTAGATATCTACAAGGAGATGTCTATCGAGCACCCCAGCTCACAAATGAGATCAATGATCTAGCTAGAATAGGCAAGCCTGGTAAATGATCTTGTTAATGATCTAGCTATTAACAAGAGTCGTATTGACATTAAATGCTTTTAATTTTATGTCAAGATCACATCCATTCCTTCTAATCAACAACCAACGACGATAGGCTTCATGTTTTGCGAAGCTTCTCCCACTTTCCTCTGAGAGCCTTCTTCAACATGCTTCCACCAACTTGAGGACTCAGGTATAAACTTCCTGGCCAATCGACATAAGATGTACGCCTATTCTCCCCTAAAAAAGAGGGACTCTAGGAGATCGATTATCGATTAACTTAAACATCAGAGGCTCCTCGACGAGGAAACTACCCCCCGGTTCTCCTCGTCTTGGAGTTCTTTGTTTGTATTCTTTGCAGACTCGAAGGACACAAGGGACCTCACCTGGGGGAGGAGTGCATGAAGATCACCATTACAGTTTTCAATCAAAACCGTTAGTCAGAGAGGAACATTGCCTCAAGAGGAGATTGCAAGAAATTTACTATGGTAGTTTTCGGGTTGAAACAATAATTAAACTCATCTCAAGGATTAGATTTAGTAATCAAATCTTGTGCATCATTGTACCATAATATTTTTGTATTATGGGAAAAATATTACGGTCATACCATTGTGGCGCACAACTGGTTTTATTTAATTCTTTTAGACTTTTTTTCTTTGGTAAAAGTACAATAAGATGCAAACTTTAACTCACATTTTGAACAGTGAAACAAAAATATGGGAATTGGCCATATATGAATCAATTATAGACAATAATGTCATTAAGAATAAAATAGAAGGTATCATAACTTGTCAATCAAATACTTAGGGTGTATTTGTTAGTGTTTCTTGTAAAAGTAGTTTAATCTATAATCTCTAGTGTACTATATTAAAATAGGTTTATAAATTTTTTTGATTAATTTATCCTTTAAACCCCATTAAATATAGTTTAGAATTATTTTTTGGCTATTTAAGTCATTTATTATTGTATTAACCAATTATTTTTTACTAATACTTTATAAAATTTAGCATGTTATATTATTTTGGAATTTTAGGATAAATATACATTTTTCATTTCCCTTATGGATTTTTATACCCCGTTTTGAAAATAAGAAAATTTATACCTTTGGTCCACCAATTTCACATCACCACTTACAATCTCTCTCTTTCCTCATCATTTCTTTTTTTTTCTCAATGCACATGTCAAATTAATTTAATAATATTTTATTCTTCTTCTACTTTTTAATTTTTCAACGAAACTTTTTCTTCTACTTGAAGGGCTCAAATAGTTTTTTATGAATACTTGAATCCTTCAAGTAGTCACATAATCACTGAAAATTTGACTGCAAGAATCAAACTGACTACTTGAAGGGTACAAGTAGTTAAATCTAGGGGTGGCAACCGGGCCGGGCCTTTCCAGGCAGTTCACGAGTCGGTTTCGGTCCATGCCGCTAGAATTTTAGGGCAGCCCGAAATGACCAGCTGAATCGGCCCGTGAAGTCGTGTGCCGGGCCCGTGATGATTTGGGCCGGGTCAGTTCACGGGCCGATCCCGGTTAAATAATTGGACAGACCCGTTCTCCCTCCCTTTAATGTGATTTAATTCTAAAAAATGTAGATTGGCAGAGTTGAATCTTGATAGAGAATATATGAAGTATTGGGATTATGACTAAGCTATATGTAAGTCATGCTACTTCTCTTTTAATTATTTTCTTTTTTTACTTTAGAATCTCAATAGAAAAACTTGTCATACTAAGTAAAATAATTATTTTATTCATTGAATTAAATAGTTGCACCACTATAAACTAAGTACATCCCAATAAAGTATTCATTTAAATAAAAAATTATAATAATCATGAAAACTCTTAAGTATCATAAATTTATTATTTTTTATTTATTAAATTTGAGAGTTGTATCATTATACATTAGGTACATCCCAACTAGGTTGGCACCTACCAATTTATCAATCACTTTCAATAATCTCAAAAATTGACCCACCCAGGCTAGCCTCGTTAAAACTTTTTCTAGAAAATACCCTATTGGGGAAAACTCAGAAAATGAAAAAAAGTATTAGCCATAAAAACTAACTCATACAAGACTTTAAAAATATGAATCATCTATACTTCATTTTCATTAACATCTAAATCTTGAAAATCTTGAATGATGTCGTCTAGTCGTTGTTGTCTTCTTTTGATGGCATCACTCTAATCTTTAACACAATTGAGGGCTTTAACAATATCAGGAGCTAATCTACTTCTTTTTTCTTCAAATACACGTCCACTTGCACTAAAAGTAGACCCCGATGCTACTGTAGAGACTAAATGGGTTAGTAGATCACGCGCCATAATAGAAATAATTGGATAACTCGTTGAATTTACTTTCCACCATTAAAATATCTAACTCATCATTTTCTTTAATTCATATTCCGTTTCATTAAATCAAGTGACCTCCTTGCATTAAAGCAAGCGACCTACTTGCATTAAAGCAAGCTGGTCGCTGCTTGCTTTAATGCAAACTGGTCGCTACTTGCTTTAATGCAAACAGGTCGCTGCTTACTTTAACGCAAAATGGTGCTTATTTTGATTTTTTTATTCAATTTGTCTATAAATAATCATACCCTCCTATAATTTTTTTACTCATTTTTTTACTCAATTTGTCTATAAATAATCACACCCTTGTTAATTGGTGTTAGAGTTTGCTCTTGGACCCTTGGTGTATTTTTCGTTAATTGAATAAAATATTCATTTAAACAAAAAATATTATCTATTTATTTAATTAAATACATTTATGTCAAAAATATATTTAGTAAAGTATTTGACAAAATGTATTGAAAGACAATAAAAATATAACACAAACAATATTTACACAAATATATTCTTAGCGTAGTGGTAAGGTGCCTATTAATAAGGAAGAGGTCAAGGGTTCAATCTTCAATATATACTCACAGGCCGGGTCAGGCTGGGCCATGTATCCAGGCTAGTTCGGTCTGGGCGGGGCCATGTATCCAGGCTGGTCCGGTCTGGGCCATATGGGTCAGTTCAGCCAGTTTCGCCGACCGAACCGACTCACTTGCCACCTCTAGTTGAATCTGACTACTTGAACCCTTCAAGTAATATTTTTTAACTTCCATAATCAAACACTATTTTAAGTGTTCAAGTAGTCAGATACAACTACCCGAACCCTTCAACTAAATTTATTTTACTTCCAGAATTAAAATAACTACTTGAAGGGTTCAAGTAGTCAAATACAACTACTTGAACCCTTCAAGTAATATTTTTTTTACTTTCAGAATCAAAATCACTACTTGAAGGGTACTAGTAGTTGTTTATTTTGTCAGTCAATTACCCATATACCAGGTGACTACTTGAACCCTTCAAGTAGTTTTTTTATACTACTTAAACCATTCAAGTAGTTTTTTCTCTTGAAGTCTATTGTCCAGTAAGCAAATAACTACTTGAGACCTCAAATATTATGTTTTTACTACTTGAACCTTTCAAGTAGTTTTGTTTCTTTTGAAATTTGTTGTTTTGTAAACTCTTCACTCACTACTTGGAGGGTTCAAGTAGTAATTTTATACTACTTGAACCCTTCAAGTGTATTTTCTCTCTTGAAGTCTATTTTTCAGTAAGCAAAAACTACTTGAAGGGTTCAAGTAGTAAAAACTTACTACTTGAACCCTTCAAGTAGTAAAAATGACTATTTGAACCCTTCAAGTAGTGACGAGTTTACTGGACAATAAACTTCAAGAGAAAGAAAAACTACTTGAAGGGTTCAAGTAGTATAAAATTACTAATTTATGTAGCAAATGTTTAAAAAAATCCTAAAAATACCAAAATAAGTTGAATCGTGCACGATTTCCAGCAATCGACTTCTAAAATATATTGAATCTTATGAAAAAGCACAAAATTACAACCGAAACAACTTCCAGGCCTCCGGAAGTACTTAAAAGCAGTGTTTTCTGGACCTTAAACTGGGCTACGATGGGTGAACATAATTGTACATATAGATATCTGAATAAGCTTTAATTTGATATCTTAAGGGCCACGTTGATCTACTCGAGTTAAAAGTTATGCCCTCCGAAAGTTGACCTGCGTGTGCCATAATTCTTTTGTTCCAGAAATTCTAAAGGTACACTGTCTGCATCATTACTTGTACTCTTCAAGTAGTGACGAGCTTACTGGACAACATACTTCAAGAGAAAAAAAACTACTTGAAGGGTTCAAGTAGTAAAAAATACTACTTGAACCCTTCAAGTGGTCACATGCTCACTGAAAATTTGACTGAAGGAATCAAACTAACTACTTGAAGAGTTCAAGTAGTTGGATCTTACTACGTGAACCCTTCAAGTAGTTAGTTTGATTCCTTCCTTCAAGTAATTTTTTTATTTCCAGAATAAAACTCACTACTTGAAAGGTTCAAGTAATCAGATACAACTATTTGAACCCTTCAAGTAATTTTTTTTTACTTCCAGAATCAAACTCACTACTTGAAGGGTTCAAGTAGTCAGATACAACTACTTGAACCCTTCAAGTGATCTTTTTTTTTACATTCACAATCAAAATCACTACTTGAAGAGTTCAAATAGTTAGATACAACTATTTGAACCGTTCAAATAATTTTTTTACTTCCAGAATCAAACGCGCTACTCGAAAAGTTCAAGTAGTCAGATATAATTACATGAACACTGCAAGGAATATTTTTTTACTTTCAGAATCAAACTCACTACTTGAAGGGTTCAAGTAGTCAGATATAACTACTTGAACCCTTTAAATAATTTTTTTTTTATGTTTAGAATCAAAATCACTACTTAAAACGTTCAAATAGTCAGATACAACTACCGGAACCCTTCAAGTAATATTTTTTTTACTTTCAGAATCAAAATCACTACTTGAAAGGTTCAAGTATTCAGATACTATTACTTGAACCCTTCAAATAATATTTTTTTTACTTCCAGAAACAAAACCACAACTTGAAGGGTTGAAGTAGTAAGATATAACTACTACTTGAACCCTTCAAATAGTCATTCTTATTCTCTTACTCACTTATCCAAAGAGCATGTGAATACTTGAAAGGTTCAAGTCGTTGCTTATAGTTCTACTTAAACCCTTTAAGTAGTTGATTTTATTATGATGACAGTAAAGCAGAGACCACTTGACTGAAAAAAGATGGGTCACAGGGTCTTGAAGAAGTAGAAGAAGATTAAAAGAAGAAGAAGTAGTAGAAGAAGAAGAATAAAAGAAAAAGAATATGAAGATAAAGAAGAAGCAGAAGAAGAAGAAGAAGAAGAAGAAGAAGAAGAATACATTTTTTTTAAGAAGAAGAGAGAAGAAGCTTGAAATGAGAGTTAAGAGTGAGGGAGTGAGTATTTGTCAATCATGATTGATTTAATCTTTGCAAGGGAAAGGGAAACAGAGAGTTGTCATACTTGATGTTGATAATGGTGGGTCCGGGATATAAAATTCTTAGTTTTTGGAAAGAGGTATAAAAATCCTAACAAAAATGAAAAATGTATATTTATACAAATAACCCTATTATTATGTTATTAGAAATGTGAAAGATCATGTATATGTTTTTAGATATCTTTATATGTTGAACATTATTTCCGTCAATAACAATGAGTAATGTCTATCTGCAAGATTTTTATTTAGTTTAATTTTCAATGTCCATTCCTGTAGTGAAATAGTTTGTCAGGTTCAACTTTATTTTCAAATAATTCTTGTTTCTTTTCATCTCATCTTGCGATATAAATTTGTTATAGTCCAACTGACAAGAAAAAATTCGTGAGCATGAATGCACATTTTCCTGAGGAGGAATACATAAAAAGTGTGAATCCGAGAAACACACTTGTGCTAGAGGAATTATTGAGTGGGGGGACACCGAGTCCCTAATCAGTACATGTTCCTGATTCAATAATGGAAGAACCACATCAGGAGCAAGAGAATACAGAGCCCCGACATAGTGGGTTGTGAGATAACCATGTTGGAATTGCGGCGCGCGCAACGGATGGGGGTTTCAAAATTTTTATTGATTGAAAAATAATCGCGACGCCACATATCCTAAAAAAATTGTGAAACATAATTTTTCTATACAGATTCATTATATATCTACACATTAAATTAATAGACATTCAAAGAAAATAATCTTACCTCTTGAAGTCTATCGCTATCTTCTAGTTACAAGAACGAATGTTCAATTTCACGATGAACACACTTTGAGATCCATACCAAGATCTTTCAAATCAATCCACAAACGCCGGTGGTGGAGTTCCGTCGGGGAATTCCTCTGCATCCGTTTTGTGTGTTCTTCATCCTCTTGCGTACGGAATTTACAACATAATATTCAAAATAAAATTACAAAAAATCTCTTGCCCCAAATGGCTTACACAAAACCTAAAGAATGACAATGAACAAAGCCTAAACCTAAAAGTCACCGTATAATTTACAATTCATCATTAACAAAACTTTAAGAAAATATAACCATCCATTTATTCATACATATCAAAATACATATTGTATAATGTAAGAAAACCCACACATCATTTAATGTATACATATATAAAGATAGCTATTATACTAATTGTTGGAAATCGAGGCACGCAGCGGAGGTGATTTATTTAAAATTTTATTGATTGAAAAATAATCACGAGGCCATAGATACCAAATTTTTTTTTTGTGAAATACAATTTTTCTATACGGTTAAATTATATATCCATACATTAAATTAATAGACATTCAAAGAAAGGAATTTTACCTCTTGAAGTCTATCAAGTGCCATCGCTATCTTCTAGTAACAACAACGAACGTTCAATTCCAGGATGAGCAGACTTTGAGATCCACACTAGTATCTTCCAAACCAATTCTCAAACACTATAGGACGTGTGCAAGAACGCATAATGAATTTAGAACAATTTTCTATCTCTAGATGTACTCAATGCATGAGATCTAGCAATTTGGAGAAGAACTTTTAAGACATAACTCTGAGAGTGAATTAGAGAACTTGTAGAGTTTTGATTATTTGATTGATTTGTTCAATTAATTACTTATGAGGCCAATAGAATATTATATGTTTATTTTCTAAGTCAAGGCTCATTGGGTCTACGGTTTTAAAATATTAAATTAATTACACAAATGTGTCGTTATAGTGGGCTCCATTGCAGTTTACGCACAACTGCAGTGCTGTGTGGTACTGAATTGTGTCGCGTACCACTGTAGTACCGTGTGACACTATAGTGTCTCACGCCAATCCCTCATTCAAAATCAGTGATTGGCATGCGGCAGTCCGATATACCATGGGCAATTTTTTTTTCAAATTTTTTATTTAAATAGATAAATATCTAAACTTATCAACTAACTTATCTATTAATTCAAAACTAACAGATATGTTAATTCAAATTCAAATTATTATTTTATAGTAATTTAATTAATTAGTAACACATAATTATCTCATAATTATATACTTGCCTCAAAACTTAATTCGTTTTGCAGGCTAGTCTTTTTCTTATACCTTGAAACATTCACACCCCAAATTGTGTAGTACAGAGGTGGCTTGGGGACTATGTACCCATAATTCTAAGCTTCAATAAATTAGATTATTAATTAAATATTTTAATTAAATAATCTCATTTATTAATTCCGTTATTACTCGACTATAAATATGGAATTGCACTCTTAGTAATTACAGAATATATTTATCGAGTAATCTCGTGTAGTCTATTGATATAATCACTTCATGTAGTTCCGTCCTCCAGTTATTGGTTCGTAAATTAGAGCTGATCAAAATTATTATTTTACCCTTCTAATTATCTTTTGATCTTAGTACCATTAATTCATCAGTGAATGGTTAATTTATGATCGTATCATAAATTTAAACCCAATAACTATTTAGCTCCAGAATTAACACTTAAGGGAACCAATATACGATCCGTTAGGAAAACTTGGACTTCAAATCATGTAAGATCTTGTTCGCAACCATCCTTGTCTCTAAGTCTCTAAAATAAAAGTCAGTAGCCTGTTTTATAAATAATCCTTAACGAGTGAATCAAAAGATCCAGTAGACATGTATAGGAGTTCATGACTACTCAGGATTTAGAGTAATCTATATATGATCATCTAATTGATTTGTATTAAATATTTATGATAAACAGTAAGTTAATAAAGATATTAATTCAAATCGGTCAAGTACTATATAATATAATCATATAAAGTACATTGACTAAGATGTATATCCACATCAGGGATCTAAATCTAGATCACATGTATTCAAAATGCTTAGCGAATTGTACTAACAACCATTCATTAAAGATTTCATATTTTAATATGTTGCAGACTATTTTATTCATTATCTATGATTTTAATCATCATGTACTAATACAAGACCATAGTCTCATTAATGAATATGAAATTTATAGATATTTATATTAATTATTCAATAATAATTCTGATAAAATAATTATAAAAAAATATGCTTTTATTAATTTTCAAATAAAATGTCTTTATGCATGCTTCGAGGGCACTATGCCCAACAATCTCCCACCTGTCCTAAAGAAAATGTGGCATCTCTTTCAACCTCATATTTCACACATGACCCCTCAAATGACTTCGCTAGAAGGGTATAGGTAAAATGGTTAGCCAGGTTCTGATATGACGTTATCTTCATAACAGTCACATCTCATCGGCGTACGATATTTCTTACAATATGATATTTTCCCTCATTGTGCTTGCTCCTCTTGTGACTCGTTGGTTCTTTTAAATTATCTATCGCCCGCTTGTTGTCACAGTACATGATTAATGGCTTGCCCATATCTAGAACTACTTCCAGATCAATATAGAACTTTCTAAGCCAAACATCTTCTTTCACAGTTTCACAAGCCGCTATACCTTCAGCTTCCATGGTAGAATTTGCAATACTGGATTGCTTAATACTTCTCTAGGCTACAACTCCTCCACCTAGGGTGAATAATGATTCAGACGTTAACTTTTGACAAACCATATCTAATTAAAATTTAGAATCAGTCTATCATGTGGGGTTCAGGTCTCTTCCTGAATAAACAAGCATAAAATTTCTCATTCTCTGAAGATACTTGAGAAAGTGCTTTACTGTAAACTAGTGTTCAAAATCTCGATTTGATTGATAATGAATGATAATTCTTACTGCATAACAGATGTCCGATCTCGTACACAACATGGAATACATGAGATACCCGACTGCTGAAGCATAAGGAACCTTTCTCATATCATGTTCCTTCTAGGATGTCTTAGGACACTACTCCTAGGATAGGACAATTCCATGCCTAGTCGCTACTTGACCTTTTTTTAAAATTTTCATAGAGAAACTTTCTAGCACATTATCAATATAATACGCCTAAGAAAGTGTCAAGAGCTTGTTCTTCCTATCCCTTAGTAATTGGATGCTTAAAACATAGCTCATTTTTCCCAAATATTTCATTTGGAATTTATCAGTTAACACTTCTTTACTTTCGACAAAGTTTCCTTATCTTTGATGTATTTATAAACACATGCTTCGTCAACATTTTCTTCAAAGTCATATGATTCAATAGTTTCATCAAAGGTAAGATTTCAAGATCTTGATGTTTGCTTTAATCTATAAATGGATTTAAGCAATTTGAATACTTTCTAATCTTGTCCATTTTTCATGAAACCTTCTGGTTGCATCAAATAGATGTTTTCTTCAAGAGAGTCATTTAAAAAAGTTGTCTTGACATCCATCTGCCATATTTCATAGTCTAAACTAGCGGTTATGGATAAAAGAATGAGAATGGATTTTAGCATGGCAACGTGAGAGAATGTCTCTTTGTAATCGATTCATTCTCTTTGAGTATATCCTTTCGCTACTAGACATGCCTTAAAAGTCTATATTTTCCCATCTTCACCTATTTTCTTCTTGAAGATCCATTTACATCCAATAGGTCTGACTTCTTCAGGTTCCCAGATAGAATTGGAATACATTGATTCCATTTCTTGGTTCATGGCATCTTGTCATTTCTCCTTTTCAAGATCATCCATTGCCTCTTTAAAGGTTAATGGATCGTCATTATCAGTGTCTGACACTAAGACATATGCCTCAAGTTCATAGAGAATAGGTTATCTTACAACCCTCCTACTACGATGTTGCACTAGGATTTTCTGAACAGGAATAATGGTTTCTATGGTTTTTCGTTTATCAGTTAATGATGAAGTTGGTATGATCTTATCATATGCTAGTTCTTTGAGAACTACTTTGCTCTGAAGTTTGTAGTTTACCATATAGTCGTGTTCGAGGAAAGTAACATTGTTGATGCAAACACTTTTTGTTCCTTGTGACTATAAAAGTACACACCTCTTGACACTCCCATATACAGAAATTACGCAAAATAGGTTTGGAGTCATTCCATAACTCTAAAAGTATGTTGCTTACAGACTTAGAAGGAACTACATTCAAAATGTACGTTGTTGTTTGAAGTGCATATCTCCAGAATGTGAGTGGTTGTGATGAGTAGCTTAATATTGACCTAACTATATCCAATAAGGTTCGGTTTCTCCTTTCTGAAACACAATTTTGCTGTGGCGTTCTAGGTGCTGTGAGTTGGGATAGAATGTCATACTCCAACAGGTAATCATTGAATTCTAAAACCAAGTATTCACCATCTCGATCTGACCGTAGTGTTTTCAAAGATTTACCTAATTGCTTTTCAACTTCAACTTTGAAGTCTTTAAACTTTCTAAAAGTTTCAGATTTTTTATGCATTAGGTAATTATAACCGCATATTGAGTAATCGTCAATAAAAGTGACAAAATACTTATACCCACCTCTAGCTTGTACATTGATCGGTCCACAAACATCACTACGTACTAGCTCAAGTGGTTCTTTTTCTCTTTGGCCCTTTCCAAAGAAAGGTCACTTGGTCATTTTACCCTCTAGACAAGATTCACAAACCGGAAGAGTTCCAACTTTTAGTTATCTCAAAGCACCATGCTTTGATAATCAGTTTATTCTGTCTAGATTAATATGTCCCAACCTAAGATACCATAGATACGTATATCCTTATTGAAAAACCTTTTGTCATTTGTTATTTTTTGGATTTGCTACTTTAAATTATTCTAAATTATTTAATGCTCATTCAGTTGGGTTAAGCATATACAGTCTATTTGAAACTTTTACACGAAAAATATCAAATCCATTCTTAAAAATAATAAACATATTATTATAAAAAGAAATACCAAAATTTTGCTCATGTAACAAGGATAAAGAAATCAAATTTTTAGAGAATACAGGAATAAAATAAACATTGTTCAAAAACATAAAATAATTATTTTCAAATTTTAAACGGACTGTCCCCAATGCTTTCGCTGAAACGAGCGCACCACTGCCAACTCTCATTATCATCTCGCCATCAACATGTTGCCTTGAAGAATCAAGAATCTACAAAGAAGAATATACATTATTAGAGGCTCCTGAATCAATAATATATGCCTAAAATCATATTCCACTAAACATGCTTCAAGTACAAATAAATTAAATTTACCTTTCTTTTTCATCTCGGAGAGATATTTGTTACAGTTTCTCTTCCAGTGACCTTCAACTCCACAATGAAAACATTTTCCCTTGGTTCTTTCTTGTTGGAGTTGTTTTCTTTCTTGTTCTTCTTGGCCTTTAGGCGACTTCTCAGCTTTCTTTCTTTTCTTATTCTTACTTAGTCATTACAATTATTCTTCTTCCTTTTGTTATTATTAACAACAGCGGAAGAAGGCTTTTGCTCAGCAACATTTGCTTCGCCCCTTTTTTGTCATACTCTTGTTGACTGACTCAAAAGTCTTTAGTTCATTCAAAAATGAGGTTTTTTTTAATTGCATCTTGTTCATAACATAGTTGGTAGGGAACACAGAAAAAGTAATTATAAGTGATTCAAGTATAATTCTAACCTGACTTCGCAAATAAATGGTAGCCCCTGAATCTATAATCCAAGCATCATATTTGTCCCGAACGTTTTTTAGGGCATCAACTGTGGGCTCTTCAGGACATTACTAAGTAAGGACAAACTTGTGGTTCTCACATATTAGCATCAAATTTGAATTTGATTTTCATCTTATAATGTTATCACCATTGAGTTTTTTTAGTGCAAGAAAAGTATGAATGGGGTAGCGCATTGTAGACATATTAAAAACTAAAAAAGAATTAGTGTGCCACCTTAGGGTCGATCATAATAATTTTAAACTGTCTATGAGACATTCTCATTTTCATTAATTAAAACTTAAAATATTTCATATAATCTCTTTTAATAATAAGGTACCATTTATTTGGTCAGTCATAATTATCAACTCAAAACTTAATTGTGACTTTGTGAATGTAACTCATTATTTTAGAATCCATGACTTAATTTAGAAAATGCCGCCTTCCGTCAAGTCTAAAATACATTACTTAGTATTATCTTCATAAGAATTCAACATTGATATTGATACAGTTCGAAACCTTCCTTAGGCTGACGAAAATAAAGTTGTCTTGAGGCTCCTCAACATATCTCACGTTGTTGTACTAATAATAAAGGTCATATGTCACATTGACATGTCAACTTTCTCTTACTCACTATTTTACAATAATGTGTTTCTAATTAACTAATCAATTAATTGAAAATTAATCACTAGTTACAATAACCCTATGAATGTTAAAATAATTATTATTCCAATCTAATTGGCCTTAGTTCATTTAATCTTCCAAAGAGCCTAACACTAATTTAGGTGAACTTTGAATAATTAGCCAATTACATTCATTTAACTTTAATGAAACACTTTTAATAAAGTTGGTTATCCTAAAGGCCTAACTAAACGTATGCCTTTAAAGTGGTGTGATTATTAAGCTTAACTAAATAAAACTGTATGAGGTTTTGTGTATGACATGTGATTGACTAATATATGATCATGTTATTAATCAAATTAGTAAACATGTATTTAAATAAATAAATAAATAAATGGTGAACCAATTGACTATTGGGTATTTTTAAATTTACAGCCCTTGAAAAAGAAAGAAAATTTATAAAACAAACTTCAAGAATATATATTTTCAAAAAAAATACTCATTCTCCATTAGACGTCAATCTTCATAATCTTTAAGGTTTGATCAAAACCTTTTTAATTAAGAGAAATTATTTTCCTAATTATATAATCCATTAATTATCCTTTTTAAATTAATTGAATTTGATTAGTAAAAAATAATTTAACGACTTATCAAACTTGGATCAAACCCAATGAGTCAATTAATTTTAATTTTCAAAAAATTAAAATGGATAACTATCCTTTTAAAATTACATTAATTTTAAAATTAAAATGAGGATTAAGGCAGCACGGTATCAAGGCATTTGTGCCCCGTACCCTGGTAATCATAGGAATAAGGCAGCACAGTATCGAGGCATTTGTGCCCCGTACCTGGTAATCACAGGAATTTCCACCAGCGGCAGTAGCAGGACACTTCCACTGCTGTCGTCGGCTACCCGACCACTAGCAGTGGCGCCACAATCGCAGAACTCCTCCTCCGCACTGTCTGGTGTGTTCTTCATCTTCTTGTATTCAGAATTTACAACATAATATTCGAAATAAATTATAAAAAACTCTTATGTCCCAAACGGCTTACACAAGACCTAAAGAAAGAAAAAGAACAAAGCCCAAACTCAAAAGTCACCATACAATTAACGATCATTACCAAAATATTCAAAAAACATAACCATCCATTCATTGATACATATCAAAATATATATTGAATAATGTAAGAAAATCCACACATCATTTAGTGTCTGCATACATAAATACTTCTATGATACTAGGATCTTCAAAACCAATCCTCAAACACAATAAGATGTGTGTGGGCACGAGAAATGAATCAAGAATACTTTTCTATCTCTAAATGTACTAAACACATGAGACCTAGAGATTTGGAGAAGAACTTTTGAGACAAAATTTTGAGAGAGAATTAGAGAATTCATAGAGATTTGAATAATTATTTGATTGATCAATTGAATGCTTATGAGGCCAATATAATGTTATCTATTTATATTCTAAGTCAAAACTCATTGGGTTTATGGTTTTCAAATAATAAATTAATTATAAAAATATGCCACTACAGTGGGATCCGCTACAGTCTGCTCACACTGTAGTGTCGTGTGGCACTACAGTGTATCAAATTTATTATTGAATCAGATCATTATCTAAATATCAATTAATTTAAAATCAACTTATCTGATAACACCTATCAACTAACTTATCTGTTAGCTCAAAATTAACAGATTAATTAATTCAAATTCAGATTATTATCTTCTAATAATTTAATATTATTTAATTCATAAATCAAATATACTGTCTCATCATCGATTAATTCATAATAATTGATATATAGTTAATTAATTGTAATTTCTAAAAAATTTCAATAATTAATTAATTTAATTTAGTCTCAATTAATTAATAACACATAATTATCTCATAATTATATACTTGTCCCGAAAACTTAATTCCTTTTGCAAGCTAGTCCTTTTCTTATGCCTTGAAACATTCACACTCTAAACTGTGTAGTACAGAGGTGGATTGGGGACAATGAACCTATAATTCTAAGCTTTAATAAATAATATTATTAATTAAACTCTTTAATTAAATAATCTAATTTATTAATTCCATTATTACTCCACTATAAATAAGGAATTGCACTCTTAGTTATTACAAAATATATTTACAGAGTAATCTCCTGTAGTCTATTGATATAATCACTTCATGTAGTTCTATCCTTTGACGATCAGTTTGTACATTAGAGCTGATCAAAATTATCATTTTACCCTCCAAATTCCCTCTCAATCCTTAGGTACCATTAATTCACTAGTGAACGGTTAATTTATAGTTGTATTATAAATTTGAACTCAATAATCATTTAATTCTAGAATTAGCACTTAAAGAAATCAATATGCAATCCGTTAGGGAGGCTTGGATTCCAAATCTTGTAAGATTATGTTATCAGCCATCCATATAACTGAATCTCCAAAACAAAAGTCACTAACCTGTTTCACAAATAAACATTAACAAGTGAATCAAAAGATTCATTAGACATGCATAGGAGTTCATGACTACTCAGGATTTAGACTGTTCAATATATAATCATATAATTTATGTGTATTTAAACTTTATGATAAACGGTAAGTTAATAAAGATATTAATTCATATAGGTAATGTCCTATATAATCTAATAATATAAAATACATTTACTAAGATATCTATCCATATTAGCGATCCGGATCTAGATCACATGCATTCAAAATGCTTAGCGAACTGTACTAGCAATCATTCATTACAGATTTCATACTTTAATATGTGATAGCTTATTTTATTCACTATCTATGATCTTAATCATCTTGTACTAATACATGATCATAGTTTCATTAATGAATGTGGAATTTTCAGATATTTATATTACTTATTCAATAATCTTAATCATCTTGTACTAATACATGATCATAGTCTCATTAATGAATGTGGAATTTTTAGATATTTATATTACTTATTCAATAATAATTAGGATAATACAATTATAAGAAAAATGAACTTCTATTATTTTCCAAATAAAATATCTTTACAGATGCTTTGAGGGTACAATGCCCAATAAACCAGACATGTACATGTCTTATGAAGATTCTTTGACAGTAGTCTTGTTGGAATATGTCCATAAAATAGCGTGTATTATTTATTTGTAGTTATTTCTCTGACATTAGTATTATTGAACTCTTATGAATATATTGAAAATTTATTTTAAATTAAAGTGTGTTTATAAAATTACTCAAGTCCTGAAACTTTCATCAATGAATGAATAGTGAAGATAGAGGCGTCTCTAGATGAACTCTTCTGAGAAAGTTCAGAATGATATTCGTAGTCTTAGGATCGACTAGACAATCGAATCCAATTACTACTATTAGGTTGAAACAATGAATTCATGTCTTACGAAATGGGATTGGAGACTCTAATGGTTAACCTAGATATGTTATGACCATGTTGAATAGACCGGTAATAAATTATTTTAGAGCCTAAAACTGTCTACCTAGCTCTAAATCTAATTGTTATAGCTTAAGGGTATTTTTATAATTATCTTAATCCTAAGGTGAATACATATCTTGACTTAGTTAGTAGCAATATTGGATATGTCAAATGAGTGAGTTCGAATTGGCGGCAAAATCTCGGCTGTTGGGATTGTACTTCAATTAAACGGGAGTTACTTGATCCACAGATATGAAAATTTAGTGAAATCAATAATATCACCTTATTGTTACTGATATTCACCATGTGTATTATGTTAAAATATTCTATGGACCGTGAAAATAAAAAAGGTTTATTTACACCAACATAAAATGTAGCGCGCATGAATCGAGAGTTGATTCGGCATTGAACCTATAGTGGAGTCGTACGATGTCAAGATTAAATAGGTCGATAATTTATAGAAATAAATTCACCGGGTATTTGAATCCTTAGATTTGTTCACGTGGGTCTATTCAATCTCAGAAATAGCTCATGAGAATAGAAATAGAGAAACGATGTAAATTGGATCAAAATGTATTTTGGTGCCAAGGCATATTTCCTACATCTATTGTGACGGGTGATGTCACTTAAATAGTTAAGTGTGATTATTTATATTAAAATTAATTAATTTATTATTTTTCAATTATTAGATAATTAGTAAATAAAAATTAATTAATTAATTAATTGATAATAATCAATTAAAGCTATCAATTGGATTGATGAATCTCGACACAACTCAAACTCTAAGGAATATTACAATTTTTGACAATTATGAATATATGAGGTGAATTTTTGGATATTTAAAAATATATGGGTATATTTATAAATATTAAAAATTATATTTATAAATATCTAATAGCAATTTGATTATAGATAGATCTCAAATCAGATCTTAAGTTGGATATCAAAACAGATCTCGGATTTGATACAATTGCTTGTTAATAGAGCAACGGAGAAAAACATTTTCCCCTCCCTCCCTGTTGCCACCGAAAATTATATTGAAGGAGAAAATTTTTTATTTTTCTTCTTCAAACGTTTTGAGAGCCCACACTCAAATTCCTACAAAAAAATCTTGTGAGATATATTTTTGAAATTAACGGGTGGTTGCTGGTGGACAAAATGTACAAATCGTTCTTGGAGTTCAAGTGTGATTCCGATCCTGAAACATGAAGGACACGAAGAACACTTGAAGGAATTCCGCCTATTTAGAAATTATTCGATATAAAGTATATGTGAAAAAATTGTTTCTAACCTTATCTTCTCGTTTAATGTCGTATATGCATAATTGCACATTGTTTGATTTTAAGTCATTTAATTTGATTAAATAAGTTAATTTGAAAAAATCTTGATATTCCACCCACGAACCGTTCGTGGTTCAAACATATTTTTAATTAATTTTAAAACAAAGTGGTCCCAGCAATTGGTTTCAGAGCAATAAGTTCTTGATTATGCATATCGATATATGAAGCGAACATATCATGAATTTTGTGGATATTGCATATGATTTTGTATGGAATATTCAAAACTATTTTGAATAAATTATGTGATTGTATCCCTTACTATTGACTCTAGGTGTTTTAATTTCAATTTAGAATTGACGTACGTCGGATTTAAGGCGTATGATTTTATGTAATTTATTTTGTTACAAAAGTTATAAATTTATAAATTTGATTTAAAATCGTCGTCACCGGAAACGGCCACCGAGAAGTCACCGGACAACTGCCGAGAAGTTGGCGGAATGCACTGCTCACACTGGAATTACTGTTCATATCGACGGTACTATTTCGTCGATACTGTTCCTATGGCTAGCAGTACTGTTCTGGTGCCCGTCGCCACCATTGTCCGCTTCCGTGCCCTGCATGGTGGGTACGGTTTGTGAAACCCTAGACGATAACAATTAGGGTTTAAGAAACCCTGTGATGTTTCGCGATAACCCTTATCCTATTTTTTCTTTTAAATTTTGAATTTTGAATAGTAAATTTTAAACAGATAAAAGATAATTTGAATTCAAAATGTAATTACCTATTATATCTTTTTATCTTTTGAATTCAAAAGATAATTATTCATTTTATCATTTTATCTTTTGAATTCAAAAGATAACTATTAATGAGATTATTTAATTAGAAAATTAGTTTTCCTTAATTAAAGAGTTTTAATCAAAATTTGAATTTTGAATTTTTGAATTTGAATTTTGAATTTTGAATTTTGAAATTTTAATTTTAATTTTAATTTTAAAATGGGAATGCATTTTTGTAAAGAGTTACAAAGTGTTTGGACAACCTGAAGGACAAGAAGACAATTACAGACGGTATGAAGATTTGTTTATAAATAAATTTGTAGTTTATTATTCTTTGCGGGTTGTAATTAGAAATGAGCCAATAGAGAGGTTAATTGTTAACGTATGATATAATTTTAATCGCGCATCATCATATAATATGTCATATAGAACTAAGAATATGTCAATATCAAATTATCATGTAGCATGTACATGCATCATTGTAGATTAATTATAATGGTTATAATCTAATTACAATGTAAAATTTATAATGATTATGATTTTAAATTGGGATTTAAAATTAAATAAAGGATTTATAAATTTCATCACAGCTTTCAAATTAATGAAAGTTATGTTTGAAAAACAACAAAAAATCCAAAGTTTTTCAAAAACTAAGTGAGAGGCTCATTTACGTTGAAACGTGCCCAAGGTCTCCAACGCAAAATTGATCGTGCCACGAGAAATGGTTTAGAACCACCCATAGTGGTCCTCTCTTTAATGGGAGAAACTTTGTAGTGGTGTCGCTTTGAGTCATCGAGTTGTTTGAGAAGCTAAGACTTTTAAAGGAAGTGGTGGGGCAAGGCCATCCCATAGACGAATTGTTAGTCCACAGCAAATTTTAAAAGTCGATGTGTTTGTTAAACACTTAGACTGAAGTACATTGGAATTTTCACATAGGGGCTAGTCAATGGGGCCAAGGTGACCAAAACCATTGGTAATTGGTTAAGCTAGATGTGGATACATTTGAGAGTTAACCAAACAAGAAGAGTCTCAATACGATAGGCTAATAGTTTGGATTTCATCCCTTGATTAGACAAGCTATCATTTTTTATCGTAACATCATGGAGGAAATATTTTTTGATGGATTTTTCAATATTTAAGTAGTTGCATCTGTTGGAAAATGTCCATAAAGTAGCGTGTAATAACTACTTATTTATATTTAATTATTTATCTGACATTAATATTATTGAATTCTTATGAATGAATTAAAAGTTTTATTTTAAATTAAAGTTTTTTTTGTAAATTACTCAAGTCCTGAAACTTTCATCAACGAACGAAGAGTGAAGACAGAGTTGTCTCTAGATGAACTCTTCTGAGAAAGTTCAGAATAATATTCGTAGTCTAAGGATCGACTGGACAATCGAATCCGATTACGACTGTTAGGTTGAACTAATGAATGTCAGTCTTAGGGTATGGGAGTGGAGACACAAACGTTAATCTAGACATGTTATGAACATGTTTAATAGATCGGTAACAAATTAGTTTAAAGTCTAAAACCGTTTATCTAGCTCTAAATCTAATTCTTACACCTTAAGGGTATTTTCATAATTACCTTAATCTTGAGGTGAATACGTAGCTTGACTTAGTTAGTAGCAATATTTGATATATCAAATTAGTGAGTTCGAATTGGAGGGCAATACCTCGACTGTTAGGATTGTAATTCAATTATGTTGGAGTTACGTGATTCACGAATATAGAAATTCGTGGTTGGATTGTGAAAGCAACAATATCACCTTATGCTTTATTTATGAGTGTGTGAATAAAATAACCTGGCCAGTTATTTAATGAATTGAGTCATTGATTAAGACTTGTGAATTGTACGAGACAATTCACTATTATGTCTTTCTTATTCACAGTCAATAAATGAGTTAAGGAAATAATAATAAGATGGGTCAATAGTAATTCTACATTTCACTCTTGTTACTGATATTCACAATGAGTATCATATTAAAATATTCTGTGGACCACTAACATAAAAAGGGTTTATTTACACCAACATAAAATGTAGCGCGCATGAATCGAGAGTTGATTCAGCATAGAACCTATAGTGGAGTCGTACGGTGTCAGGATTAAATAGGTCGAGAATTTATGGAGATAAATTCGTCAGGTATTTGAATTCTTAACTTTGTTTACGTGGGTCCATTCGGTCTCAGAAATAACACTTGAGGACAGGAATAGAGGAACGAAGTAAATTGGATCAAAATGTGTTTTGGTGCCAAGACATATTTCCTACACCTATATGTGATGGGTGATATCACTTAATTAGCTAAGTGTGATTATTTGTATTGAAATTAATAAGTTTATTATTTTCTAATTATTGGATAATTAGTAAATAAAAATAAATTAATTAATTACTTGATAATGATCAATTAAATCTATCAATTTGATTGATGAATCTCGATACGACTCAAACTCTAGGGAAGATTGCAATTTTCGGCAATTATGAATATATGGGGTGAATTTTTAGATGTTTAAAAATATATGGGTATATTTGTATATATTAAAAATTATATTTTATAAATATCTAATAGTAATTTGATTGCAGATAGATCTCAAATCAAATCTCAAATTAGATCTCCAATTGGAGATCAAAACAGAACTCGGATTGGATACAGTTACGTGTTAACAAAACAAATGAGAATAACGTTTTCTCCTCCCTTCTTGTTGCCGCCAAATTTTATATTGAAGGAGAAAATTTTTAATTTTTCTTTTTCAATCGTTTTGATAGCCCACACTCAAATTCCTACACAAAATTCTCGTGAGATATATTTATGAAATTAACGGGTGGTCAAGTGAAAAAAATTCACAAATCATTCTTGGAGTTCAAATGCGTGATTCGGATCTTAAAGAATGCTTGAAGGACACGAAGAATGCTTGAAGGAATTCCGCCAGTTCAGATTTTCTCCGATACAAAGTATAGGTGAAAAAATTGTTTCTAACCGTATCTTCTCGTTTAATGTTGTATATGCATAATCGCACATTGTTTGGTTTTAAGTTATTTATTTTGATTAAATAAGTTAATTAGAAATTTTTTTATATTCCGTCCACGAACCGTTTGTTGTTCAAACATATTTTTAATTAATTTTAAAACTAATTAGTCCAAGCAAGTCTCCGATAAGGATTATAATGAACCTATTTTCCACTCATAGGCCATGGCTGGTCATGAAGTAAACATATGACATGAAGCCAAGAACGTCGAGATACAATCGATGTACTCGAACGAAGTTTTGAAGGGGTAAAACATGTAGTGTGTAAATGAATTTATAAGAAAAAGAGAGGTCCGGATGGAAATGTAGAGACATTGAAAGTTAGGCTAGTAGCCAATGGCTACACCCAAAAGAAATGAATTGTTTATGAGGATACCTTCTCGCTAGTGGCTATGCGTAAGTCCATTTGAATCCTACTGTCCATTGTTGCTGCCCTCGGTTATGAAATCGAGCAGATGGACAGGAGGATTCTAAATGGCAATCTTGAAGAGAGCATTTATATAGCTCAACCAGACGGGTTTATGGACTTAAGCATGAGTCCCAATCGTGGAATATCAGATTTGACGAAACTATTAAGAACTTTGGTTTTGAACAGTTAGTGGATGAACCATATATGTATAAGCTGATATATGAAGGGGATGTGTTTTTTTCGGTCTTGTACGTGGACAATATTCTACTAATTAGGAATAATGTAGGAAAATTGTCTGATGTCATCATTTGGCTTACAAAGTAATTTGATATGAAAGATCTTAGAGAAGCAGCATTTGTCTTAGGTAATCAGATCTTTCGGGATCGGAAGAATAGACGGTGGGCGCTGCCTCAAGAATCTTCTATTGATAAGGTAATGGATCCCTTCAATATGCAAGAATCCAAGTAGATATATCTCCCCTTCAAACATGGAGTCACCCTCTCCAAAGAGTAGTCTTCTAAAGACTCTTCATGAAGAGAAAAATATGAGAAATATTCCCTATGCTTCAGCCGTAAGAAGTCTCAAGCATTAGATAATTGGTATGTCGTAGGCATGGTGAGTCGTTTCCAATCTAATCCTGGACTCGAGCATTGGAATGATGTCAAGCATAACTTTAAGTATCTTAGAAGAATGAAGAGCTACATGCTTGTGTATTTAGGTATTGACCTGAATATGACGGGTCATACCGACTTCGATTTCCAAGCAGACAAGAGCAATGGTATGGAGAAGTATCAAGCAATCTTGCTGTTTGGCTTAGAAAGTTCCTAAAGACACTCGATGTCATTTTAGATGCTGACAAACCCATAACATTATATTGCAATAACAATGCGGTTGTAGCAAACTCGAAGGAACTGATGAGCCACAGAATATCTAAATACATAGAGCGGAAGTATCATCTCATCAGATAGATTGTTCAGCATGTAGATGTTGTAGTAACATTCATATCGACGGTCAACAACCTAGTAGATTCATTCACGAAGACTTTAAGTAGTAAAGTCTTTGATGGCCATTTGAATGGCACGTGGATATGAGATTGTACACACCTACTATAGTCCAAGTGAGAGATTGTTGGAATAATGTCCATAAATTACAGTGCAATAACTATTTATGTGTATTTAGTTATGACATTTATGCATTACTGAATTTTGTGAATAAATGAAGATTTTCTTTAATGAAAGTGTGTTTATAAATTTTTTAAGTCCTAGAACTGTTGTTAAAGAAAGAAGAGTAAAGACTGAGTAGTCTTCCAGACAAATTCTTATGAGATAGTTCAAAATTTTATTCGCACTCTTAGGATTGACTGAATAATCGAATCCAATTATGATTGTTAGATTGAAACAAAAAATGTCAATCTCGGGGCATGAGAATAGAGACTAATTATAACATGTTGAATAGACCAGTAATAAATTAGTTTAGAGAAAAACTGTTAGTCTAGCTCTGAATCTAATTAGTACACCTTAAGAGTATTTTCATTAGAGGTGAATATGAAACTTGACCATAGTTACTTGCGATCTTTGATACGTCAAAGAAGTGAGTTTGAATTGTCAGACAATACCTCGACTGTTAGGATTGTGACCAACTATGTTAGAGTTGCGTGATTTACATAGAGGAAAATAAATTTAGCAAATAGAACTATTTCAATAAACTTATAAAAAATGGCAACTTTTATTCTATATTAAAATCAATAGAGTAAAGAAAGTTCTATTAGTATGGAAAATGTTTGTATGATATCTGATTGATATAACTATATATAAAATTCATGGTAAGATTACAATAGCAACAATATCGATGACATGAGTAAAGGAATATGACATTGTGAACTATACGAGTCACTTCACTGATATATCTTTCTTATTCACAGTCAATAAATGAGTTAAAGATATAATAACTAGATGAGTAAAATGATAATTTTATATCTAGCTCTTGTTATTGATATTCACGAAGGATAACATCATAAAATATTATGTGGACTGTGAAATAAAGATATTTATTTGCACCAACAGAAAATGTAGCGCGCATGAACCGATAGTTGATTCAGAATCGGACCTATAGTGGAGTTATACCATGTAGGATTAAATAAGTCGAGAATTTATGGAGATAAATTAGCCAGGTATTTGAATCTCATAGCTTTATTCTTATGGGTCCATTTGGTTTCAAGAGTAGCTCATAAGTACAAGAATGAGAAACAATGTCAGTTGTACCAAAAGGTGTTTGGACCAATGTACACTTCCCGAACCCATATGTGATGGGTGTAATCACTAAATTAGTAAAGACCAAAATTAATGTCCAATTAATTAATTTTTTATCTTCTTATTATGTGATAATTAGTAAATAAAAAAGTTAATTAATTAATTGATAGATATCAATTTGAATTGGTGAATTTGGGTACAGTCTTGGTTTTAGGAGAGATGTAAAAATGACAAATTGCATTGCAATTGCATTGCAATAAATTTCGATTTTATCATATAGGAGTATATGAGTGAATTTTATAATTAATACAAGAGGGTTTCAAACCTAACCCTAAGCTAATCTAAGTGTTAGACAGAGCAAAAAAGAGTTTTCCCTCACCCCTCCCTACAGTTGCCGCCGTAAACCAAGAGGAAGTAGATGATTTTTTCTTTCTCAGTTGTTTAGAGAGACCACACTCTATTACTAACAATATTCTTTCAATATATACTTCTGAATCCTACGTGTGGTTATTGGTCTGAAGATCAATTGGAGTTTTACGAATCTCAAGAACGAAGAACGTGAGACAATTAATTGGATTCTACCAATTCAGAAATTCTCCATTACAAGAAAATGTTAAAATTGTTTCTATTTCTTCTTGGTACGTTTATCTAAATATGTATGATCGTTGAATAATTTTGTATTTAATTTTGAAATTTTTTTATATGTCACTCACAAACCATTCATTATTCATTAATCTTCTTCAATGTTTAAACTCGATCCAACAGTTTTACATTTCTAAACCCTTTATTTATGGCTAGATTAGTCACATGTACATAAACCGCTACATACAACCATGTTAGTTACAAGCACTCATTTGTACATAGTTGGGGAAATGGGATTAACGGGGAAATGGGATTGTGCGTTATAATTAATTAAGACTTAGTCATGGCGGTTAGGGCGTGGTTGATCTGAACCGTTGGCTTTCATCCAGCGGTCACGTCCCTGATCCATTCCATCCATGTAGATAATCCACTAGTTTGACTAGTTGCTCGCGTAGGTCCTAGGCCGCTGATGGAAACAACCAGCCCATTAATCCATGTAAAAGAAGAAGGGTGAAGAAAGGATTGAGAATTATACCCTAAACAAAAGGACGTCGTTTTGATTAGATGAAATATACTTTAACCAAAACAACATTCTTTTGATTAAGTGATGAGGCAGAGGAGAGAGGAAAGGTTCTTAGGGAAAATTATAAATCACATAATAATTTTGTAATTGCTGTCATTTATAACTCTAAATTTTTAATTTGATCATTTATAACCTTCAATTTTATTTTTTGATCCACAATTATTAACCTTCCGTCCTAAATATTTAAATTGCCATTAGTTTAGAGTTTATTTTGTATTTTTCCCCTTTCAAGAAAAAAATAGAAAGTGTAAAAGTTATGAGCTCAAGTACGCCCAATCGAAGTCTAGAAAGAACTAGTGAGTTTTCAATTATACTCAACCCCAAGGCCATACCCGCAATACAAATGAAGGCCAAGTTTCAAAGAATATCCAAAACTATAATGGAACAGGTTTCTCTGTCGTTGCCTAGCAATGTCAGAGTCAACAGCTAGGTCATGATCTGTCCGTTCAGCCAGATCTGAATAGAACATATCTGACTCAACTAATTTTATATTAAAATATTAATTTCTATTTTTTTTAACAAATTTGTCGTTGCCTTGCGGAGGATCCTGATCCAACTATAATAGGCTTCGAGTACACCCGCTAGCTCTGCCGCTCCTCGAGTTGCTTAGCTGCAATTTCGCGGACCCGGACAAAGGGGTCACGTAGCATCATTCTCAGTCGCGCAAATGGACGGAGAATTGAGGGTAAAAGTCTTTTGTATTGACAGTGCAATTTTGGGTCTCACACATAGCATGTGCGCATACCATGCTACGACAATAAAACTATCAAAGTTCACAAACGGAGGGTGACAAAATGACTAAATTGAAATGTTAACTAAATTTAGAGAAATTGAGAAGTTTTAAAATGCAATGACTAAATAGAAAAAATATAAACTACGATGATCAATTTGATCATTTTTCATTTTTCTTATGAATTAAGAAACTCAAGATGTTGTGAATCTCACATTTAGATTCAACTACGTTTAGATTCAACTAGGATCCTTCGATCTTATTATTAAATTAAGATTTTGACACACGAATCATATAAATAGAGAGTAGATGATATTAAATGGATATTTCTCAATGTCCAGACTATTCAAGGATATAAGAAGTAGTGATTCTTTTGGAAGAAACTGAGGAATTGTTCTGGGATTGCTTTGACCATGATTTAAGTACAATTTTACTGAAGTAATTGGCTTGTTCACCTTTTTCTTTGACGAAGAGCATCGTAACCTTGTAGTTACTATTATTATGGAAAAACAATTGTTGTATGGTAATGAGAGTTTAGTTTTTGTTCTTGTATGTGATGAAAAATTCCTAAGAATGATGATTATTGTAAACACCAAACGAATTAAAACAAAAAATTGTAAGTTTCGTGCAATCCAAGAAGCTCAATTAATTAGTAATAAACTAACCAATGAATTAGAAAAAAATTACAGAAAAGAAAAATTCTCATCTGATCAACGAAGAGTGTGGGGACTCAGTCATTTTGTTTTGGTGGATATCATCGTTGTTTTTAATTACTTTAGTTGCTATTCATTTTATTTGCAGATAATGACTCTAAGCTAAGTTACAAAAATTTAATGAGGCTTATTCATTTTTAAATTAATTAAGATTTAAAAATTCTTGAAAAAATTTAAAATTGAACACTTTTTCCTTAATTATAATAGAGGGGTTTGAACGATAATTTTAAATCCTTTTTATTTTTTAAAGAAAATATTTATAAAAGTAACTAAATAATATGTCAATTATTTATATCTTTTTCATTGTTAAAGTTACAAATTCAAAGTGGAAATTTGGTATAAAAATTCATGATAGAATATCATACATAGTAATCAAAAAGCCATGTTCAGTTTGTATTGGAGGATATATTTTCTTCTCTCTTTTGAAGGGTTAGCTCCTTTTGAAGGGTGAGAAACCCTCAAATATTTGGAGGTTTTCTTTTTTCAAGAATCTTAAAAGGGACTTTTTTTTTCCTGAAGTTGTAATTCTCGTACTCATCATTATACTAAAAATCCAAAGGTAATATGAAAAGGTTGAAAATAAATATCACAATTTTTTATAATATTCATGTGTTACTTTACTAATCTCAATTATTTTTAATTTTAAAATTTTTTACAATCATATTTCTAACAGAAATCATTTATTTTTATCTCAAACCAAACGACCTCTAAATGTGAATGTTGAGAATCGAAGATAGTATAATTCAAATCTATTATCTTTAGATATGATTATGTAGATTTAAAACCAATAGAACGCGTATTGACTTTTCTGCACGTGTCAACTACAATACTCCAAACTGCTAGTAGACAAATCGCTAATTTCCCATTCATAATCAAGAATGAAAAGTTTGGGAATCTAATACCAAACTTCAACGATTACACTTAATCATGACAAACTTTGGCTTTTAAGTTCAATAGAACTCCGCTGAACATATGAAACTAAATACATTAACAATATTCGTAATGAAACATCCTCACAGGGAAGTTGCAAGAACTAAAAATTGTGAGTTTTAAAAAGATAAATATCGATGAAAGTTGCAATAACTTAATTGAATAGGCCTCAAGGTTTTATTCGATGGAAACTGTTCACTCTTTTTTTAATATTAATTAATCATTCCAAGATCTAAAAACTTGAAAACTTTCTCTTCCTTTCTCTCGTTGCTCTCTAAAATACTCGGTTACGTTTGGGTCTTTGAATAGTTGAGATTGAAAAGTGAGAATGAATTCAAGTCGAAAAGAATTACGAATCTTGAAAGATGCCAATAAATATGAAATAATGTACTTAAAATCTAAAATTTGATTTTCCACTAAAAGCATATAGTTGATACGTTCATGTCAAATAGAAAAGTTGATGGTTTAATAATTATTCAACTTTTAAATGAATGACACATTATTCTGTTAAATATATTTTATCAATATCGAATTATTCAAGAACAAACATTATATGCTGATTGCGGCATCATAGTCTTTTTATGGGAAGGATAATCATTGATCAAGTAGCTACTGGTTGATGAAAGTAAAACCAAGGAAAAAAACAATATAGCCCACCAATAATTCCATGTCCAATTGCTAGACTCCAACGTAAACTCACTTAATATATTACTCAATTTTAATTAAGTAGTTAATTAAATCTCCCTCCGGATTTATTATTCTAAAACACAACGTTCCACTATCGCTCTTCATTTACAACCTGCCAAACTAGAACCGCCCTTATTCCGTCGGTTTCTCTCTGTTATTTTCCAACTTTGAGCTGCCTCACTAGCTCGGCGCTGAGCTCCTATTCGCTTCAAGACTTTAAACTTTTAGGTTAAATTTGAAAACACCTTCAAACTTTTGGGTTAAATGTGAAAACAGTCTATAGTATTTAGTTTTTTTGTCATCAATTTTATTTAGTATGCAATTTAAAATTTTTACAATTAAGTCATTGTTAGATAAATCCGCTAGTTTCAAAGTATATCATTTATAATTGGGACAAAACTAAAATTTAATATAACTAAAATTAATGTCATATGATTATTACTACTGAGCAAATCTCTAGAAGTTAGTAATATGTTAAATAAGAAAACGCTTGCGGACGTAAAATACTAAGTTTAATTGATTTTGAGTAATGGAGATTTTAATTAATTGTAAAAAAGAATTAATGTGCATGTACTGAATTACTTAAAAGGTTATGCAGGGAATTTATTGACAAAACATTGGAAGTGTAACAGTTTATTTACACCTAACCATCATGAAGTATTCACCAGCCAAGCTGACTCTTTTTTAGCCAAGAGGAGCCAAAATTGGCAACTAGATCTCACACACAATGGAATATTGAATAATGAATGAAAGAGGAAATAAACAAGAAAGTAATGGAGATGAGTATATGCTTAGATTCATAACTTCTTGGAACAAAACCACCTTATATATATTTCCATGTAAGTTGTGTTGGCTAAGTGTTTGTATTAAGTCAGTGAACAAACAAAGGCTTAATCAAAGTTCTAACCTTTGATCTTTCTTCAAATTATTTGGAGTTTATGGCTGGAAGAAGTGAATCCAATAGAGCTATGGCTACTACCAATACCAACTTGGCTAAATCAAACAGATCACAAGCTAGGAGGTTCATCGGGGTCCGAATGAGGCCCTCAGGAAGATGGGTAGCAGAGATCAAAGACTCATCTCAGAGTGTTAGACTATGGTTAGGAACCTATGACACCCCGGAAGAAGCAGCCCAAGCATATGACGAAGCAGCTCGAGCATTACGTGGCGAAAATGCTCGAACCAACTTTGCTGCACCAGTTAATCATGACTCACCCCAATTGGCCGGCTCTAATGGCAGAGCGGGTGGTCTTAGCTTCTCCTCATTGAAGGCCAAATTGAGCAAGAATCTACAAAGTATAATGGCAAGGACAAGCGAGAATAAGTCATCAAAGAGTAGAGTGAGTGACCATTTTACTTTCGCTAATATATTCCACTTTAGAAGCTATCAGTACCAAAATCCTATTGACATGAAAAACATAGATCAAAAAGTAGTGCAACCAAGCATAGTTGTGCCTCATGTTGAGAGTGATCCGTCTTCATGGGAGAGCACCAGTGTGTCTGACAGCGGGACAGAGTGGATGGGATTCCGACAGCCCGGGATGGATTCAGACGGATCAGATATAGGGGAAGGGTTTGTGGAACAAGTGCTGGGGTGGATCGATAGCCCAGAGGCAAGTATTAGTGCAAGTTGCTATGAGGATTGTTCAAGAAGTAAAAGGTTTAAGGTTTCTTCATCTGTTATGGTGCCTCCAACTTTTAGTGGGTCTCCAAATAATGGGGACAATCAAGAATGGAATGGTTAGAAAAAAAGCTCATGTGTTTGTATGGGCAAACAAGAATTATGACGAGCAAGAAGAAAAAGGATGAAATGTTTTTTAGCTATTGAAATAGTTTCTCTCTTACAATTAATGCTCCGCCTTATAATTGTACCTCACATGTAAAAGTTCTTACATTAATTTGAAGATATTAATTATACGTTTTCTCAAGTCTAAATATATGAACAAGCGTAACACATATATTTTCTGTCCGAGGGGGAATAATATTTATCTTCTGCTTGTCGACGAAGTCAAAATATTGCTATGCAACGGTGAATGTTAACAAGAAAATATGTGAGAAAAGGAATGATTCAGAAGTAAAAACACAAAGACTAATATTTTATTTGTTGTTAATAAATAGGTTGATAAAGACATGATAAAGTTTGGTTGCAACGCAAAGCATTGATTAGTGAAAGATGAAATTTTGTTGTTTTATGGGCCGCAAGAAATAATCATGGATGGTTTTTTTTTCCAAACCAATAACAATGGATGAATATTAACTATTTTTAATATTGAATTTGAGTTTTAATTAAATAATTAATTTTTTACATTGTTTTTGTTCTATTATTGGAATACAAAAAACACCCAAATGTAATTTTACCATATATGTATTTTAATTTTAACAAATTTTGAAAATCATTTTTAAAAAAGTTCAAAAAGTCTACACTAAAACATTTATTGAATATTGTAGATGCTAAATTTTTTTAAGAAATTTGTGACATATTTTCTAACAATCTCCACCTAAACTAAAAAACTAAAATTTCGTCATTCTATAACAATCCTAGCTGCTGTAGCTCCACCTTAAACCACATCATCTTCGATCAAGAGCATGCTCTTCAACTTTTGAAGCAAAAAGTCAACTTCATATTTCCACTGCCAATAAAAAATAAACCATACTCAAGAATTATCAAATTTCTTTAATCAGGTCACTACACACCAGCACACACGTCGCTTTTGATTTATCAATTTTTATACCACTACACAACTCCGGTCCAAAAGTTGGCACTTTCAGAACTTAGAAAAAAACAATCAACAACATTGCACGTCCTGTACGTACAACGCAGATCAACCCTTCAAAAGTTCAGGATCAAAATGAGATATTAATGCTATATTCATTCTCTGTGTTTTATGTGATAAGACATAAAATCTAGTCCATTCACTGCTTTTTGTTCTTGAAGCATGTTATGGACATTTCATGACGATGAATAGGATAGTTACACGCACCCAACACCATCACATTCTGTCGCATGGGAAGTCGATCGAGTTTCGACGCACGAACCAGGCATCCAATACGACCTGACGTTGCTGACCAAAAATAAGGACGAGCAAAATAGAACAGATCTCGTAGGGAGCACTGAGCATTCGTAGCAGACCTAAGATTTTAGGAAATAATCTGACGTCAGTATCATCATTACACGCCAAAAATAAGTATCGAGGTGGCTCCAATCTATTGGGCACCTAACTCAATCATCCAATCACAACTTTTCATGTCAGATAGGTCTCACACAAGTCACCTCGACCCTCTTTTATGTCAGCTAGGGGGGAAAGCAACATTAAATGTCACCCCCACCCATTAATAAAGATCAGACATCACATCACCAAAGCTTCTCCTACATGCCTTCTCCCATTGGATTTCAGTTATAAATACTCCATCATGCTGAAAGAAAAGGTAAGTGAGAATTAAGATACTAAACCTCCGCCTAAATACTATGAGAAATCTGACTTAGGAATTTGAGACCATTAGGCGAGCTACCACTCTTTAGTCATCCTCATTCTTCGAATTTGTTTGCTTATGTTATGAAGATCTCTAGCCAGGTCCCGCCGGACACGTGTAAAGTTGCATGAATTAGCTTCAACAGTTGGCGTCGTCTGTGGGAACAACATCAAAATCGTTCCCTCCCTCCATAATAGTTAGGACTCCAACCTTCTCCACCAAAAGAAAAATGAGTTCACCATGCTCATCCCAATCCGATGAGATTCATGACGGGTGAGAGGATCAACCCTCCTATTCGCCAAGAGAAGAATTGCCTCCCGCTATGGCCATCACACGGAGAAAGAAGAAGGATTATATGGCCTCACTCTCTAATGTAGTCAAGAGAATGAGAAAGGATATGATGGCCCTCACCTAAATTGTGGGACTTCTTACACACAAATATCCTCCCAACCACCCGTGGAAGTGACCCCCTCGTCGTGGAAGGTGTTGCCAGTAGAGTCATCCCACGCCCTGGGAACAAATGAGGAAGACCACCAAGAAAAAGATAGGATGGCTCTTGACATGGAGGAGCAAACTAGGGCCAGAGAAGACCCCTCGATTAAGATCGCCAGAACAAAGTAGCTAGTAAGCAACACCATAGAAACCTCTGAGACATGGAACGAGATATAAAAGCTACAAATACAGGAGGATGAAAGAGCGAAGGAAAACCTCCGGGCCTATGTTGAAGTGTTTTTAGGAGAGACCGAGTCCCCTTTCTCGATAAAGATCAGACTGGTCGAGCTCCCACTTAAGTTCAAAATGTATTTGATTACCCCTTATGACCGAACCAAAGACCTTTTTGAGTTCCTAGAAACCTTCAAAGTCTGGATGGACCTACAACATGTCATTGGTCCTGCCCAAAAATGGATAGGTTAGCTGAAACAAAACATCATTCATTCTTTCATCGAGCTCTCAAAACTATTCGTGGACAATTCTTGGGAGGAAGAGAATAAAGGAGACTAACCTCGATGATAGTAAAATAGCGGCCGTGGGAGTCCTTAAAATATTACATGAATCGCTTTAACCTGGAGTCCCTCCAGGTCGACAACGCTAGTGAAGACACCCTGGTGGCCGCGTTGAGGAACGGGATCACTGATTCACAAATGAGGTGGCCTATGGCCAGATATGACCCCATCTCCCTCACCAAGCTTCAGGTCATAGTAAAAAAATACATAAGTGTGGAGAATGAAATACGAGCCGAGAGAGAACTGGAAAAGCCAGACAGCCAGACCCCTAAAAGCGTAAGGAGTCATGAGAACACGCATCCCCTAGACCTTCATAAGTGACACCTCCCACATCTGAGCTCCGCCCGCTCCTCCCAAGTCGACACAAGGGGAAAAACCCTTACCTGACCAATTAGTTCGCCACCTCCACCCCTCTCACGGCCAAAAGGGAAGAGATCTACAATATCATCAAAGACATGAAACTCCTTAAGCAACCCTGGACGATACGGAGGCCCGATGGGAAGAAGGATACCACTAAGTTCTGTAGGTACCATCAGGATTTTGGGCACAACATGGATGGATGCTTCGAACTCTGAAAATAGATCAAGGCCCTAATCCAGATAGGGTGCCACAAGGAGTTCGTAGCGGACCGATGAAACCGCGGAAATGGCAGCCTCCTAAACAAGAGAGGAGGATCGAGAGATAGCCTGAACTGAAAGTGAATTGACCATAAAGCCACGTATGAGAGCTCAAAATGATCTTCGGAGGACCCAGTACGTCATCCTCCAACCGAAAATGGAAGGCTTCGGCTCAGGAAGATGGGCATCTTGTTGTTTTCAACATTCTTCCCCGACCACCGACTATTAAGGTGGAAGAAGTGATCGAATTCATCGAGGAAGAGGCACACCATGTCTATAATTCGTACACTAATGTGTTGGTTATCTCCCCCCTCCCCCCCAATTGCAAATATCAAGGTTTGGATGACCTTGATAAATGACAAAAGCTTGACCGACATACTAAACTACTCAGCCTTCTTATTAATGGGGCTGGATCCCAAACATCTCCACCCATGTCCTACTTTTCTGGTGGGATTCGATGGGCACGAGATCATCCTAGAGAGGATGATGGAACTTCCCGTGACCCTAGGCACAGCTCCGCGGTTGGCCACTAAGCTGGTTGAATTTACAGTAGTAAGGTGCACTTAAGTGTAAAATGTCATCCTCGGCCGACCCGCCATCCACAGGTTCAAAACCATATCATCCATCTACAATGGTATCATGAAGTTCCCCACCCTCGCAGGTGTCAGTTTGGTAAAGGGAACTAAAGGACGTCAACGGAGTGCTACACAATGACCCTCAAAAGGAAAGAGTCGATGGTGACAATAGAACCATTCAGGCCGATCACTTCCTCCCACGAGAAACGGGAGTTGGTCTCCTAGGTTGGGTAGACAACCACCTCAAGCACAAGGAGGAGCCAACAGACGATCGATGGATATGAAGGCAGGCACTAGCTCACTCCTAGGCTTGGAGCACCCTAGGAATTATTTAAAAAAAAGGACAAGAAAGAATCATGTAGCTAGGTTGCAGTTATCGAATAAACAGACTGATTCTTCCACAGAAATATGTCTAGGAAAAAAAGAGATGTCTAGCTTGCACTTTAGCTCGCCAGACGAAAAAATAGACTCTAGCTAGAGCGAAAATACATAACTAGATGTCAAGGAAAAAAGAGATATCTTACTCGCACTCTAACTCGCTAGACGAGAAAATGGACTTTAGCTAGAGCGAAATGCTTGACTGGATATCAAGAAAAAAAGATATGTTTGACTAGCACTCTAGCTCGCCAGACGAGAAAATGGACTCTAGCCAGAACATAAATGTCTGGCTAGATGTCAAGAACAAAAAAAAAGATATCTGGCTTGCCCTCTAGCTCGCTAGACGAGAAAAAGAAGCTCTCACCTAAGTAGAGATGCATGGTTAATAACTAGCAGGCGTGTTTGAAAAGGTCCTTCAGGACAAACCTCCCACATAGGGTAACTTTCAAACCCTTGCAGGAATACAGCATGATTGTGTGGCCAGACCTTCTTCAAATAGGGTAGTATACTAGGAAGGAGTAACAAAGGATAACCTCGTGCTTTGGGTCAGTAAGCATTATTACTTGAAGAATTGACGACCAAAATATTGGAATAGTGAGAACGAACAAAGGGTTAGCAGAAATTACATGAAGATTGAGCTCAATAAGAACCAAGCTGCAATCATGGGATATGCATTCAAGTTTGTTCGTATTAAGGATTAAACCATAACTACAATCAGTCATGAAAATGTTATGTTAGAGCTTATCAAAAGCATAGCTTCACATACTTGAGGTTCATTTACTAAAGATTAATATTCACCGAGTTCCCTTCACTTAGGATTGATACTCAAGCATACACTATTGTTAAGGTAATAACAAACAAATAATGAACAAGAGAAGATCCAAAGTAAGAAAAGGTACAGAGCTATTAAGGAAAGGATATTCTCATTGATAAAATGGAAAGGAAATATTACAGGTAATGAAAAAATAAAAACTAAGCAGCATAAGCCTATGGGTTCTCAGCGATATTAGAGGTGGCCTCAGCTAGCTCTGTGGTGGGGGAGGAATCTTCTCCTTAGGTTGATCTGAGGGTAAAAGAAGAGAGACCTATATGTCTTTCACTTCAGGAGCATTTGAGTCCAATGGATCGAGAAGCTTAGGGGAAGCAGACGGGGACCTATCCGTTTGAACAAGAGGAGAATGTTACAGCCCAGCTGCCTTCTGTGCTTCACGGGCACCAAGCACCATCACTCTGTCATAAGCAAGGTCCAGAGGATAAGGTGGAGGATAGCTAAGGAATCCTACGTCCCACTCAGTATGGGCCTCGATGACCTCATCCCGACATTTGTCGTAACCATGGAGAACTGGACGAGCAGAGTCGCCTTGAACTCAAAGGACTCTTTGAAGCCCTCCATCCCTTTGGCATGACCCTTGGTCCACCGTTCAGACTTCTCCCACGATTGTACCTTCTCCAGGCTAAGCTTTCGCAGAGCTTCACTCACTCGATTCACTTCCTATGTATGAGAATGGATCTCCCGAGAAATCTTCTCCTCCTGGACATGGGTCTTCTCTCTCAGAATTTTTTCATTTTCTGAAGGTTGGAGATGACCCTCTCCTGATTAGATAGCCGAGCCTACAAGTTTTGACGGCTCAGTTGGCCTCTGCCTTGGCCTTGCCCAACTCCTTCTCAAAGTAGCTGACCTTCCCCTCAATGGCCTTAAGCCCCTCGCCTTTCGTCTTGACATTGTCATAAGTGGGGAGAAGAGACTTGAACTTATTGGCCCCCTCGACAAGTATAACCTATACCTGAGAGGAAGCTCAGTTAGCCTCGAGCGCTTGGTCCTTATAATGGCCAAGATGCGCAAGCATTGCCATGTTATAGGTCAGGATCCACAGAAGGCACCGAGTAGAAGTTAGGCAGAGCAAAGGCATAAAAAAAAGGAAAAAAGTAAAAATTAGTACTTACATCGAGGGTATGCTCCATGAATCCATCCAGAAGCCTCGTCCCTAGTCTCTCGAGAAGACTGACAACTTTCTCAGGATCTGCGTGCTTGGACCACCAGTCCAATACCCTTACCAGCTCGCTCAAGGCTCGGGCATGAGCGTCAGGCTGGCTAGCCTCCTCTAGAGACATTAGAGCCTTACACTTTTGGCCAACATGAGACCCTTGATGATCAGAGCTTGACGAGGTAGATCCACGAAATCGAGATGAGGGCTTCTCAACCTATAAGTTGATCACCCCAGTCTCAGCTCGAGGTGGAGCAGAAGGCTGAGGTGATCGGGGTGCACTCTTAGAAAGCCCCGTGGCTGCTGCTGGTCCGCGACAAACCCTACTCTAAGGAAGGAGGGGCAGATTTCTCTGAGACACTTCTAGTGGGCTTTGGCAAAGAAACAGGAATGAACTTTGGCAAAGAAATGGGAATAGAGGTTGGAAGAGGGGGTGGAGATGGTGGTAGCGTCCCTCGTACTCTTGGTGGAAAAGTATGAAGAGACACGGATGAGACTTTTCCCCATTCTACTGCTTCAACTTCTTAGCGTGGAGCTCCTCCATCTTTTACAACTTAAAAGCTTCAAGTGCTTTCCTCTGCCTCTTAGGGGAGGGATCATCTCTGGCCATTCTTGCACAAGAAGAAGTACATCAAGAAAACTGAAAGTAATGGGAGCTAAGAGAAATGACAGTTAATGAATCAGCTCGTACAATTTGAAAAAATCTAGGGCCCACTAGGATTAGAGCTTTCCAAACTAAACCCTTCTGAGCAGACCTCGACGGGAAGCTCGCCAACCTAAAACAGGGACTCGAGTCGAATAAGGATGTTGAAAGCATGATAATGAATGGGAATCGTGGCTAGGCTAAGAATCTAGGACTGAAGATGGATTGGAAATCCCCTCAGTTGCTTCTTAATCAGTGCAAGAGAGATATATATCGCTATCACTCAAAATGAAGGTGAGTAGATCTGCCTTTCCTCATAAGCGTAAGCTCACCTACATTCCCAAAAGCCCGAGGGACACGGTACATGGGCTTTGAGTCCCTAGAAAGTCCTTCCAAAAACCCGGAGATGACGAATAAGTTGTCATACCAATCCTTATACCATGACAGGATACCACTCGTGATTCCTCTCACCCCTCCAGTCCGGCTACTATTAAAGTACTAGCCCTGATCCCGAGGAGGAGACCCTTCGTCTTTTCTCTTATGAGGGGACTTCAGTTGAAACATGAGGTCAAAATCGTCCAGCGTCAAGTCCTCGCCACAGTGCAATCTCCTAAGCACCCAACAATCAATCAAAGCCCTCCATGAATTGGGTTGGAGTTGGGCCAGAGCGATCATCGTGGTAGAAAACCAATCCCTCAAAAAGGGGTGCAGGGGGAGCCTCAGCCCACACTCCAACATGGCTAAGTACAACCCAACCCCTTCGTGCCGCGGGGCACTTATCCTTTCACCCTCCTCTGGCAGCCGTAGATGAATACAATCGAGAAGGTGATATCTTCTCTGAATCACACCTAAGTCTGCCGCGATCAGGGAGGATGAATATTCGTCAGCTCTCCATTGTCTGGTGGCCTCGCTAGAACTAGTACGGAGGTTTGTGGCTTCGATTAGCGCATTGGTGCACTCTGTGGTCGATAAAACCCTCTGAACCCCCAGACATGATGACAAACCCAAAGAAAAATAGAAAATGTGAACGAAGGAAAGAAAAAAAGAGGAAGAAAGCAAAGAGAAGAAACCTAGCATAATAAAACAACAGCGGGAAAGAACGGGCGTCAGAACAGGAACACGCGACCTCTGCAATGGCTTATGAGGAAATGAAGAAGAGGGTGAAAGCCCCAAATAACAAAGTTTATAAAGAACCTTTCGAAAGGAGCTAGAGTTATAGTAGGAACAAGGAGAGAAGAGTGAAGAAATTGACTATGGCTATGAAGGGATTTCTTATTCTGAAAAAGGAAGAAGAAGAGTGGGAAGCAAATAGAGTTTGGCAAGGGTTTTCATTTCTCACTAGGCATAAAATAGATGAAGAAGGAAACCGTCCATTTATAGGACTTGAATCGAGCAATGATCGGGACCATTAAAGCAATCCAATGAACGAAAGATCACCAGTTCATGAACCATTGGAGCGAGCTCAAGAACCCAAATATCGCTCACGTGTCTATTGAAATGACAAATAACGCTTCAATGACTTAGACATCACGACCCTCACCCTCCTCTTCACACGCCCCACATGCCATCATCACCATTACTCCTGAGAGGCGGCTAAATTCAAATTTCAATAGTTACAAAGGCACACGAGCGGGGGGGGGGGGCACATCACCTCAATTGACATTCAAGCATTTAATTTGACCATCGTAAGCACTCCAATAGAATGAAATTTTTAACACAAGTACGAATTGCTCAAAGCAACGAACTCTTGGCATTTTGACAAATGTTACCAGCTCGAGCAAAAATCTAATATAGAAGTCTTCAGACCTAAGCGGACAAGACTTATACAGAGTCTTTGACTCGGGGCAATAGTTATGGGTGTTTCTTGATGACCAATAGGACAGTAACACGCACCTAGCACCATCACATTTCACCCTCACATTCCACCACATGGGAAGTCGATCGAGCTCCAACGCACGAACAAGGCATCCAACTTGACCTAACCTCGCTAACCCACAATAAGGATGGGAAAAACGAAATATAGTTCATAGGGAGCACTGGGCATTTGTAGCAGACCTAAGAGTTCAGGAAACCATCCGACGCCAGCATCATCATTACACGCTGAAAGTAGGTATTGAGGTGGCTCCTTTCTATTGGGCCCTTGACTTAGCCATCCAATCACCACTTTCCACGTCAAATAGGTCTCCCTCAAGTCACATCAGTCCTTCTTTATGTCAGCTCGGGGGGACATCAACATGAAGTGCCACCCCCGCCTATTATGAAGGTTAGAGATCACATCACCCAAGCTTCTTTTACACGCCCCCTCTCATTGGACTTCAGGTATATATACTCCCTCCTACTCAAGGAAGTGGTAAGTGAGAATTAAAATACAAAACCTATGTCTAAATACTATGAGAATTCTAACTTAGCATCGGAGACCCTTAAGCGAGGCTACCACCCCACCCTTAGGCGAGGCGACCAGCCCCCGCCAGATACGTGTATTGTTGCATGAATCAGCTTCATCAAAGCATATCTTCTTATTTCATTATTATTTCTAAATTCTATTGGGAAAATGAAGATAGCGACACTTTCGAAAGTGAAATCAAATTACAAAGGGGATAACGATAATGAACCGAGGGAAACTGTCAAAAAATTTGTTAACAAAACAAGTTATTGAAAAGATGCTTGAAAAGAAGAGTGTCGAATCGTAGAAGCTGGGAAACACTAGAGAAACGGACCTTGAATCACTAACCCGGTCCCCGTTGTGCCAAAAAATCTTTGCCGTCCTAGTTCAATAGATTTTCTCTCTCCAAAATCCAATTGTTATGAAAATCATGTTGACCATCTTATATATTTCAGATAAGAAATGGCAATGTACCATCATGAGGATGAACTGATGTGTAGAATATTTTTTACTAGCCTAGGCGGTAATGCTTTAAAATGGTGACATTTCTTCGCTTTATGTTCGATTAATAACTTTTCAACAATGTCTTCTGTCTTCTGTTTTCCTAGAAATGTATTCTTACCATCTCCATATAGAAAAGAGAATCATTATTACACTAACTCATTGCTTCAAAGATGAAATGGTTTAAAGTGAAAAACTGCGATGATGGCGAAGCAAGATATGCATTCAAACTTGGCATGGCCCCTAATTTTCTTTTCTTCGATGAAAATCCTATTGACCATATCATACATTTTCATATAAGTAATGGCATTGTACCAGTATGAGGATTCACTGGATTATGTTTCATCGACTAAGAAATTTTAGGTTCATAATTGAAATCCTAAGAAGAGAATATGAAAAGGTTTTTTTTTCCTAGAACACTTAATTAAATTATTTAAAATGTTTATATAGAAACTTATGTCAAAATTTCTGAGTGATTTATATAATCACTAACACACGTGATAAAAGACTAGTATTTATAAATATTTAGATAATTAAATATTATACATAGATATTTAAGAACTCAAAATAAAGTCATTTTAGCTTGCAAAATATGAAACTTTAAAAAATAGAAAATATAATTTTTTNATATACGTTCTATATTTTGCATCGAGCATATTAATCTTGATTATAAAAACTTTTAAACCTCACATCTTTTTATTTTATTTAATACATAAAAAATTGACATCTCAAGTTGTGTGAAGTATATTTGGGTACCATATGATTATGAACAGCTCTCTATGTTTATACCTAACTTTGTAAATAATAAAATTATATTTAAAACAATTAATTTGAAAAAACTGTAAATGATTAGTTATATTTATAATTAATTGACAACTAACAAAATTGATCATTTTTTGTAACGTAAATGATGATTTAAATAATTAAGATAATATAACTAGTAGAAAGCTTGTGAATGACGCAATAATTAACTGGAAACACTGAAAGCTTGAATCTGTTTATATTCTTTATATGTTTTATTTACAACTTTATGCAATTAGATGTTAAAGGAAGGATGGCAGGATATTATAAATATTTGACTATAGCTACTTATTATATTCAAAAGAAAATATAAAAGCCAGATGTCTTTCTTAAATAACAATAAGTTTTAAATCCTCGTGTAAATTTACGTAGAAGTTAAAAAGTTTTCCAGTTTTATTTATAACAATAATTTTTTATTTAGTTAAATTTAAATAGTGTAATACTACTAACGCAAATATAAAAATATTCTGATACACCTGGAGTGCCTAATATGCTCGGTACTTCTCCACGCCTTTCTTTGTGACCCGGACAATTCATCCAAATCATACTCCACATCGTCAATGGCTAAATTCCGTTTCTTCCTGTTTTAGAATTTGTTTTCTCTCTCTTCAATGTCTTCCTACGCCAAAAACCTCAACCAAATAATTGAATATCTGTGTTTTCTCGCCCGTAGCTCTTCACCCTCGAATAGGAAAAAAACGACAGATTGAATTGTAGAAAATACAGTTAATTTGTTCACTGGAACCACAATTCTTATAAAAATTTCTAAAAATTCAGACTTCATCGGATGCTTCATCTACCCTCCATGTCTTTTGGTTATGATCACAAATATCAAATATCTTCTTCATTATACTGTAATTAGAGAGATGGACGACAATGAGCCTTTTTCTTTCACTGACTATGGGGGGTGCTTTTCATAGTCCCGTTTGGTAAGAGATAGACTCCGCTATGATATTTTTATGTTATTTTATTTTATACACAGACATTATGATGAGGTATACTAGCTCTTTTTAAGGATGACATATACAAGCTTGATTTATATCAAATTTTATTAATTTATTGAATCTCATTAAGAATTAAAGTTATCCAGAGTTAGCTCTCCAAGTCTCTAAGAAGAAGAAGGATAAGTCTCGATATAAACATATGGGGTGTTTTCAAGTTTAATCTTGCAATACAAAGTGTTTTGACAAAACGAGAATTGAAAAGCGAGAAGTAAGTTAAAAGAATAATTTTATTAATTTATTAAATCTCATTGAGAAATTAAATTTATGCGAGAGTTAGCTCTCTAAATCTCTAAGAAGAAGAAGAATAAGTCTCGGTATAAACACATGGGGTGTTTTCAAGTTTAATCTTGCAATACAAAGTGTTTTGATAAAACAAGAATTGAAAAGAGAGAAGTAAGTTAGAAGAATAATTTTATTAATTTATTGAATCTCATTGAGAAATTAAATTTATACGAGAGTTAGCTCTCTAAATCTCTAAGAAGAAGAAGAATAAGTCTCGGTATAAACACATGGGGTGTTTTCAAGTTTAATCTTGCAATACAAAGTGTTTTGACAAAACGAGCATTGAAAAGCGAGAAGTAAATTAGAAGAATAATTTTATTAATTTATTGAATCTCATTGAGAAATTAAATTTATGCGAGAGTTAGCTCTCTAAATCTCTAAGAAGAAGAAGAATAAGTCTCGGTATAAACACATGGGGTGTTTTCAAGTTTAATCTTGCAATACAAAGTGTTTTAATAAAACGAGAATTGAAAAGCGAGAAGTAAGTTAGAAGAATAATTTTATTAATTTATTGAATCTCATTGAGAAATTAAATTTATGCAAGAGTTAGCTCTCTAAATCTCTAAGAAGAAGAAGAATAAGTCTCGGTATAAACACATGGGGTGTTTTCAAGTTTAATCTTGCAATACAAAGTGTTTTGATAAAACGAGAATTGAAAAGCGAGAGGTAAGTTAGAAGAATAATTTTATTAATTTATTGAATTTCATTGAGAAATTAAATTTATGCGAGAGTTAGCTCTCTAAATCTCTAAGAAGAAGAAGAATAAGTCTCGGTATAAACACATGGGGTGTTTTTAAGTTTAACCTTGCAATATAAAGTGTTTTGACAAAACGAGAATTGAAAAGCGAGAAGTAAGTTAGAAGAATAATTTTATTAATTTATTGAATCTCATTGAGAAATTAAATTTATGTGAGAGTTAGCTCTCTAAATCTCTATGAAGAAGAAAAATAAGTCTCGGTATAAACACATGGGATGTTTTCAAGTTTAATCTTGCAATACAAAGTGGTTTGATAAAACGAGAATTGAAAAGAGAGAAGTAAGTTAGAAGAATAATTTTATTAATTTATTGAATCTTATTGAGAAATTAAATTTATGCAAGAGTTACCTCTCTAAATCTCTAAGAAGAAGAAGAATAAGTCTCGGTATAAACACATGGGGTGTTTTCAAGTTTAATCTTGCAATACAAAGTGTTTTGATAAAACGAGAATTGAAAAGCGAGAAGTAAGTTAGAAGAATAATTTTATTAATTTATTGAATCTAATTGAGAAATTAAATTTATGCAAGAGTTAGCTCTCCAAATCTCTAAGAAGAAGAATAAGTCTCAGTATAAATACATGAGATGTTTTCAAGTTTAATCTTGCAATACAAAGTGTTTAGACAAAAGAGAACTGAAAAATGAGTAGTACGTTAGAAGAATTTACAGAAAAGAAAGAAAGGTAGAAAATAGTGGGGTAGTTTTTAAGACTAACATATGTCTAAAGCCTATGACATTGTTTATTGGGGTTTGTTAACGTGCCTGTTATTAAGAGCTTTGACCAAATATTTGTGAGATAGGTTATGATTTATGTTACCACTGTTAATCATAAAATATCAATTAATGGGGACAAGTGTCATTTCTGGTTTTACGATAGTGTGTGCATATAACGTCGTGAAAATTGCAAAAAAAGAGATAGAATAAGAAAAGAAAGAGTAGAATTTAAGTGAAAAAGGGCATTGTTTATCTTTTCGCTCTCTCTTGATTATCTCTCTCTATTAACTTCTCCTTCTCTCTAAAGATAAAACATAGAACCTAGGGCTAGGTCCCTCTCCCTCTCTCCCTCGCTCTCTCCCCCCCCCCCCCCCCCCCNGCTCTTTCTCTCCCTCTCTCCCTCCCTCTCTCCCTCCCCCTCTCCCTCTCTCTCCATCTCTCCCTTTCTCTCTCCCTCTCTCCCTCCCCCTAAACGTCTCTCTCTGTGATGGAGATAAGCACATCAATCTGAAGATATTGCTGACGATTTAGACGATGCAATGCTTCAACTTCTCCTCCTATTGATTCATGGCCTTCTCTCAGCATCGTGTTTTTAGTACTTCTCCCTTACTCGTATCTCTCGGTACAATTTTTAATCACTTACTCAGTTTCATTCGCAGTAAAGGAAGCTTGACTAAATCCTTGTTTGTTCTTATTACACTTTCTAATATCGATTTCAACTTTTCTTTATTCAATTCGCTCTCATACTCTTTAGGAAGGTAGTTTACAACCAGTTATTGCAAATGCTGAAAGATTTTTTACTGCCATGGGGCATTGATGTTTTGTGGACAGGTGTTTTATGACGCTCTTAAACTCTTTTAATCATCTGGGTGCTTGTTCGTAGCTGCTGGATTGGAGTGTGAGGGGCTTATTTTTTTCTTAGTGTGTGTGTGTGACGGACGTCATAGATTACTTTTCCCTTTATTGTAATAAATATTAGTTACCTTCCTTCTGTTCATAATTGTTTTGCTGTAAGGTAGATGTAGACGTTGGTTGGTGGTAGTGTGGTGCATTTCTTCTGTCAAATTACTTGTTTAGAGAAAGTAAGGGATGAAATTTCTTTGTAATACTTTTTATCTCGTTTTTAAGGATTATAGTATATAAATCCTGAAAGTTTAATGCTAGATATCAGTTTTTATTATTGTGATATTCTTCAGAACAAGTATAATTATGTTGGACAAACTTTTAGGATAGATTTAAAAAAAAATTATAGCAGTATTTGCGACAACAGATATAAGAACCGAAGTAAAAAAGATAATCTTTCACAATAGTACTCGTGGTATAACCAGAACATTCATGACGGTCCTGCATAAAAACGATGGTAAAATAAAGAAATGTCGTAATAAGAACAATGATTTATGACAGCATTATTTTCTTGTATGATGGTGGTTACAAAAGCTATCGTAATAATCTCCAAAATACACGATGGTCTTGTCATCAAACACGACGGTAAGCAAAATAAACGGCATAATATGGAGAATGATTTACGACAACATTATTTTCTGGTACAATGGTGGTTATAAAAATCATCGTAATAATCTCCATAATACATGATGGCCGGACCATATTTCATGATGTTAGCACTAATTGCCATCGCCAATTATGTTAATATTTACAATGGCATAGAACGTTGTCACTTCGTTAGAGGAAATAAGCGCCATCGTAAGTGATACATGTAACAACATTTTTATTTACTGCAGTCGTTGTAGAGTGTACATGTTACAACATTTTTTTCCTATCCTCGTGAAATGAAAAAAAGTATTAGACGTCAGTCGCATAGACCGTCGTTTATAGTTTATAGTAATAGATGATGGGTAATTTCCATCGTAAAAGGCCATTTCTGTAGTAGTGATATCATCTTTCCCATTTCAAGTCATCTAAATAGTGATAAACTTGTCTGGCCTTTTATGAATGGTGATTTTACTGTTAAATCTTACTATTATTGTTTACATAACATAAAAACATTGAATGTAGATGAAGGCTCTACATCTAACTCATCAGTAAATTCACAATTTTGGAAGACGGTCTAGAAGGCTAAAATACCATTAAAAATCAAGTTTTTCATTTGGAGGGCAACAAATCAATATCTACCAACAAAATATATCTGATTCAGGAATATATAACTCAAGATGCAGACTGCTCTTTATGTTTGAAAGAGGAGGAATCTATATCCCATACCTTGGTAGGGTGTAGATGGAGCAATTTGTGTTGGTTCTGCTCCTATCTAAGCTTCAAACCCAGTAACTTAATGTCCTCCAGACTTCGGTACCTCGATTCAACAAACAGTGGAAACCCTAAAAATTCACCCAAATAGTAGTAACTACATTGCATCTTTATTTTTTCCAGATTTGTTGGGAAATTTGGAAAAGGAGAAACAGGTTCGTCGTCAGGGGTAAAACATGCTACCCGATTGATTCCATGAAAATTGCAAAGATGCATGCAGGAAATTTTTTAATGTAAATTTTAATCACTTATCTGAGTATCAGTCGTGTTCCCCTGCAGATATGGACCTCTCTGTGTTGTTTCCAGCTCGAGAAACCTTTAGTTCATACCAAGGAGAAGCTTCCTCTACCTCTGCAAATACAGAGAAATGCGTAAAGCACTAAACCAGAAGAATGAAGATAACTGAAGCTAGGAATGTTTAAAATCAACGTAGACCAGGTTTTCATCCCTCTGTCAAAGAAGTGCGATGTTGGTTGGTGCATTAGGTTTCGTCACGAGAGATTGTCGAGGGAGAGGGATTTCTAGTTGAATCTTTCTTTGCTATTCAGGGAGAATTACTAGCTACACATATAGAGAGAGACGGATAGAGAGAGATATTTTAGGAGATAAAGAGAGAGTAAGATATACTAGAGAGATGTAACTAATAAATATGTGATATAAAAAAGGGATGATTACATATTATGAGAGATAAAGATAATAAGGGGGTATAATAGAAAAAAGTATTAAATTTAAATCAATTTATTAGATTTATTTTTATTTTTAGAAAAGTGCTATATTTAATGTTTTTCAAAATGTGTGACAAAGTTATATTTAAAATGGAAATGTCTAGATTTCATAATTACTATATTAATTTGGGTCCAAACCAACACCTGCTCAGACTGAAAATGATTAAACTTAGTAACCCAAGTCCATAAGAAGCTTAGTCAATCTAGGGGTATTACATTATTATGGATTAGCAGAAATCCTAATACCACAACTGACGCTATTGTAAAATTTAGCATTGATGAGGGTAGGATTAGTTTTTTTTTTTATAGCTTTTACTCAACCCCTTCTATATCTAGTTTGATTGAAGCTAAAAAACTAAGGTTAGGGCAAGCTGTAAACCTCCCCAATTGTAAACTTTTTTATATTAGTAAAATCTTGTTTAGGTTAAAAAAATTAGAAAAACTTATCTTCATCCCCATATTCCCCTCACTCCAAACTCTTTAAACGAATGAAATCTCGCAGCGCCACCGACCACGATGCAGCCGCTTACCATGCCATTGACATTGGACAATGTTCTTCTTCGCGAGTTGCTTCATGATTTCTTCAGTAACCTTAAGTCAGAGTTGGAGCTTGGATCTTTTGCTCTCGCGGCTCATCTACGTTGACTTGTGAGCTCACTTTAAGAATTTCTTATGGGATTTCATCTTGCTGTAGGTTTTCTTGTTGGCGCCTTTGTCATTGTTTTGTGGGTGGTGGTTCTCGAAAAACTCTTTTCCAATGTAATAACATCATGCTTACCTTGTGTCAATTGTAGAGATTTCTAAAACATTCAAAGAAATCCTATAAACATACATTTATATGAAATCGTACATAATAATAGAATAGCAAAGAAAGTTAGAGAATATAATTGTGTACATGGTTGGTTCATCGAATCGATAATCGTTGTGCAATACAACGAGACTAGACCATTCTCTCTAAAACTCTAATTTCCTACGACAGCTTATGATAATGCAAGCAAAGCCTCTTTATATGTCATGCATATAAAGTTTAGAGAGGGGACCTAGCTAACCTTAATTTCTACTGGGACCTCTCATCGCAAGCTTTAGTAAAACTTATAGCCCATGCTATTCTGTCTAGCTCGACTAATTAATACGAGATATTAAGCCTAGTACCATGAGATCACTTATCTAATTGGCCCTTGACGGACCAAAAACTATCCATCCATCCGTTTTATCAAATCCAATAAAACATTAATTAAACCCACATTGAGATTTTCCAACAATTTGTCACTTGGGCTACATTAATTTTTTTAATTAAACCAATTTTAGTTATTATGAAATGACTTTCTCGTTGATAACATGAAAATACTATATGTGCCCAAAATTTGAAATAATAGTTATTTGATAGCATCTCAACCAATCTGGTCTAATTCAACCTTTAATTTAGACCTTGACAATAAATGTGTATCTCTCATTAACATATGACCAGTCCACAATAACAAATATTATCTATCAAATCAACATGGAATATAAGCCTAGTAGTGTAGTCATAAATGATATTCTGTATGGTATCATAATATAATTACCACTTCTTTATTAGTCCTTAATTTCACATGTACCTTCATGCTTAACAAATAAAACAAGTGAAATTTATAGCTCCAACGAATTCACATTTATGCTGAGCAAAATGAGACCGTGTAATCACATATAACCTTTATGCCTAGCAAGTTAAATAACACGACTCCAATGAGCCTTATGCCTTTGATTTTTACATCTAGAATAAACATAATATCAATGAAGACATCACAAAATAGCTAACAACATCATCAGAATAAATGACATTATTAATTAAACATATAGATTAATTAGATAATTGCTAAATAACAAAGTCAATATTGAAACTATTCAAAATAACATAACTGACTCCCACTAATCCAAGGAATTTGAATACTAATTACCAAAAGATTATAAACTTGCTTATACACAAGCATAAAAGTCTTGGTCCGTCGCAAATATCTCATGACCTTCTTGGTTGCAACCCAATGATCATGCCCAGGATTTGACAAATATTGCCCAAGAACGTTTACAGTAAAAGAAATATTAGGTCTTATGCAAACTTGTCATATATCAAACTTCTAATTGCAGTTGCATATGAGATGTTCTTCATCGTATCTCTCTCTAAATCATTCTTAGGGTATTTACGACTGAGCTTGTCTCCTTTCACAATAAGTGCTTCTCCTGGTTCCCATAAATTCATATTGAATCTTCTAATCAGCACATGGGCTATATATGACTCCTAAGATAAACCAAGCACTTTACGAGACATATCTCGATAAATCTTAATGCCCAAAAAAACAAGCTTCACCTATATCTTTTATATCAGAATATAAGTGGTTGTTTTAATGGCCTCACCCCATAGAAAGTCATGCATATTTGATCTACTCATTATGCTTCCTTTCATCTCCGTAAGTGTGTGATTATGTCTCTCTGCAACTACATTCTGTTAAGGACTTCCAGGCATATTATATTGGGCAATAACCTCATGATCTTGTAGGTATTTGGCAAAATGCCCTATATATTGTCCGAATTCATCACCCTTATTCATCACCACAATAAGATCTCACAATTTTGATAAGTTTCCTCAAACTTCTTTTCAAAATTGTCAAGAGCATCAAACTTTTTTCTTTAATCAAGTAAGAGAATCCATATCGAGGAAAGTCATCAATAAAAGTGATGAAGAATTTGTTTCCACATAAAGTAGTGGAATAAGACCCGCTAGTATATGTCTGAATGATTTCCAACAAAATTTGACTGCAAGTTGCACCTTTTCTTTTAGTCAATTTTCGTCCTGCACAATCCATAAAAGTCCGCAAATCATCGAGATCAAGAGGATGAAGAATCTCAGTTTTAACTAATCTTTCAACTCTTTCTCTTGAGATATGACCCCAACGCTTATGCCATAACTATGATGACTTTTCCTTGATTAGAGATATCTTGGACATACTTTTATCAACATTAAAAGACAAATCAAAGCTATCGGGAGTCAAAGACAATTGGTAAGGCCTATCAAAATAATAAAAATTGCCAACGAAATCAGAATTGAAAACAAAGTCTACTTTCTTATTCCTAAAATGAAAACAATATCTAGCATAGTAGCGAAAGCAAAATTAAATTTCTTTTGGAGGAAGGAATATATAAAGTATTACTCAAAACTAGCCAGAAAGTAGACTTCAACTCCAAGACAATTGTTCCAACATAGCAAACTTCATTTCCATGTCATTTCAAACTTTAAGTTTAGATTCCCTTTCATTTGGTTTTCTCATATCCCTTAACCCTTTTAAAGAAGTAGTGACATGAATAGTAGCACCACTATCAAGTGATCAAGAATTTAAAGGGACATCGACATGGTTTGACTCAAAATATACACAAGCCAAATGCTCATCATACTTGATACTCATTATTTCGTTCATTAGATTTTCAACCTCAGCTTTATCTAAAATAAATAACTTGATCAAAATGGGCAGTATATGATAGAAGAATTATCAACAAGAGCCAGACGCATCATCATATACTTCTCTTTGGGCAAATAACATAACATATTATTGGTAAATAAACCTTTAGGTCCTTTAGGTAAATAAACCTTCTACGTCATACATTTTCTAAGTCTTAAAATGTATATATATTTAAAAAAAATCCTCCTTGAGCATATAAACCTTAAGAAACACAAATTTTTACCAACACTCATCGTGCACTTCACAAATGAATAAACATAATTATCCCCTTGGGTAGGAAAATTTACATATTAATTTGTAAACATCTTTTCATAATCAAAGTAGTATTTGGCAACATAACCGTCTTTAAAGAAGTATAATAAATGAACCACTTTGGTGGCAAATGACCATAATAGTTCTGGAACAAATTTTTTTGAATAAGAATGAAAATTACCAATTTACCATCATTGCATATTGTAACTATATATGCATGTGAGTATTCTAAATGAAGTGTTCCACCAAAATACTTCTAAGAAATCACTGACGAATCATAGTGATTCACAACAAATTCACAATTTATTTTATCAAATTAACATTATAAACTAAGGATCAAGATTATAAAATACTTACTCTAAATTAAGAAGGCAAAGTGTCGATACAATTTACATCTCTTACAAATTTCAGTCTGCATAATTATGAATATAAAAGCACAAAGCGAGATGCTTAAATTTTAGTAAGCCTTAAAACATCACTCTACGTCTACGATAACAGCCGGTTATAATGTGAGGAGGTGCTATAGTTGTTTTTGTAAAGATTATACAATCAATTTTTTTGTCAAAAAGAAGGGGTGTAAAAACACCCCAAAAGAAAGAGCCCTACATTAATCAATAAGTGAATACATAAGTGCGAGGAGCATACCCCCGGACAAAAATTAAAAAACTCAAGTTGGAGCAGGAAATCAGTAGGTCCACCCGGACATCCCAGCCAGGCTGGCACCTCCTTAGCACCCTCATCATCTAAACCTAACCAACCAAAACAAAGAAAAGAGCCTGAAAGAATACCACAAGTGGAGCCTAAACTAGAATGAAGCTCAAATAAACCCCACTGGCTAGTCTCGTTAAAACTTTTTTTGGAAAAACCCCCAAAGGAGAAAACCTAGAAAAGGAAAAAGAGTACTAGCAAAAAACAATGACTATAAATCAAGAAATTAAAAAATTGAATGAAAACTATCCTCCAAAAGATTCAAAATAGTATCACCTGAAGTATATTTACCCATCCTAGCACAAACATCCGTCGAATGATTATTCTTTCTAGTACAATGAGAGAAAACCACTCGGTTAAAGCTATCTGTGAGATGAATAATGTTAGCGACAATAGGAGTAACATCCCGAGTTGTGTGATTACTAGCTTTGATATTATTAATTAAGTTCAAAGAATTGGAGAAAATACTAATGTCATCAATATCAGCATGAGAAGAGTTTTTGATAGCCCATAATAATGAATAAGCCTCGGCTAGAAAAGCACAAGACACATATGATCTCTTACCCATACCCGTAACAAACGGATTACCCACCTGGGCCCTAGAGGCACCAACCCAAAGTAGTTGTACCGCTCTCTACATCTGAATGAAGTCTCCAACCCCAAACTTCCACCGAAGTAGAAAACTGACTAAGAGGAGGTTGATAAACAATTCCAATAGAAGATGAGGTCCAACTCTCCATATGCGCTTCAACCACTTTTACTGCATCCAACGGATCAAAAATTGCAGATTCGAAACAAGATTTATTCTTGCACTTCCAGAGTCTCCAAAGGTAAAAAATAAACGACTGCATGAGCTAATCTTGATCTGGGTGCTTTTCCAGTTTATCGACAATTAACATCCAGAAGTCAAGAAAGGAGGTGCCTTCAAGTCTGCTTGAAACTAGATTAAAAGGGCTAACAAACCAAAATTTAGAAAAAAAAGGATAGGAAAAAAATATATGTTTTACAAATTCCTCCTTAAGCCCAAAGATGTGACAAACATGGCCAATATCCATACCTCTCCTCACCAGGTTATCTTTACAAGCAAGAAATTTGTTCAAATATCTCTAGGTAAAGTTTTTAAGTTTAGGGGGAAGTTTTAGTCTCTAGACCGACTTCCATACTCACTTATTGATCAAGCAAGAGCTAGATTCGCCCTTACCTTTTTGACCCACACTATCATTTCTATGAAGAAAGCAAGCCACTCTATAACTCAATTTCGTCGTGTACTGCCTTGATGCCGAGTGATGCCAGACTTGAGGATCTGGATTGCCGTGTGTACTAACTGGAATTTGATCGATAATGCTACTATACTCTTGCCGAAAAACTGAATTAATTAAATGGATATTCCAACCCCTTCCATCCGGACGAAAGGGATCCCTAACTTTGAAAAATTTAGAAATCTTAGGCGTCGAGATTTTGAAAGTATAAGGCCTCGAAATCCAAGCATCATTCCAGGTATTAATATTGCTCCCACACCTACACTCCATCTCACGCCATTTATAAAATTTTTTTGACCTTCACACAAACTACGCCAACCCCATTATGGACGTCTCCCAATCGAAGCAGAAGGAAAATTGATATCTCAGAAATATTTACTCTTCAGGAACGAGGCAAGCAGAGTATTCGGGTTAGACATGATCATCCATCCTTGTTTAGCCAACACCGTTAAATTAAAAATATATAAGTCTTTAAACCCCAATCCCCTCCTAACTTAGAATGAGCAATTCTATCTCAGGAACCTTAGTGGATACCTGACTTACACGAAGATGAGCTCCACCAGTAATTTGCCAAATAAATGTAAATTTCATAACACATAATGATAGAAAGTTTGAAGCAAGACATCATATAGTTGGGGATACCATCGCTACAGATTTGATTAAAATTTCATGACCCACAGCAGATAAGAATTTCTCTAAACATCCCGATACACGCCTGAATGATTTTGTCCATAACGCTTTTAAAAACCTCAATCTTTGAAACCGAAAAATCAGTATCCACACCCAAATATTTTTCTAACGAATTTTCTCGTCTCATGCCTGCCAAGCCAGCAAGATCATCATGTCTAAAGCGGGGAATGTTGTTACCAAAGACAATTAAACTTTTATGCCTATTAACCTTTTGCTCTGAAGCTGCACCATAGTTACTCAGAATATCCAACAATGTCATAATCTCATTGTCAGAAGTTTTACAAAATAGCAAAGAATCATCGGCAAAGAAAAGATGCGAAATATCAGGACCGAATGTAGAGGCTCGGAGGCAAGAAATCAAGTCGATATCATTAGCCCTATTGATCATCCTTGAAAGAACTTCAACACAATAATAAACAAAAATAGAGAGAGGGGATCTCTCTTTCTCAGACCTCTGCTCGGGGAAAAACTTTTACTTAGCTCACCATTCAGAGAGATACTATATTTAACAGTTGAGATGCATTCAAAACTCTACTTCCTCCATTTATCAGAAAACCCAAACTTCTCCATGGCCACTAGAAGAAATTTCCACTCAACTCTATCATTCGCTTTGGACATATCAATTTTGATCGCCACATCACCTTTTTTCCTTTTCTTAACGAATCTAAAGAGAATGTAAAATCTCATGTGCAATCATTACATTATCAATAATTTGACAACCAGGAATAAAAGTACTTTGACCAACTCCTATAATCTTATCAATGGTTCTTCTTAGATGATTAGTAAGAATCTTAGAGATAATTTTATAAGAGATACTACAAAGACTAATAGGACAAAGCTGAGATATATCAGAGGATAGTCACTTTCGAAATGAGAACAATATGTGTATGATTAATGTCAGAAGCAAAAAAGCAAGTATTAAAAAACCTTCGTACCATAGTGATAACATCCGAAATGATGATACTCCAATTTTGATGAAATAAGGTTACGGTAAATCCATCAGGACTTGGAGATTTAGAAGGATGGATGCCTCGAACTGCTGCCTGAATCTCTTCGACTGTGACTTCCTCATCCAGAATAAATTTGTCATCATCATCAAGACAACTGTGACAATTCACCAATACCGACTCAATCAACTCTGGACTAGGATGAGAAGAAAGAAATATGTTTTGATAATACTCTAAGGAAATGTTTTGAATAACCTTAGAATTTTAAACCAAACCCCATTCTTATCATCTAATCCAAAAATTCGGTTCCCCCTTGATCTTCGCGTGAAAAAATGAAGTGTTCCTGTCACCATTTTGAAACAAAAAACATGAGCCCTATCCTTCTAGTATTTCTCTTCTTGAATAATTGCTTCATGATAGTCTTTTTCTAACAATCGAACCTCTTTAAAATCCACTAAACTGTGAGAATAAGTTTCTGTAAGCTTGGCATGTGTCAACTTTTGTAATATACTAGAATTAGTGGTGTTTTTCCTCCTCCTCCTCCATTGAACAATAGAATTATGGGTTCTAACGATTTTATCAGAGATCTGACCATCACCAGTATCATACCCCTCTGACGCCCACATAGATTTAATCAGCATTCTTCAAACTCAAACCATCTCTTATCGTACTTGAACTGATGCATGTATCATCTCCTTTCAATAACAATATCTAGAAATAACTCTAAATGATCCAAACCAGGAGATGTTAGATGATAAAACCTCATAAACTGATAATCGTGAAGCCAATCCTAATGGGCAAAACATCTATCCAGTCTCTCCTTAATCAGATTCAGATAATCACTTTATTTAATCCAAGTAAAGGGCCGACCCACAAAGCCAATATTCACCAGATTATAGTTGTTCTCAAAATTTGAAAGTAAACAAAAACTGATGGGATCTCGAGCATTACCCCCAAATTTCTAGTCAGAACTCAACAAATCATTAAAATCTCCAATAACAATATAAGCCTCAGAACAAGCTTTAATACGATTACCAAGAGTGACTAATTGATGGACCCGACTCTCAAGCTCATAGCTAATATAAACTACAAATAACCTCAAAACTTTAGAATTAACCACATCAACGACCCGAACTTCAATAAAAAAACTTTTGTATTTAATCCGTTGAACCAAATTATCATCTTTCCAGAACACTGCGAGATCACCTTTAATACCATCCGGATTCACAATTAATGAACCCGAAGCATTGACAACCGCTTTAATTTTCTTCACTACTTTACTCTTATTTTTTGTTTCAAGCAAAAAAAACAAAGTTTGGGGAATGTTTTTTAGCTAACTCTCACAATGTGGAAACTGTCAAAGGAATCTTCACACCCTGAAAATTCTACCCCAGGACTTTCATTGATTACCCTGGGGCCAATTGAGATTGGCTACCTCCACCCTGACAAGATTAGTGTTTTGCATCTCCACATCCTCTTTATATTTTTTTGTCTCACACAACCCATTAACGTTTCATCCAATATCCACGAAATTACCCTCCACTTTATGTTTAGTACCGTGCATGGGTAGAGAATTTCCATACAATGTTACATTCAATCTATTACTGGATGTCGTATTGGTTCTGAAACGAGCTGCAGATTCCACGTGCCGATTGGAATTCTTAGAAGATTTGACTATCCTAAACCATCTTTTTTGCTCCCTAGCTATGGCTAGTTCAAGGTTGAACGTGTCATTGATTGACCCGGTTATGACTTGAATTGGAGTAATATTGGACCCACCTGATTTACTACTCAAAATCTTAGCCCCACCAACTTCCATATTGACTAGTTTATCCATATCATTTACCGTGTAATCCTCCAATATTCTGCCCATAACCACGCCCTCACTTTCCGTAATTGTAATACCTTCATTGCTGGAAATTAATTTTCCCATCACAACTCAATCACTAACCTCCACTTCAACCTTCAATAAACTGCCCCTATCCTCCACACAATCTGTTGTTTTTTTCCTTTATTATTGAAAATCTAGTTCGCCAATACTTCATTATCCCTAACCTCCCAGAAATATCCTCTTTCCACATTATTATGTGCCGCCAAATCCTCCTTGTTGATAGAATTTCCATGTGAGCTAGCCAAGATATTTTCCATGCCATTTTCACCATCATTAACAGTATTACTTTTCAAGCTAGATGAATGGCCATCGTTTCCCATCTCCGTCACATGCTCTGTCACGCCCTTGCTTTCTTCTGAGGACTTCTGATTAAAGGATTTGAAGCTGGACTGATTGGATGGTGATGAGTCCCTACGAAAACCCCCCTTATTTCCCCCATCTTCTTCCCCAACTCCCTTTTTGATAAGGGTTTGAGGCTTTCATCCACTCTCCATACTTATTCTCCAACTCCACCTCTACTTTTCTCTCCTCCCTTCTAATATTTCACTAGAACTCTTCATGACCTAGGGTGCCACAGTGAAAGTAAAATTTAGGGAGACAGTTCATATTTACACCAGACCCATAACTTAGAATCATGGTGCTTGATAAACACACCCCTAGCCAGAGGCCGGTTGACATTGATTTCGACCTTAATAGGAATGAATTTGCGCTATTCAAAACCATCTTGCAATGCTCCTTCCCCTACATCGATGACCTTTCCAAGACATTCTCTGATTAGCCTACCAACATTTTTTCCTCGGCATTCAATAGGTAGACCATGAAGTTGGATCTAAAAAGAGCACAAGACAAAAACCGAACTCGATAAATACATTCCCATCCCCAAAACAAAAGGACTAAGTGATCATCGAAAAGCCATGGTCTGTTTTCCATGACAAAAGTTAAACTATTTTCCTCCTGAAAGATAATCTCAAAAATAATATTCTCTATTTTCAGAAATCTCACACCTTCTTCCATGTTCCAAGCTTTCATCAAAGCTTCACGAAAACCCATCTTGTTAATCTTTTTCGCGTTAGAATCTTTGGCATCAAGTTCAAAAGACAAGCCTCAATCTCTTTGTGTTTCTTCAGAAATCTCAATTTCCTCCTCTTCCACACCAGTGAGAGCCAACATTCTTGCCACATCTTCCACTGCCAAATACGTATCACTAAGATCATCATCCTCACCTTCTTTCATGATGAATATTGCTAAAAGCAAACAAGAAAAAATGGAAAGAAACCTCAAAATAAAGAGTATTGAAGAAGAAAATTAAAAACAACTCTCAAAGAGCCAAGAACACTCGAGAGAGAAAACAGCCTCCAAGAGAGAGGAGAGAGAAAACAGCCTACAATGGGTTTAACCATAACAATTTTCTAAGAATTATAACAATCGGTTTTGCACTGTAATGAGCATAAAAGCTTCAAATCCATGTTTCTGGAGGTTAATTTACTATAATGAATAAATTTCACTATAACATAATAAGTAAAAGATTTCAATAAACATACAAAGTAGAATAGAAGAATAAGTAATAGATTTCAATAAACATACAAAGTAGAATAGAAGAGCCAAACAAAAAGTCTAACTCATTATGCGAATAATATTTTCAAGCTTGAAATACGGTCTTTGAAGCAAATCTTAGCTTTAAAGATTAAATCCTAGAAAGCTAATTTTCTATCAAATTGATTTATGCTGATTGTTACATTCATCAAAACAGGCCGATAATGGAAAATAGACCAAATTTGCAAAACAATTAAATTATTTAATCAAAGATTACCAACACCAATTAAGTTAATGATACTCAAACAATAACTTCAAATGATTTCTAAACTACGATGAATCGACGAATATCCAATTTTATATAAGGGTGTGCAGAATTTTTACGAACCGAACCGAATCGAATCGATTCAGTCGGTTCTTTTTTTACGGTAGTTGTAATATGTTCGGTTAATTTAAGAAACCAAACTTTCGGTTCGATTATATTTTACAATAAACATGTAATCGGTTCGAACCAATTACAACTATATTTTAATTTACATGTATAAATTAGACATAAATTATTAAAAACTTAATAAATTAGACACAAATTAAACATATATTATTAAAAATTAGACATATATATTAATTATGTTGGGTGTTGATATTTTCAATTTAACCGATTACTTCAATTTTTTTCGGTTCGGTTCTTTTGATTACACCGGTTTGATATTTTAGGTAACCGGTGAATTCGGTTCAATTACAAAAATGCCTCACTAATCGACAGAACCGAACCGTGTACACTCCTAATTTTATAAAGCTGCAAAAGTACCCGAACACTGGGAGTTCCAAAATATCTAAAAAACAATTAGATTTCCTAGTTTAGTAATAATATCCAAACATATATGATTAACCCATAGGCATGGAACAAAATCCTTATTGAACAATAAGTGAACAGTCAATTGGAAATATAGCCAACAATCAGTGGAACAGTTGGTGAACAATGGAAAATATACCAAATAATATATTCTGATTGAACAAATAAATTTGGTTCTAATTAAATTAATCATACAATTGATTCTAAATTATATACAATTGATTTTGATACCACATATAGAGATTTCTAAAACATTCTAAGAAATCATGTAAACACATACTCATATAGACTCACAAAATAATAGAACACCAAATAGAGATAGAGAATACAATTGTATACATGATCGATCCATCAAATCGATGATCGTTGTACACTACAACGGGACTACATCTTTTTCTCTAAAATCTCAGTTCCTTATGACAACTTGTGATGAGGTAGGCAGACCCTCTTTATACGTCATATATATAGAGTTTAGAGAGTGGACCTAACTAACTTCAAATTCTACTAGGTCCTCCCTCATGAGTTTTAGTAAAACCTAGAGCACACACTATTCTATTCAGCTAGACTACCTAATACGAGATGATAAGTCCAATAACATGAGATCACTTATTTAATCAGGTCATAACGGACCAAGAACGATCCATCAACCAATTTTTATCAAATCCAATAAAACATTAACGTAAGTTCACATTTAGATTTCCAATATCAACAAGTTATTTTCAAAACAATTTGTTTACCATGTGAAAACATATTGTTTCATTATGTAAACAAAATACTTACTAACATGTTGCATACTCAATTTACCGTTTGTTGACTCTGTAAACAATCTGTTTTCCATACGTAAAAATTTTACCCCATGGAAACGTATTATTTATGATTACTGCAGAAGAAGATGAATCTGTTTAATCTTTTTTTAAAGAACCATTTTGCAGTTGAAAAACTTGAGAACCATTTTGCACTTGAAACTTAAAATAAGACATTCACAATGATTTCTCTAAATAGAAGCACCGTTTTCCATACTTGTTTTTCAGATATGAAATTTATGGGAAATTTCAGATTTTTTTTTTCTTTTTTTCGTTACGGAAAATTTGATTTCCAAAAAATCAATAATTCCCAACATTTTTCAATTAAAAGTACAACATGTACGAATGGATTGCTACCTTCTAATTTGTAAGAGTGAATCTCTTAAGATATTTAACAAAATACAGTTGGATAGCTAGAGTAGAACCGGAAATTTAAAGCATAGCATACATCAAAGCATTCTATTGGAACATACACATCATTTCAGAGGCAGATAAGATTATCATGAGTGTCCTTTGTCACAATTTTATAGGCAAATGGAAGAAACAATAACAAATGGAAGGCGTCCCCTAGGTCACGAGCTGAACAATGATCTAAGGATGAGGCGTCCTCTAAGTCATGGTGTAAATACCGTATTTTATCCGGTGTAATATTTTGAATATACATACTTTGTTTATTAGCCCATGTATTAGTCCAAGACTATATAAAACCCAATGTCTAAAATAGGAAAACTCAATGACTAAAAATAAGAAAAAAGGTTTGATGACTAAAAGAATAAAAAATGAGCATGTAGACTAAAGGCAAAAAGGGAAACCCTAATTTTTCCTATAAATAGATATATAATTTTCACTTTTGGGGTGTGGTCTTTTGGAAAGAGAAAGAGAGAATAGGTCTTTTGGGGAGAAAGAAGGAGAATAAATCTTTTCAGAGAGAGAAAGTGAGAAATATGATAGATTATTTAAAAGAGAGAGAGAGAGGAGAGGACAAATATCATTTATTACTATTATAAATTTCTTGCACATTAGCTAAAAAATATATTGTTTATTGCTCTTTATCCTTTCTCATTTATACTCATGTAGTGTATATTTTTTTCCTTCCATAAGTAAAAGTATAAGTATTTGTTCATTCTTCTTCATTTTTTCCTCTTAATCTTGAGTTTTATTTCATGTATTGATGATTTTATTCCTTTCAAAACTTATAAATTTGATAATGAGATATACTTTGTCATCAACTCAATCAATGAGGATGAAGATAAAGTTTTTTAAGTACGTAAATCAACTCAATGTGAATCAACCTTTTAATGGGTTAAAAATGTACACTACGTGCAAAAAAAATCTTTACGATAATTTCTCATCCATTAAATATGCATAAAATATCATGTAGAGAGTTAAACATTTATATGGATAAAGATTATGAAAATATTAAAGTTTTGAATCTTTTTTAATATTCTCACTAGTTAATTTTTTTTAGATCTTATCATCTTTTTTTGTGGCACTCGGTTGAACTAGTTGACATCCATTATTCTTCTTTTACGTATGAGTATACTTTTTTTATTTTTTACTGCATAGTTTATTAATTGCCATTTTTCTCTTGAATCATTATCATTCAAATAACAAAGAAATAATATGAATGGTAACTAGTTAAACCGAGTGTCACACAAAAAACAATAATAAAAATCTCAAAGTAAGATATAAAAATAAACATAAAATTAAAAATTAAATAAACCTAAAAAAATGAAAATAAAAAAGAGAGGGGGACAAAATCTGATTGCCAGGCCCCATTCCCAACCCCAACTAAGGCTGCGGCCATGTTTTATTTTCATTTTCTTTAGTTTTTACTTCTTCTTTTTTGACTATTTATCTATTACTTTATTTTTTAACTTTTTATCTTTACATGTATTACTTTTCACACATGTTTTACATGTGATCTCTGCTATTTATATTTTCTATACTTTCACATCTTACAATCATTTATCATTCTAAATTTTGTTCTATTCATCTATTTTTACTTCTTTTTTATATAGTTATTAACATTTGTTTTTCTGTACATCTTTATTTATGCAGCAGTCTTATATTATCATGTTTAAAATGTGATTCACATCTCATTCACTCATAACAACATGTATATGTATGTAGTTTATATCTCATTCACTTATAATTACAACAACATGCATATACATGGGCCCCAATAATAACATGTAAATTTAAATCATCTTATCTTTATCAATTATTTTTTCACTAAAAATATGACGATAGATATTGAGATTTTTAGGATACTAAACTTCTCGGACTACTAAGGTGAGATGTTATTTTCAGGATACTGAGAATAACTCTAATAATATTTTGTTTTTTTAAATAAAATTATTTTCAATGGTCCTTGAACCACTCATTAAAGGTCATTTATTTTGTTTCATATTTATGATACAAGACATACCTAATGAGACATCCAAAAATAAATTTCGTTCACTTTTATTTATTTATTTATTTTTAAAAATAATTTGGATAACGTTTAATTGAATTTGGTAATTATTTTAATAATGAGTATTGTGGGGTGCGAATACCATCCCCATGCATAAATGACTCTCGAACCTTTGAGTTTTCGTAGAGCAAAATTTTTACTTTTAAAATTAGGTGACCAATTATGTCCTAAAATGATTGATGAAGATTCTAAATATATCTTTCAAAATAATATTTTTTTATCACTACTCTGCGTAGCTGGCACATTGTGAGAGCTTGGCGACTCCGCTAGAGACGCAATCTATCTAACCATTTTTTATCAATAGAGAGTCCAGTAAAAATTTTATCATATGATACCCTTTTTTTGTGTGGCTCAGGTCCGCCCTTTTGAGATACTGTTTGGGGGGCTACGTTACTCCGTTTGGATAATAGTGTAGATAGCTTGAGAGCCTATTAAGAGATTTTAGAGCCTGATCGTATATGTACTATATTTTTATGCCCATCTCATGACCAATGATTGATAGTAATAGAGATTCCATTTAAATAGGATATCATGATTAATTTTATTTATGTATATATGTCTTATAGTGATCAAGCACTTTTTTCCTCATTGTGTTAATTCGGGCTTCATATTTTTTTTGGCATACATGCATAAATTTTCTTTCATTTATTTTTATTATTATTCTTATTTTTTCTTTTTCATTAGCAAAATCTACAATCTCATTGATTTAAGAAACTTTTCAAAAATAGCCCATCAACTCCGTCACCCCTATTGAATGCGAGCTCAAGTTAGGGTCATGGATGAACAAGAAAATAAAGCAATCACGAGAGGAATGAAACAAGAAGTCATAGAGTTGAAAGGCAAATGGCCAGAGTCCTAAAACTCCTCGCCGCTAGCAAAAGAAAAGCTTATTTTGAGAGTATACAAGGGGATCAATCATCATAATGTAAACTTCCAAATGATACTCCACTTTACCCTCCTAGATTCACTCCAACCTACCAACGTCATTGGGCAGACCAATTCCAACATGCTCCGTCGATACTGGTAAATGTCCAGCACTACCCATTCCCAACTCCCCAAGAGTTGATGGATTCAGAAAAAAATGGGTACAACACCCCATTACTGACATCTGGCCACAATCAAGTTTTCACCCTACAAGGAGAACATGATAATGAGCCAATCATCATACCTGATCTTGATGACTCAAGAGCGCAGAGGCCCGTTACCAAGCTAAGTGAAAATCTACTAACGAGAGATAAGTTACATTTTCTAGAAGAGTGATTACGTGCTATTGAAAAATCATATGTGTACGGTACCATTGATGCAACCTAGTTATGCTTAGTCCCAGATGTAACCATCCCTCCCAAATTCAAATTAGCTGAGTTTAAAAAATATGATGCTAGCACATACTCGAGGAGTCACCTTACTATGTGTTACAGAAAAATGGAAGCATGCGTGCATGATGATAAGTTGTTGATCCATTTTTTCTAAGATAGTCTGATGGGGACTGCATCTCGTTGGTACATCTAGTTGGATAGTCAACATATTCGGAGGTGGAAAGACTTAGCTGGCGTTTTCCTATGACAATACACGTACAATATAGACATGGCTTTTGATCGTTTGATCTACAAAGGATGGAGAAAAAGTCTATTGAAAGCTTTAAGGAATATGCTCAAAAGTGGAGGGAATTAGCAGCTCAGGCATAACGCGTCTTATCAAAAAATGAATAGGTTGCAATGTTCATCAATACCTTGAGATCTTCATTCTATGATAGGATGATTGTGAATGCTTCAAACAAATTTTTTGATATTATAGTGACTGGCGAAAGAATATAATATGGGATAAAAAATGGTAGAATCTCAGAAGCTACGCCAGAAGCGTTCTCCGTAAAAATGGGCTAGATCAAAGTGAAAAGAAGGTGTGAACCCTCGTACAGGCTATCAATTTTGGGTATCAATCACAAGCTGTGAACCTTGGGCCAAGATTTTTGAAGTAAAGTGAAGGACCTAGAGCTGCAACACCATATGTGATGAATACCTCAACATTTTCAAAATGATATAATTATCATTCACAACAATCAACATTTTCAAAATGATCCAAGATGCGGTGTAAGACCACAACCTAGCCACAAAATGGTGCTTTTAAGATGTGGTGATACAAAGGAAGTGAATCAAATCATAGGAGAAGTTCATGAAGGAATTTGTGGTGTCCATGCTAATGGTCATATGATGGCTAAACAAATCTTGAGAGTAGGATATTATTGGTTGACTCTAGAATCTGATTGCATCAAGTACGCCAAGAAATGTCATAAATGTCAAATTTATGCAGATAAAATTCACGTACCAACATCCCCTTTACATGTCATGGTTGCTTCTAAGCCATTCTCTATGTTAGGTATGGACGCCATTGGTCCTATCACACCAAAAGCCTCTAATGAACATCGTTTTATTTTGGTCTCTATAGATTAGTTTACCAAATGGGTGGATGCGAGTTTTTATTCGAGCGTAACCAGAAGTGCGGTTGTTAAATTCAATAAAAAAGAGATAATTTTGTCGATATGGTATGCCTAAAAGGGTCATCACAAACAACAAGATGAAATTTAAACAACAATATGATGAAAAAATTATATGAACAATTCAAAATTAAGCATCATAATTCATCTCTTTGTTCGAAGATGAATGAAGCAGTGGAAGTAGCCAATAAGAACATAAAAAAGATCATAGAGAAGATGACATATGTTTATAAGGATTTGCATGAGATTCTCCCTTTCACATTACATGGGTACCGCACATCAGTTCGAACTTCAATTAGGGCAACGCCATTTTCTTTGGTATATGGCATGGAAGCGGGCCTTCTAGTAGAGGTTGAAATTCCCTTCCCAGAGTCTTCATGGATGCGAAATTAGAAAAAGCATAGTGGGTACAAGCACGATATGAGCAATTGGATTTCATCAAGGAAAAAATATTGACTGCCTTATGTAGAGGGAAATTATATCAAAGAAAAAGGATGCAAGCCCATGGCAAAAAGGATGCAAGTCCCCGATGTTTCTGAGAAGGAGATTTAGTGTTAAAAATACTCCCATATCAAAAAAGATTACCGTGGGAAATTGACCCCAAAGTACGAAGGACCTTTCATAATCAAGAAAACTTTCTCAGAAGGAGCTTTCATTTTAACAAGCATAGATAGAGACGATTTACCGCATGCAGTTAATTCTCAAGCAGTTAAAATGAGAGCTCTCAAAAGGATCTCTCATTTTAACAAGCATGAATGAAGACGATTTACCGCATACAGTTAATTCTAATGCAATCAAGAAGTACTTTGTTTGACCGTCCTAATTATGAGAAAGGCAAGGTTGGGTTAGAAAAGATGTTTTCAAAAAGAGCTATGATACGAAACCTCCAAGAATAAGCTTGAGAATTGCTTTATGTATAGGAACCCAAGAAACATTAACGTGGAAACCCCAATAACCAATTCGGCAACAACCCCTAAGAAAAGGCTAGAAAAATAGATTTTTTAGATAGATGATCAAGAACTAGAATAAATAAAACTTGTTTCTGAATTTTAGTTTCGAAACACTCCACAAGAAGGTGATCAATCTACTTGAATGTTTCTTAAAGCATGTATTCTACTCAAGAACATAAAGATAAAAACAAAACAACCTTTTGGTTTTTCTTAAATTAAAATTCTGGACCCTTAAAATATTCTAGCAAGGCATATTTATAACATTTACAAAGGTTTTTCTAAAATCCTAAAACTCAAGAATAGGAAACTAACCTAATTATATTTTAAAAAATAATTAAAAATAGACTATATCAAGCTACATAAAACTAATGGACTCTAAATAAAGTCTACGTTTAGCCCAAGAGGTAACACAAAAATTGCCCATTACATACTTATTTCAATCCATTAGTAACGTTGACTTGAACCAAGTTGTACTGGACTCATGCTGCACTTATCCCAAAGCTTTGATCTCATTGTAGGCCTTCACTAGCTGAATTGACTAAGCCTTAAAAATGATGGATTAAAGCTTGTTGAAGCCTCTTAGACCGCGACCTTGTTATTGGTCTTTGAGGCATGCTAATTGGACTAGAAACCTCTTGAACTTGCTCCTTGCCTTCTTGCTTATGGTCATATTTAAGATGTTGAATCCTTGGAACTTGGTGTATAAGTTGATCCTTAACATTTCCCCTCTCCTCAACAGGATTCGACGTCGAATCTAATGCATCACTTACATCAAAAGGGCTTAAATCAGCTACATTAAAAGAAGCACTAACATTATACTCACCTGACAGGTCAATTTTGTATGCGTTGTCATTAATCCTTTTAAGAATTTGAAAAGGACCATCGCGTCTAGGGCTAAGCTTGGACTTTCTTTGAAGTGGAAACCTCTCTTTACGAAAATGCACCCAACCCATGTGGTTTCAACCTAGACTTAGCTTCTCTACATGTAATGCGATGCTCACAAACCTTATGCACATCATGTTTCATACCAGGCCAAAAAAAATATGCTAACAGCATCTCATAGGTCTTATTTACCCTAAAATGCCCCATTAAGCCTCCTCCATGTGCTTCCTTAATCAACAATTCTCTCACAAAACACTTAGGAATGCACAACCTATTTCTCTTAAACAAGAAACCATCAAACAATTAAAAATCATCTGAAATAACCCCATGATCACAAGATGCATATATTTCACCAAAATCATCATCATATTGATACAACTCCTTAATATGCTCAAAATCCAACAATTTAGCACTAAGAGAATTAAGTAGAGTATACCTTCTGGATAATGCATCTGCAACTACATTCTCTTTACCTTGCTTATACTTAACCACATATGGGAATGTTTCAATGAACTCCACCCATTTAGCATGCCTACGGTTCAGCTTATCTTGACCCTTTAAATGCTTTAGGCTTTCATGGTCAGTATGTATTACAAACTCCCTAGGCCATAAAGAATGCTGTCATGTTTGCAGAGCTCGAACCAAAGTATATAATTCCTTGTCATGTGTTGGATACTTCAAGGCTGCCCCACTTAACTTCTCACTAAAGTACATTAGTGGTCTTTGGTCCTGCATCAAAACAGCTCCAATTCCTATGACACTACCATCACATTCAATCTCAAAAGTTTTATCAAAGTTAGATAAAGCAAGCAAAGGTGCAACACATAATTTATCCTTAAGTTCATTAAATGCATGTTTTGGTGCCTCACTCCAAACAAAACCAACATTTTTCTTAACTAACTCATTTAAAGGTGTGGCTATAGTGCTAAAATCCCTAATGAATCTCTTATAAAAACCAGCAAGCCCATGAAAGCTCTTTACCTCACTAGCATTCTTAGGTCTTGGCCATTCCATAATGGCTCTTACCTTGTCCTCATCAACCTCAATACCTTGACTAGACACTACAAAATCAAGAAAATTAACCCTTTCCATGCAAAAACTACACTTCTTAAGGTTAACATACAACTTTTCTTGCCTAAGTATTTCTAGTGCTTGACGTACATACATGATATGATCATCTAAGCACTTAGAGTAAATGAGAATATCATCAAAGTAAACAACAACAAACTTTCCCAAGTACTCACGTAACACATGGTTCATCAATCTCATGAATGTGCTAGGTATATTAGTAAGACCAAATGGCATAACAAGCCACTCATAAAACTCATACTTTGTCTTAAACGTTGTTTTCCATTCATCTCCAACATTCATTCGAATTTGATAATAACCAGATTTCAAGTCTATCTTTGTGAACAAACAAGAACCATATAATTCATCAAGCATGTCATCTAACCTAGGAATAGGGTGACGATATCTTACAGTGATTTTATTGATGGCTTGACAGTCCACGCACATCCTCCATGTTCCATCCTTCTTAGGCATAAGAATAACAGGAACCGAGCAAGGACTTAAACTCTCCCTCACATACCTCTTAGCCATCAACTCTTCCACTTATTTTTGGATCTCCTTTGTCTCACTTGGATTTATTCTATATGCTGGCCTATTGGGAATGAAAGCTCTAAGAATGAAGTCAATTTGATGTTCTATGCCTCTAATTGGTGGTAAACCACTTGACATCTTCTCAGGAAACATGTCTTCAAATTCCTGTAAAATATCAACAAACACACTAGGCAAAGAGGAGTTACAAAATAAGCCCCTTTGTACAAACAATAGTACAAATATTGGTCGATTAGAGTACAATGCATGTCTAACCTCACTTGCTTTGGCTATTAAACTCACACTCTTTGCATTTCCCTATTTTTTTAACTCTTTTTGTTTTCACTCTCTAAAGCACTTGTCTTGCTCTCTTTTTCTTTCTTTTCAGCCTCCACACTCATCCTTTCCATTTTACATTGGTCTTCATACACTTCTTTTGAGGAAAGATGTGTTACTATGGTTTTTTATCCATCCTTGGTGAATGAATACCTATTGAGGTACCCATCATGCATAGCTCTCCTATCAGATTGCCACGGCCTACCGAGCAAAATATCTCCAGCATTCATAGGAACCACATCACACAACACCTCATCATGATATTTACTAATTGAAAATGAGATAATAGATTGCCTATTCACCTTGACCTCCCCACAATCATTAAGTCACTTAAACTTGTATGGTCGTGGGTGTACTAAAGTAGATAAGCTCAATCTATTAATCAAGATTGTACTCAACACATTAGTACAACTCTCACCATTGATAATCACACTACATGCCTTGCCTTTAACATGAGACCTTGTATGGAACAAGTTCTCTCGCTGCTCCTCATGACAAGCCTCCTTCAATTGGGTGTTAAGAGCACATATTGTAACCAACACATCACCCCTAATCGGTTCTTCAATCCTCTCTTCACTACAACTCTCCAAATCGGGCATCTCCTCCTCATCGCTTTCATTGTTACCCTCATCTTCATCAATCACTATCTCACCATTTCGTAGGGTCATAGTTCTCCTATTAGGGCATTCCTTACTAATATGACCTGCAACTTGATACTTCCAACACTTAATGTCTCTATTTCTCCCTTTAGGCTCTTCGAGTTTGGTTTTTTCTTTGTAAATCGAATCTGTCTTTCCCTTTGAACCATCATAAGCAGCCTTATTTTCACCATTAAAATCACTCCTCCCATCCCTTTTCCAAGTAGAATTAGAGTTAGAATAAGGTTTGAAAACATACCTCGTTGCCTCTCTTCCTTGGAGTTGCTTTTCCACCTTGATGGCAATGTGCACTATCTCTTCTAACTCCACATAAGGTTGCAAATCCACTCGGTCAGCTATCTCCTTGTTCAAACCAACCAAGAAATATGCCATAGTGGTCTCCGTATCTTCCTCTATATCAGCCCTAGTCATGAGCATTTCCATCTCCTTGTAGTAATCATCCACACCCCTACTGCATTGTCTAAGAACTCGAAGTTTCTTCACAAGTTCCCTATGAAAATGCCTAGGTACAAATCTCTTCCTCATTGTAGACTTGAGATCATTCCAAATCTTAATTGTATTCTCCAAATTTCTTCTTTTACTTGTCACCAATTGATCTCACCAAGCTATAGCATAATCTGAATATTGAGTGGCCGCCAACTTGACCTTCTTCTCCTCATTAAATTGATGACAATCAAATATGAGTTTCACCTTCTTTTCTCATTGTAAATACGTATCCAGATCTGATTTACCTTGAAAATGAGGTATTTTAAGTTTAATGCTTCCCAAATTTCTATCTACGAAACCTTCATTGCCTCGGTTTCGATCATGGAATTGACTTTCTCGCATTCTCCCTCTACCTCTACCAAAATCGTGACCTTCTCTTCCTCCTCTAGGCATGACCCTTCCAATAATTGTATCATCATCATCCTCAGTATAATCAAAATATTCGTCTTCCAAGTCATCAACTTGAGATATTCGATTTCTGCCTCCTCGTCGCCTCTCGTTGTGATTTGGTCTTGCTCTTTCAACCGCCTGCAATCTTGCTTCCATACGCTCTAATGCATCCCTCATGGCCTCCATATTTCGATTCAAACGTGTAAAATCTCTTCATTGAGCCTCACATAGCATAGCATCAGGAACATGACCGACATCATTATCTCCACTTTGGTTTGACATTACTGCAATAGAATGTAAGAAACAAAAATAATTCAAGGACCTCACAAGCACTTGCTCACGTGCTTACACTCAAAAGATGGGGGTCGCTCGTGTTTAACTCATAAACAAAAAATATAATTCACTCATGGTTTTCCTCACATAACTCTAGCTTATTCTTTCATGTTCTTAGGTGAATCACACTTTTAAAACAATTCAAATAGCTTGTAATATGTAGAATTTCAAAACTGAAATTTTCAAAACAAGTTGAACAGGAAACAAATTTAGGAAAGTAATGAATTTAGGAAACTAACAAATTTTAGGAAAGTAATGAAATTAGGAAAGTAAATAATTTAGGAAAGTATCTAATTTTAGGAAAATATTGAAGTTAGGAAAGTAAAGAATTTAGGAAAGTAACTAATTTAGGAAACTAACAAATTTTAGGAAAGTATCTAATTTTAGGAAAGTATGGAAGTTAGGAAAGTAAAGAATTTAGAAAACTAACTAATTTTAGGAAAGTAATGAAGCTAGGAAAGTAAAGAACTTAGAAAAGTAACTAATTTAGGAAAGAGACTAATCTAGGAAAATAGTGAATTTAAGAAAGTAAAGAGCTTAGGAAACTAAAAAAAATTAGGAAAGTGACCAACTTAGAATGTAATGAATTTAGAAATAAAGAACTTCATAGAATTAGGAAAGTAACAAATTTAGAAACAAATATCTTCCTAGAATTAGAAAAGTAACTATTTTCATTCCCTTCTTTTTTTGTTCGAACGAAATTCTCTCTTATTCTTCTTCTTCTTTTTTTATACGTGTTCTTTTTTTTGCACGAATTTTCTTCTTTTTTTCTCTATTTTTTTGAACTACAACTATAAACCCAAAATTGAATTCAAAAGAACAAGAAAAACACAAGAAATCAGAATTAAAGAAAGGGAATTTTAAAGGATAAAACCTGATCTGGAGCCAAAGCTCTTATACCAAATGATACAGAACCTCCAAGAATAAGCTTAAGAACCCCTTGATGTATAGTAACCCACGAAGCATTAGCGTGAGAACCCCAATAACCAATTTGGCAACAACCCCTAAGAAAAGGCTAGAAAAACAGATTTCTTAGATAGATGATCAAGAACTAGAATAAAAAAACTTGTTTCTGAATTCCAGTTTCGGAACACTCCACAAGAAGGTGATCAATCTACATGAATGTTTCTTAAAGCATGTATTCTACTCAAGAACATAAAGATAAAAGTAAAACAACCGTTTGGTTTTTCTTAAATTAAAATTCTGGACCCTTAAAACATTCTAGCAATGCATATTTATAGCATTTACAAAGGTTTCCTAAAATCCTAAAATTCAAGAATAGGAAACTAACCAAATTATATTTTAAAATTAATTAAGAATAGACTATATCAAGCTAAATAAAACTAATGGACTCTAAATAAAGTCAAATTTCATTCAGCCCAAGAGGTAACACAAAAATGGCCCATTACATACTTAATTCAACCTATTAGTAACGTTGGCTTGAACCAAATTGTACTAGACTCATGCTGCACTTATCCCAAAGCTTTGATGTCCTTGTAGACCTTCACTAGCTGAATTGACTAAGCCTTGAAAATGGTGGATTAAAGCTTGTTGAAGCTTCATAGGTCGCGACCTTGTTATTGGTCCTTGAGGCATGCTAATTGAACTAGAAACCTCTTGAACTTGCTCCTTGCCTTCTTGATTATGCTCGTCTTGAATATGTTGAATCATTGGAAATTGGTGTGTAGGCTGATTGTTAACAAGCTATCTCGAATACTAGAGAAATTCTTATTCCATAATTTTCTGAAATCCTTGTTTGTAAACATCGTTTATTCATCGTCAATGAAGAGCCTTTTTTAGTTGAGAAACATATATACTTTGTCTTCTCGTAATTTCCATTATGTCTTATTCCGCTTAATTCTAAGGCATATAGAAACTATCATTAATTACTCTTAAAATAACTCAGAAGCACAAACTTGGTTAGGTGAAAGCTAATTGATTGAAAAATAAAGAAAGAGAAAAAATTGAAAAGGGTAGTCTAAATGTCATGTGAAATTTGAAAAGTCACCGTAAGAAAAGTCAATATGCGCAAGGTGAAAGCTAAAACGAGATTGGAGGTTTATACAATTAGAAGTGCAGAAAAGAAGTAAAATATGGAGAAATTATTCATTTGTCTTCACCATCGACATGAAGCTGAACAGTGGGGCATAAACCAATGAATAAGGATACATCATTTTCTTAAAGTATGCTCGATACGTTATTGCGAGTCCATGATCCTAGGCCAATTGGTTGTTTTGAAGGGTGGTGGATATTGCCACATTAGTCAACTTTTAAAAATCATCAAATAATTTTTTTACAAATGTTTACGATTGTGCACAACATGCATGCATTCAAAATCACTACTTTGCATTTATATTCAAGAATTACAATGCATAGACATGCATCACATTGCTTGTTTTGATACAATTCAAGAGCATAAATTATTTAAGAATCATTTTTCAAAATCCACACATGACTTTCTAACATTTAGTTCCTATCTTGCTACCATATGAAGATTCTATCAATAAGATCAAACATCATTTCAATTTCTTCAATTAAGTCAAACTTGAATTGAGTAGAGATTGAAGCTTGTGTCTGTTCAAGTCCGTTTTCTATTTAAACATCTCGGTTAAATCAAGCATGTGTCTATCTAGGTATGTTTCTTTATCTTTGGTTAAATCAAACTTAAATTGAGTTGAGATCGAAGCATGTGTCTATCCAAGTCTATTTCTTTACCTTCGATTAAATCAAACTCAAATTGAGTCGAGGTCGAAGCCTTTATATATCCAGGTTCATTTCTTTTTCTTCGGTTAAATCAAACCTGAATTGAGTCGAGGTCAAAGCATGTGCCTATCCAGGTCTGTTTCTTTATCTTTGGTTAAATCAAACCCGAATCGAATCGAGGTCGAAACCTGTGTCTATCCAGGTCCATTTCACATTCCTGTCATTTCATAGAACCCGAATCAGTCGAGGTTTCTATTTCCTTATCCATATATATATTTTTCATACCGATCAAAATACTTATCTACACTTTTGTACACATTCATTGTTTAGAAGGTGTACAAATGGGGTAGATGTAGATACCATATTTTATTTGGTTCAATACTTTGAATACACATACTTTGTTTATTGGCAAATTTACTGGTCTAAGACTATATAAATTTTAATGTCTAAAATAGAAAAATAGCCTAATGACTAAAAAATAAGAAAAAATAGTCCAAGGACTAAAAGAATAAAAAAATAGAGCATAAGGACTAAAGGCAAAAAAGGAAACCTAACTTTGACTATAAATAAAAAAAGGTCTTCAATTTAGGGTGTGGTCTTTTGGAGAGAGAAAGAGAAGAGGTCTTTTGGGGAGAGAGAATGAGAATAAATTACTACTATAATTTTGGCCTTAGATGATGGTGAAAACCCGTCATTATAACCCTATTAGAACGGCTGACTGCCTGTCATCTTTACTATTTTTCAACAAAAACCGTCATAATAGGATGCCGTGAAAACCAATTAGATGACGGGGAGTCCCTGTCTTCATAGATACCGCCAAAAGTATTTAGATGACGGGGAATCCTTTCCATGACAATTTTTTTAGACAAAATTGCCCTTCCATCTAATGTCTAAATTATTTTTTAAAAAAAAGTTGTCATAGAAAGGGAAAAATGCATTTCCATGACAATTTTTTCCGTTTAATTACTTTCTCATGACAGATTTTTTTATATACATTAATGTCAAAACAACTTTTAATCAACACCTATAACGAGCTTTTTTTTATAGAAGTTCAACATGTTGCAGAAAAAGATGTGTGAGGTACAACCCTAACCAAATGATTGCAGAAAAAGATTTCAAATCTAGACAAATGATTGTTTTATAAAAGTTGAAATACAAAACTTCATAAATTTTCCTAGGTTGACACAAAATATCAAAGATATAATAATAAAATATTCAACACTACCTAACTTTTCCTAATAAATACCTTCTCAACAGGACTGTAACATTGACCTTAAGCTTCGGTACAATAAGGAGTTATTATGACAGCTAAAAAATTAGTTGGCATAGTAGATGACATATTATTGACAACTACTTTTTTAGTTGTCATCTTACTGAAATTACCTCACTCGACACCATTTTCCTTTGACATATATTAGGGAGCTGTCATTTTATCATAGAGATGGATGTCATAGTAAGCCAAAATTGTAGTAGTGAATCGTTTCAAAGAGAGAGTGAGAAATATGAGAGATTATCTAAGAAAGAGAGAGAGAGCTAAAAGAGAGGAAGAACATCATCTATTACTATTCATCTTCTTTCATTATTTTTCTTAAGTTAGTTTAAATTTTTTGCACCTTAGCTAAAAAAATATATTGTTCATTGCTCTTCATCATTTCTCATTCATACTCATGTAGTGTATTTTTTTTCTTTCCATAAGTAAAAATAGAAGTATTTGTTCATTCTTCACTTTTTTACTCTTAATCTTGAGTTTTATTTCAATGTATTGATGATTTTCTTCCTTTAAAAATTTAGAAATTTGATAGTGAGATATACTTTGTCATCAACTCAATCTATACTAATGAGGATAAAGCTTTTTGAGGGTGTACAAATCAACTCAATGTGAATCAATCCTTTAATGGGTTGAAAATATACATTCCATGCAAAAAATACCCTATGATAATTTCTCATACATCAAAAATTCAAAAAATACCATGTAGAGGGTTAAACATTAATATTGATAAAGATTATGCAAATATTAAAGCTTTGAAACTTTTTTAATATTCTCATTAGTTGATTTTTTAGATCTTATCATTGTTTTTTGTGACACTCGGTTGAACTAGTTACCATCCATGATTCTTTTTTTGCTATTTGATTAGCAATGATTGAAGAAAAGAAAATATTGATAACTAGTAGACTATGTAGTCAAAATTAAAAGGGTATATTTATATCTTAAAAAATATATTTTACTTTGAGATTTTCATTGTCGTTTTTGTGTGACACTCAGTTTAACTAGTTACCGTCCGTAATTTTTTTTGTTATTTAAATAATAATGATTGAAGAAAAAAATGATAATTAGTAGAATATGTACTACAAAAATAAAGAATACACCCATATCTAAAATTAAAAAAACAAATAATTAAACATTAAAAAATCTAAAAAAAGAAAAGAAAATCAAAAGGCGAAGGGGACAATTCCAATTCCCAATCCCAACTGAAGCTGCGGTGAGGTTTTAGATTATTTTTATTATTTTTTTATTTCTTCTTCTATTACTTTTTTTACTTTTTATCTTACATGTATTACTTTCCACACATGTTTTATATGTGATCAATTTTTATATTTCTTATACTTTGATATCAGGCAACCATTTATCATTCTAACTTTTATTCTATTCATCTATTTTTACTTCTTTTTTATATATAGTTATGAATATTTATTTTCCTTTACATCTTTATCTATGTAGCACTCTTATATCATCATGTTTAAAATATGGTTCATGTCTCAGTCACTCATAACAACATGTTATGTATGTAATTTATGTCTCATTTACTTATTACAACAACGTGTATAAACATGGGTCACAAAAATAACATGTAAATTTAAATCATCTTATCTTTATCAGTTAGTTTTTAACTAAAAATCAAACGACGGATTTTGAGATTTTTGGGATACCAAACTTCTTGAACTATTAAGATGCGATATTATTTTCAGGATATCGCGAATAACTCCAATAATATTTTATTTTTAAAAAATTAAATAATTTTCAATGGTCATTGAATCACCCATTAAAATTCATTTTTTTGTTTCATTTTTATGATACAAGACATACCTAATGGGGCATTCAAAAATAAATTCCGTTCACTTTTATTTATTTATTTTAAAAAATAATTTGGATAGCATTTGATTAAATTTAATAAGTATTTTAAAATGAGTGTTGTCGAGCGCTAATAAATTTTCCACACACAAATGACTCCCGAACCAACTTTGAGTTTTCGTAGACCAAAATTTTTGCTTTTAAAATTGGGTGACCAATCACGTCCTAAAATGATTGGTGGTAACTCCAAATTTATCTTTCAAAATAATCTTTTTTCAATCGCCGCTCCGCGTTGTAAGAAAGTTGTAACACATGGGTTGAACCAAACTCTGAGGCTGAGACGTCTTCTACTCATCATACATCACCAAAGACCAAAGAATTATATTAGGGATCCAATTCATGGTTAAGGGGTCTGAGCCCCTTGGTCCTACTACGACCAAGGCTATGATGACGGTCGAGGTCTATCACCTCCATGGACGAGGCTACCATGATGACCGAAGTTCATCACCTCTGTGACTGAGGCTACCATGATGATCGTGGGTTCGTTGTCTACGAAAACTCAAAGTTTGTTCGGGAGTCGTTTGTGTGTGGAGAAGGTATTAGCACCCCACAACACCCATTATAAAATGGTTACCAAATTTAATCAAATGCTATCCAATTTTTTATTTTAAGGCAAAGGTTAAAGAGATTCATTTTTGAATGTCCCATTTGATGCATTTTGTATCATAGAAATGAACAAAATAAATTACTTTTAATGGGTGGTTCAAAGACCATTGAAAAAATTTATTTTTTTGTATTCTTATATCTTTTTAAATCAAAGCATTATTAAAGTTATTATCGGTATCCCAAGAATAACTCTTCACCTCAATAGTTCGAGAAGTTTGGTATCCCAAAAATTTCAAAGTCCATCGTCGGCTTTTTTTAGTGAAAAATAAATAATAGAAGTAACAAAATCTAAATCTAATTATTAAAATTATAATCCACACATACATGAACATTAATTATAATAATAAGGGAATAATGCAAGAATGCATTATAAACATGATGATGCAAGAATGCTAAATAAATAAACATGTAAAGGAAATTAATGTTAATAATTACAACAAAATGAAAGTAAAAGAATAGAGATAAGTTATAGAATGTCAAATTATAGAAAAGATAAAATGTTAAGATTATATAAAATATACAAAAAAAATGCAAGAATAAAGTAAAAAGACTATATTATTTAATAAATGAAATAAAAAAAATTTTTAAAAAATTTTATATATATATATATATATA
>QANY01003900.1:1728146-1892599 GCA_003255025.1 Datisca glomerata
TTTTTTCAATTTTTACTTTTTAGTCTTTGGACCACTTTTCTTATTTTAGTATTGGATTAGTTTTCAAATTATACATATAGTCTTGGATTATTATATGAGCCAAAATATAAAGCATGTATATTTCATGTATTAGGCCGGATAAAATACGGTATCTTCAGCTGCCCCCCTTTGAGCACGCTTCTGATCTCAGAACGTGTACAAAGGCGTAGATAAGTATTTTGATCGGTACAATAATATATGAAATAGGGAATAGAAACCTAGACTAAATAAGGCTCTATGAGATGGAATGGGAGCGAAATGGACCTGGATAGACATAGACTTCGACTTCGCTCAATGCGAGTTCGATTTAACTGAGATATTTGAAATGGACCAGGCGCTGACATCGGGCTTCGACCGTGAAGAAGTCCGGTTTGATTTAACCGAAGATATTTGAAAAGGAAAACGAACCTGGGTGGATGCAGGCTTCAACCTCGACTCAATTCGGGTTCGATTTAACCACATTAATTGAAAAGGAAATGGACCCGGCGTTGACACCGGGCTTCGACCTCGACACCGGGCTTCGACCTCGACATCAATTCGGGTTCGATTTAACCACATTAATTGAAAAGGAAATGGACCCGGCGCTGACACCGGGCTTCGACCTCGACTCAATTCGGGTTCGATTTAACCACATTAATTGAAAAGGAAATGGACTCGGCGCTGACATTGGGCTTCAATCTCGATTCAAATCGGGTTCGATTTAACCACATTAATTGAAAAGGAAATGGACCCGGCGCTGACACCGGGCTTCGACCTCGACTCAATTCGGGTACGATTTAACCATATCAATTGATGTTGAAGTTGACTTATACAAGTCTCATGACAACAAAAGCTAGACTAATGCATGTTTTAAATGTTGGAAGGTCATGTGTGAATTTCGAAAGAATATCATTAAGTGACTCATGCACCTGAATTTGTCAGAACAACTAATGTGGTGTATGTCTATGCATTGTAATTCTTGAACATAAATGTAAAGTAGTGATTTTGAATGCGAGCATGCTATGCATGATTGTGAACCTTTATAAGAAAATTATATGATGTTTTTTAACCATATCCAACACCCTTTAGAACAATCACTTGGCCTAGGATCATAGACTCACAATGAAGTATCGAGCATATTTTTAGGAAAATGATACATCCTTATTTATTAGTTTATGCTCCAGTATTTGACTCCATGTCAGTGGTGAATGATTTCTCTGCTTCTCTTCTGTACTTCTAATTGGGTAATCCTCCAATTTCGCTTTAGCCTTTGTCATGCGCATATTGACCTTCCTCATGATGACTTTTTAGATTTTACTTTACAATCAGGTCACCTTTCTTAGTTCCAAATTTTTTTTTTCAATTAGCTTTCAACTAACCAAGTTTATTCTTCTGAGTTATTTCAAGAGTAATTAATGATATCTTAGAACTGAGAGGAATAAAAAAATGGAAATAAAGAGAAGATGAAGTATATGTATTTGTCAACTGGGAAAGAAAGAAGAAAAAAATGCTCTTCATTGATGATGAACAGTGTTTACAAACGATGGTTTGGAAAAAGAAAAGAGAAGAAAAAAATGTAAGAAGAATTTCTCCAGTATTCGAGACAGCTTTAGCATTTTTTTAACTTCATTTTCCCATACTTAGAGTGGTCAAACGAAATACTTTTTGACTGCATCAGAATTAACCGTGTGCGGTAAATCATCTCCATCCATGTTTGTTAGCATGAGAGCTCCTCCTGAGAAAGCCTTCTTGCAATGAAAGGTCCCTCATAATTTGGGGTCCACTTCCCTCGGTGATCCTTTTGATATGAGAGTATCTTTTTTAACACCAAGTCTCCTTCTCAGAAACATCGGGGACGCAATTTTTTGTCATATGTGTGCATCATTTTTCTTTGATATAATTCCCCTCTACATAATGCAGTCAATCTTTTTTTCTCGATGAAATTCTATTGCTCATGTCGTGTCTGTACCCACTCTGCTTCTTCTAATTTCGCCTCCATTAAGACTCTGAGGGAGGGAATTTCCACCTCAATTGGAAGGACTGCTTCCATGCCATATACCAAAGAGAATGGCGTTGCCCCAGTTGATGTTCTGACTGATGTGCGGTACCCATGCAGTGCAAATGGGAGCATCTCATGCCAATCTTTATAAACCTCCGTCATCTTCTCTATGATCCTTTTTATGTTCTTATTGGCTGCTTCCACTGCTCCGTTCATTTTCGGACGATAAGGAGACGAATTATGATGCTTAATTTTGAATTGCTCACATAATTCTTTCATCATCTTGTTATTTAAATTTGTACCATTATCTGTGATGATCCTTCCAGGTAGACCATATCGACAAATTATCTCCTTTTTAATAAACTTAACAACCGCACTTCTGGTTACACTTGAATAAGAACTTGCCTCCACCCATTTGGTAAAATAATCTATAGATACCAAAATGAAGCGATGCCCGTTAGAGGCTTTGGGTGTGATGGGACCAATGACATCTATGCCCCACATAGAGAACGGCCAAGGCGCGGCCATTACATGTAAAGGGGATGCGGGTACGTGAATTTTATCCGCATAAATTTGACATTTATGACATCTCCTAGCGTACTTGATGCAGTCAGATTCTAGAGTTAACCAATAATATCCTGCTCTCAAGATTTGTTTGGCCATCATATATCCATTAGCATGAACTCCACAAATTCCTTCATGAACCTCCTCTATGATTTGATTCGCTTCCCTTGCATCAACACATCTTAAGAGCACCATATCATGGTTTCTTTTGTAGAGTATTTCACCATTCAAGAAGAAACCCATGGACAATCTTCTAATAGTGCGTTTATCATTCTCAGAAGCCTTGGATGGATATTCTCCATTCTTTATATACTGTTTGATGTCGTAATACCAAGGTCTTGTGTCTGGCTCTTCTTCAATGCTCATACAGTGAGCAGGAAAATCTCGCCTCTCAATTTTTATGGGTTGAACTTCTTCCTTAAAGTCTGCAACAAACATGGACGCTAGAGTTGCCAGCGCATCTGCGATTTGATTATTCTCTCTGGGTATATGGTCAAATGAGATCACTTCAAAAGTTCGACTTAACTTAATGACATGTTTTTTATAAGGTATTAGCTTAGAGTCTCTAGCTTCCCATTCTCCGTTCAGTTGTCGTATCACCAATAGCGAATCTCCGTACACTCGAAGCTTCTTTATCTTCATATCACAAGCTGCTTGAATTCCCATGGAACATGCCTCATATTCTGCCACATTATTTGTACAGTCAAAGCATAGTTTTACCGTGAATGGAAAAAAAATTCCTTTAGGTGATATGAGGATTGCCCCAATTCCATGTCCTACATCATTAGATGCACCATCAAATAACATTGTCCACAATTCTGGGTCTGCAGATTCTTCTTCATTTTTGAATATGAATGAAACGCTCTTATCAGGAAAATCAAACTTCATAGGCTCATAATCTTGCATTGGTTGATCTGTCAGATAATCAGCAAGTACGCTTCCTTTTATTGACTTCCTCGTGACATAGACAATATCATATTCTGTGAGTAACATTTGCCATTTAGCAATCCGTCCAGAAAGTGATGGCTTTTCAAAAAAAATACTTGATAGGGTTCATCTTTGAAATTAACCAAGTGGTGTGGTATAACATGTATTGTCTAAGCCGATGAGCAACCTAGGCCCAATGCACAACAAGTTTTCTCCAACATCGAATAATTAGCCTCATAATTTGTGAACCTTTTGCTTAAATAGTATATTGCTTATTCTTTCCTTCCAGAAGCGTCATGCTGACCAAGTACGCAACCCATGGATTTTTCTGTTCTTGTAAGATACAAAATGAGTGGACGCCCTGGAGTTGGAGGAACAAGTATAGGTTGATTTTGTAAGTATTGCTTGATCTTCTCAAAAGCAATTTGACAATCATCATTCCATCCTTCTGTATCACTTTTGCAGAGAAGTTTAAAGATAGATTCACAAGTTGCAGTTAGCTGTGAGATGAAACGGGCTATATAATTTAATCTCCCCAAGAAACCGCTAACTTCCTAAAGTGGAGTATTGCTTGATCTTCTCTAAAGTGGAGTATCGTTTGGCAGTTGATTTTGTGATGATTGAGCCCCTTGCGGATTTTCAAAACAAGCCTTTCCCTTACTTGCGGCTAGGAGTTCGAGGACTTTAGCCATCTACTCTTTTAGCTCCCTAATCTCTTCCTTCATTTCCTCTCGTGATTGCTCTCTTTCTTGCTCGTCCATGACCCTAACTTGAGCTCGAGTTCGATAGGGATGTCGAAGTTGTCGGGCTATCTTTGGAAAATTTCTTTAAAATAAAAATAAAGCAATGAGATGTAGATTTTTGCTAATAAAAGAAATAATGAGAGTAAACTTATGCATGAGAAATAATACTGCGCAAAGTGAAAGTTCTAAAGTAATCAATTTCATTCAATTAGTAGAGTCATTCATTGCATTTGAGTATGTAGAAGTCAATTACATTACTTCATAGCATGAGTTCATACAAAACGACCAAAGTGACCCAAATCCCGGTTGACTTCTTCCAAAAATTTAGACAAGTTCTCCCCATTAGGATGAATGGGCAAGACATTTTTCTTCAAAAATGAAGCTTGTTTCGCCAAATTGCCCACTCTCACAACCATGCCTTTAAGCCTGCCCAGATCGTTGTCGAATCGAGTTGTACTCTTATTGTAGCAACTGATCATCATATCTCAGTATATCAACATTAGCTGCATTGTTTCTTGCCGACCTTTCTGCCACGTCCTGATAAGCTCTAACTTGGTGCTCAAGGCATGCGATGACTTTCAATAATTCTTCAGAATCATTTGTTGACTAAGTCTTTTAAACTTTCTGATTCTTTAAATCAACTTGCAAATTATCAACGATTCATCGTAAGGCGTCATATTGCTCTTCTAACACGACGATGTACGCATTTTTCTTATCAACAGTTCCCTTCACCTCTTCTAGAATTTCTCGTACCAGTTTATTTTCCCTCTCTAGCTTCACGATTTGATCCTCTTGTTCGTAGATTACCCCTCGTAAGTTCTTATTGTCTTCCGCCATCTTTCTAATTTTGTTGCCCAATTGGCGAGTGTCAGTTCCCAACTCTGAGTTTTTCTGTTTTAGATACGCCTGATCCTCAACCTTATTTCTTAACTCTTTGAGTCATTTTTCAGCTTCGATTCTGTGTTTCTCAGACAAATTCACCTTGACTGATAGTCATCTGTTTTCTTCCAAAAGGGCTAGAACTTTTTGACGCTCCTCATATAACTCATCTAGCTCCTCCTTTTTAGCAATCTTTTGATGAACTTCCACCGATTTGGCTGATGGTACATCCTCAATTGGTAAGGCAATAATTATTTTGTTTCTACTCTCAAGCCATGCTTCATACTCCTTTGTGCAGTTCATGCGATTCTTTTCATTTCGCATCCTTCTTGTTATTTTCCAAGCTCCAGTCAGCTGCTGTAGTTTTAGTTCAATTTCTTGAGAATCGTAACTAACCTCAATATCCTTCAATGCATGAGTGGTGGGGACAAACTGTCTCATGTATAATTGATGGAGTGCCATTAGCGGAGCATAACTAGTACAACCCCATGGTCCCGGGAGCGGAACCCATTGAAAATCACCACATCTGTAGATCATTGGTGTTAACGGTATCCAATGGGCTTTCCAAATAACATCCTCATCTTTCAACTTGGATAGGTATGAGAGCCAAGCCCCTTTTTCGGGAAACTGCGGATTCCATTTGGCCATTCCAAATTCTGCAATAGGGATCCTCGTCTTCATCCATGGACTTGAGAACTTAACTTGAGAACACTTGAAATCTAGCGAACATCTTAGATGGCTGAGAATCCAAATACACAAAAGAGTTGAGAAGCCGATGAACTTTCCTTTTCCAGACACTCGGATGTGATTCAAAGAACAGATAGTCTCAGCGAGAATTGAGATAACAAGGTTAACACCATGTTCGACTTGATGGAACATTTTTATCACTTTATCATCCATATAACCTTGGATCTTTGGAAATAACATGACGCCATAAATACACAGAGTATAAAGAGTCATGCCTTTATCCTTCTTCAAGAAATTATGGGTGAGATCTAGGAGGTAATCCAACGGCACACACTCATTTCCCCTTTAATTTTCCAACTTTTCTCAATCTCAGAAGCATGGACAGTACCCAAGAGCTTAGACAAAGCTCTCTTCAACGTGAGCTTTTTGTCATAGTTATAAACTTTGTCGGCATTTTACAAAGGGACATTCAGTAGTGCTTGATATTCTTGAATTGTGGGAGTAAGATCAATTATTCCGAAGGTGAAACATCTATAATGAGGGTCCCAGAAATGCATTAAAGCTTCAAGGACGGGAACGTTGACTACAATGTACAATAGATAAGCTATGTGACCATATTTTCTGATAAACAAACTTTTCTGCTCTGATGAAAAATCCTCCCATACCTTCTTCAACCTCTCCAAGTCAATGCGTGAGAACTTTATCTTAGTGATTGATGGTAGAAGAACAATGTCTTCCTTTTTCAGACAATCTCCTTTATGTTTCTGGGATTCCTCTGACCATTGGGCTACCGTAACTTGATCTTCTATCACATTCAAAGTGGGAGACATGGTCTCTAAAATATGAATGAATTGAATACTTCTTTACAATCCCATTACGCAGCATTATGCATGTATGCAAAATAGAAAGATGAAGTTAGAAGCAAAACAATGAAGAGAAGACATGTTTAAGTGACACAAGACATATATACATGCACAAAATTGATCATGCTTTTAGCAGAAATCTAACGTTGGCCATGATGTGGGCTCTAAAAACATAATACATGTGTGGTTGGGATCTAAAAATCTCTTAATAGGCTCTCAGGTTGTCCACACTGTTATCTGAATAGAATAACAGGGCCCCCCAAACGGTATCCCGAAAGGGTCGACCTGAGTGAGAACTTTCATGAGCCTGCACAGGAACCTCAATTCCACGAAGGCATTCCACTACTCATTCTCGCTAATCCTAAAGGGAAAGCCCTAGTATAGGGCTAGTGTGTATGTGTGAAAGTAAAAATTATGTAAAAAAATATACTTCGTAAAAAAAACTTATGTACAACTACAGTCACGAAAAAATTAATAAATCATATAAACGAAACAAGAACCAATACAAAAGGATAACATAGGATAAAATTTTGGCTTGACTCTCTATTGATCTAAAGATGGTTAGACCAATTGTTAAAGTCCCCAGTGGAGTCGCCAAGCTGTCGCAACGTGCATGCGACATGGAGTGGCGATTAAAAAATTTATTTTTTAAGGAAAAAAAAATTTGGAGCCGTCACCAATCATTTTAGGATGTGATTGGTCACCCAATTTTAAGATGAAAACTTTTGGTCTACGAAAACTCAAAGTTGGTTCGGGAGTCATTTGTGTGTGGGGAAGGTATTAGCACCCCACAACACCCATTATAAAATGGTTACCAAATTTAATCAAATGCTATCCAATTTTTTATTTTAAGGCAAAGGTTAAAGAGATTCATTTTTGAATGTCCCATTTGATGCATTTTGTATCATAGAAATGAACAAAATAAATTACTTTTAATGGGTGGTTCAAATACCATTGAAAAAAATTATTTTTTTGTATTCTTATATCTTTTTAAAATCAAAGCATTATTAAAGTTATTCTCGGTATCCGAAGAATAACTCCTCACCTCAGTAGTTCGAGAAGTTTGGTATCCCAAAAATCTCAAAGTCCATCGTCGGCTTTTTTAGTGAAAAATAAATAATATAAGTAACAAAGTCTAAATCTAATTATTAAAATTATAATCCACACATACATGAACATTAATTATAATAATAAGGGAATAATGCACGCATTATAAGTATGACGATGCAAGAATGCTAAATAAATAAACATGTAAAAGAAATTAATGTTAATAATTACAACAAAATGGAAGTAAAAGAATAGAGATAAGTTATAGAATNAATAATATTATTAAATAAATAAATAAATAAATTGGAAAAAAATGATGAAAAATAAACAATATATTTCTTTAACATAAATATGTCTGTTTTTTTTTACTGCTTAGTCTACTAATTGTCATTTTTCTTTCCTTCTCTCATTAGTCATTGTTAATCAAATAGCAAAGGGGATGATCATGGATGATAATTAGTTCAAACAAGTGTCACAAAATGATGAACATAATATTTTAAAAAAAGAAAAGACTTGTAGGAAAATTGAAAATTTCACAACTTAGATATTTGCATAATCTTGTATAGAGGTTTTACTCTCTATTTTCTGCATTGTTCTGTGTGAGAAAATTATCTTAGGGGATCTTTGCATCAAATGTACACTTTCAACCCATTAAAAGAGTTGATTCACATTTGGTTAATTTTTTCACCCCTCAAAAGCTTTATATCATCATCCTCATTAATTAAGTTGATGACAAAGACATCTCAATATCCAACTTGTAAAGAAATCATCAAAGCATGAAATTAAAATGTTAAGATTTAAAGGAGGAGAAATGATAAAGAATGAACAATCCACTTATGTATAAAAAATACAAAAGATATCAACTACATTCATATGAAGAAGAGAGATGAATAAAATATATTATGAACAAATGTACTAAACAATTAAGCTACCTTGAGAAGAAGAATGGAAGAAGATGAAGATAATAGAAGTGTAGAACCTCTTCCTCTCTCTAAAATCACCTCTCTTTCTCACTCCAACCCCTCTCTTTCTCACTCTAAAATATGACTTCCCTTTTTTTTTACTCTCCAAAAGACATCCCCTTAAGTGAAGTCTTCATTCCTATTTATAGGCAAAATTAGGGTTTGCCTTTTTTACTTTTAGTCTTTTTCTCAATTTTTATTTTTTAGTCCTTTTTTTCAATTTTTACTTTACAGTCTTTGGACCACTTTTCTTATTTTAATATTGGATTAGTTTTCAAATTATACATATAGTCTTGGATTATTATATGAGCCAAAATATAAAGCATGTATATTTCATGTATTAGGCCGGATAAAATACGGTATCTACAAAAGCAATCATCAGAATCATGGACATTTTCTATAAATACACCTCCTTCCTTATTGGCATAAGGAGAGGAGATACATTGAACATAGACAACACACCATGTTGAATCTCTATCAATAGATCATATCCTCTATTAATTTATGATATGTAATTTCTTCTAACTACTACTATCCTAAAGTACTATACTAATTTGATCACCATAATGTGGTGGGTGACATCATCTTGGTGTCATGCCTACTATATTCATGACCGTTCTTTATTTTACAAATCATTGGATGAATCACTAAGTGACATATGGCGATCATCTGGATAGTACATGGAAGCTAATTTTTTTGTATCTACAGTTTGGCATCGTTAGTGGAAACGTAAATCTCTCATCTTACAAAATTGTTCACATTAAATTATCCACTATCACGACCTTCACTGCAAGAGTGAAACGATTTATCGTGCTTGTTGAAGAATAAACGGAGAAAGAGCAAAGTGACCAAGGGGCAAAGCGACTTTTGCTCCCCAAGGATGTTGCTTCTACTGCCACACACGACTGTTGCCTACTACCACCACAGACCTTTGTCGCTGCTATTTCTCAAAGTGTCTCAATGAAATAGCTACCTCCATGATCTATCGTCATCTGTGGTAGACACCAAGTAAGGAACATTTCAACCATTGAAGTAACCAACTACATGATTATGTTGCAAAGGTGTCAAAGCTACTACTGCCATAACCATGAGCAGTCACCCAAGACATTCAAAGTCGACATTTCTACCGCTAGTGACCTCATCTGCGCCAGAGACGACCAATGAAGGAGTGACGCAGCCGTAAAGAATTCACCTCCATTCTTGAAAATTACATCTTATATCTACTTAGAATGAAAGACTTTTGGGCTTTAGTTCCACCATAGACGAGCTAGAACATGATTTTGTTTCCATTACATACCCTTCAAGTCATCGGATGTATGCCGAAAGAGGCTTCATTCGCGTCCACACTTTTCTACAGAAAGGATGCTCCTATTCTATCTTATTTCAGTATGATGGATCACCTAAATCAACCAAGACCCATGACATTCTCCGTAATGTCCACGGAAAGGACATCATTGCATAAGCCCATCATCAGCTTAGCCCAATACACAATGACCTCCTTCAGCCCATGACTAAAAGTCGGTCCAAGCCTTCAGCGCCCGTAATCGACAGTGTAAGAAGTAGTATGCACCAATGATCTGGTTTGCGACCTGCATCTAAGAGTAGCTGCCAAGCCCTTGTGTCATAAGTCCAACGCCCAACGCCATTTAGGTCCAACACTAAGAGCCTCATAGTCCAAGCACCTAAAGCTAGGGTCATCCATTTAGACCTTTGCTAGTGACCATAAGTAGACATCCACGACTCACACTAGCGCCCATAAGCATGCGTCTGGTAACCCATGTGTAACCCAGCGCCATGCACCATCGTGCATTAGTGCCAGCGAGCAGTAGCCAGCACCACCTATTTTGCAGCATTTTTCTCCGCGCAGCACCTACGTCTGCGCCTATTTTTTGGTGTCTACGTCCGCAACGATTTCCCACTTTTATGTCCACGCCTTTATTTTAGTGTCTATGTCTGAGCCTATTTCTTGGTGTCTATGCCCTCACTTATTTTCCAACGTCTACGTCTGCACTTATTTTCCAGAACCTACACAGCATTAGCATGGTTAGCGTCCATGTCCATTATCCGTGACCTATCTAATCTGCTCCACATGATGTTAATTTTCACTAGTTTATTGGAGAGCATGATCCGTCTTAATGTCACTGTCCTTAAGCATGATGGCCTTGAGAAAGAGAAGATGGCATAACAAATATGCAAAAATTGAAGCAACATTTCAGGGGAACTTGTCCCTTCCTATTACACTAAATAATGCTCATCTTAATTATTTTGCAGAATTCTTTGGTTAATCTATACTATATTTTGAAATTCTTATATCTGGAACAATTATTTCTTCAGTTCCATTTAAGATCTCGGATAAGAGTAAATTTTCAAGATTCAAACGCATACGATATAGCTCAGACTTGCATAACTTCAAAATCTTATACTCTCTCAAAATTAAAGATCACGTCATTGCTCTCCATTTAGCTTCTGATGCATATACACGCTCAACCATTTTATTATTAAAAATGATATTTGAAAAACATCTTAATTTAATACGGTGTTAAGTCTAAGGCTGCTATAAACAAAGCAGTCCTAAGACATAATTGAAATTCATCGTACATGGCTAAAAATCTCTGAATTCTATCATCACAACATCTCAGCACGAGGCTTAAGGGTTGGCCCGCTCATGAGGGCATAGGAAATGAGAAATCTAGAAGCCATGGCTCAAATCCCTAGAAATAAAAAATATATAAAACCAAAGTAGCAAAAAGACTCCCACAAGAGAAAAATCATATTCGCCAAGGCTCAAGACATCATGGACTATGTGGAAACTCAAACACAAGATGTTTAGATAGAAGGACCTCAATGGAATTCTAGTACGTGCGACACAAGATTGTCGGGGGTATAAAATACCTCGATGATCGTTGAGAAATGTCCCACAAGATCTTATAGTCAATTCCTCACACAAGACTACAGATGCTCAAGCCTCCTACTCACCTAAGATGACGAGGAGAAAGACTATGTATAAAGCAAAAGGACCACAATAGTATTTCCTGATGAAAGACCTCGCCTAAGGCCATGGTCGTCAAGACCTCTTATCCACCATTGATGGCTAGGAGAAAACCCCACATTGGAACCATGGATGATATCGTGGCACCCGAAGTTACACAGATGACTATGGTACACAACGTCACACTTATGAAAAATATTCATTCACTTCAATTTTGGGGGGGAGGAGAAGTACCATCAAACTTCAACCAATGTAGATTAAAGAAAGTCTATTTAGCAAACCAGTTTCTAAGCCATAAGTTCCTCTCAGACTAGGAATGATATATCCAAGTCTTGAAATCCATCTAGAAAACAAGCTTGTTGATGACTTATGGGCGTTAGCACACGAGGTTGCAATGATGAGATTGACAAAGCAAGCATTGCGTTTCAGATGGAAAATGACAAACAACAAGTTCTTGTACAAGGCAATACGCGAGGATACACACTTGGCCAATAAATTATGGGCATAGATGCTAGAGGCATTCGATGACTCTCAGCTCATAATCAACCAAACGGATGAAGAGTACCAAAGCTGATGAAATGAGGATAGGGCATACCTCCAAAAGTCCATACAAGTCCTTTCATCATGGCCAATGCAAAAACCATCGCTATACCAAAATACATTACAAAGTCAGTACATGCTCCAAACAAAGCAACGAGATTGTAAGAAACAAGGTCCATGACACATACAAACAACCAGCTTTTGGAGCTTTCAACAAAATTTGTTTGGAAAATAATCTAGATGGTGTGGCCAAACAAATTACAATATGACTCGGTCAGACTAAACCTCAAGTATCAAGTAACAAGATAGAGTCAACAACCGGACCATCTAAGCCTTCTGCTCTTAGCCATGACTTATTTTTTTAGATGTAATCATAAGTGGCAAGAAGTTCCCTCGGGATACACCTCAATCTCAAATCTGTGATAATCACCAAAACCATATCCCTATAGAGACCCTATCATGAGCACTTTATCAAAATTATATTGAATGGATAATTGGCTTTTATTTATACAACTTCACAGAAAGATAAATTATAATAAGTGAAAAAAGGATATCTTTTTGGTAATTCCTAGTCACGAATGTAATAGGTCGTCTCCCAATTCTTTCATAGAGATAATCTGGGAGATGGTAAGGATTAGATCAAATGATAAAGCAATAAGAAATACTGGGTCATAGATAGTGATCTATCTTGATTCTCTATTTTTTTTACTTCTACATAATTAAATGAAGGGCAACAAAAGAAAGACAATGTCTTATTATTCCTACACTTAGTAAGACTCCCTTGATACTAAATAAATGACATCAGAAAATTCAAACAACATCAAATCGACCTCACTACAAGACAATCTCAACAGGCGAGCATCTTACTGTCTAGACAGAGCCGTAAAAGATTCAGCCTTAACCACAACTCGTCATAATGCATCCAGACTGAGGCATAAAGATGTCATTGATTGCTCAATCCACGCAAGCCACATAGTCACCGGTTTAGACCATAGTGATTTGATCCCCATGACTACTCCAAACAACAACGCAAATCTGAACCACAAAGCTTCAGTCCCAAAGGCATCGATTATACATTGTCACATCAGAAAGCCCAATGCTAATCAAGATTACAACCTTTTATCAAGAGTAAAGTTGGCAAATGCGAAGATACAAACTCATACATAAATAAAATATTAAGAGATGGAATGAATCACATCTCCACATCTCTACATTCAGAGTACTTAACAGTCATCAAGCATGAGAAGATCATACCAAGACTGAATAACTCAGCCTCAAATATCATTATACGGTAACATGAATTTGAGCTACATAAACCAGTAAGGCGTAAGAGACAACGATAAAAATTGAAGTGTAAAATCACCTCGCCTCATTTGACTAAGCGAGACCAATAAAGGATCTGTAGTGCTTTAGATTCTACTCGAGTACAGACTTCAATCACAAGCTCAACCAATGTCAGTTCCATCCCTTCAATCAAACGACTTACAGTCTTCTCACATAAGCTCACCTTTGATTCCGACCTCGCTCGATCATAATCATGTTTCGTTGCATGAGGTATATCAAAACCATGACATAAGTTAGTCTGACCCATTAGAGTCACAGATACAAGGATAACTTGAGACAGCATCATTACCAATGTCAGATACTTAGATGTTCTCATTCGATCATCACTGTTTAGTGGCCCCAAAAACATAACATACGCTTGGTATTTAGTATATGCGCTTGCTAAAAACTCAACACAAGTATCTTCAACCAACAATTTGACCCCGTATGAAGCATTATTGATACGACAAGAATCACCAGATGATGATGCGCCAAAAGTCCAACCAGCCATTAGGCTGAGCTCATGTAGGCCGTGACTAATAAAAACATGAACCGCAGAGTTTCAGATCAGAAGAAAATTATCCCAAATAGGAAAACTTTCTGAGTCCAACCCGATAGCTCGGACTCAAAATGCTACCATTTGAACCATAGGGATTCAGCAAAATGACCAGGAATGAAGTAGCGAGTGATTTAATTAGCATAGTCTATCACAGCTATCTGAACCATAAAGATTCAGCAAAAGGTTTCATAGTCTCCGCTGATATCCTATAGAGACATATTCCTCGAATCCTATACTACCACTACAAGAAAATCCTCTTTTAGCGACCAAACTTTTAGCCACGAAGTTAATTTCATGGCTAAAAGCCTCCTTTGGTGACCAACATTTTTGTTGGTCACCAAAGACCCTATTATTTTACCCAAAAAAGGAAAAGAGGGGTGCGCCAAATTTTCTCAGGCTTTTGTCGATGAATATTTAAAATTTGTCGGTAAAAGGCATAGTTTTGGCGACCAAATAATAAGTTGGTCCACAAAAGGCCTACTTTTGCCGACCATTAAGTATCTTCATCGCAATAGATTACCACATAAAATAAAAGCCTCTCACTTCTCCCTCAACTCCCCTCACTGCATGTATAATCGATTTCCCATCCCACCCCCGCGACAAAGCTCCTTCATTGTCATCGTTTGTTGTCGATTGTCACCGAGCTCTCCTTTCTCTTCTTCTCCATCATTGGTCGCTAAGGTTTGGGTAAGAAAACCTCTTCCTTCTTCTTCTTTTTCACAGATTCTTTCTACCGATTAAAATCTAGGATTTTGTTATTACAGTGATTTTTGAGAAATGGATTATTGTGGTCCCAAATTTTTGAAGATACTTTGTTCTTAAAGTGCTTAATCTGCAGGTTTGTATACCAATTTCATGTCTTTCTTTCTTAAAGTTCTTAATAATTTTTTGTTACCTATGGATTGAGATTAAGGTTCTGATTCAAGTGGTCATATAGTTGGCATGAAATTGGTATACTTTTTGGTACACTACTTGAGAATATCGGGACCTCTAAATGACATGTTTTGGGATGTAATATAGAAATCTGAAAAAATGTTGATTTTTAATTGATGGAGAAAGGGCATCTGCTGCCTTTGATTGGAACTCAAAGCCATTATGATGTAAGTTGGGTTTGAAAATTTCTAAGCTTTTCTACAACATTTCTTTTTTATTATGTGTTAATGATGTTTGAATCATAAAGTATAGATTGGTTCGGTAATTGTAAAGAAACTTTTAGTCCAAATGGCTTAGACTCAATTTTAAATCTTTATTCAGTGCTATTGTCAACTGCATTTGAATTTGATCCATGCTAGTGGCTCTGTAAGAGTTGTTATTTTTTATTCTTGAGCACATACCTGTGTTTTGTTAGTAGTGAAGGCTAAGTGGTCTTCTTTGGATTTGATTCCCTCAACTAGCTTTGCCCCAACGTCTTTTTTGTACTAGTTTTTGTTATATACACTCCACCCCTCTTTGGATTTTATATCTTTTATTATTATTTACATACACTCAACAGGATCCGGACATTGATATAGATTCATCTAATTTTTCTTTCTAGTACAGTAGCTTCATTTGACCATACTTATCATTAGTTTAGTTTTAACGAGACACCTTCAATGAGATAGAAACAAGATAAACAATTTTGAATAATATGATTGAATTGAATGAACAAAAAACAATATAATTGTCGTATGAAGTAAAAGAGGGGGGTTATCACTTTGTATCTGAGCGTGCTAGATGCTTTGAATATTTTTTTATTGATGCTCATTGTCTAAGATAATAGTGTTAGTTTCAATATGTGTAGGGGGTATCACTTTGTATCTGAGCGTGCTAGATGCTTTTGAATACTTTCTTATTGATGTTCATTGTCTAAGATAACAGTGGTAGTTTCAATGCGTGTGGGGGGAAGGGGGTAATCACTTTGTATCTGAGCGTGCTAGATGTTTTTTGAAGACTTTCTTACTGATGCTCATTATCTAATAATACTATTAGTTTCTGTGTGTGTGTGGAGGGGGGGTTATCACTTTGTATCTGAGCGTGCTAGATGATTTTTCAATACTTTGTGATTGATACTCCTTTTCTAAAGATAATAGTGTTAGTCTTAATGTGTAAAAGCGATATTGGGGGGGGGGGGGGGTNNNNGTGGGGGTTACTTTGAATCATATTTTACTGGATGTTATTTCAATACTTTCTGATTGATGAATATATTTATCTTGAATTTAGTTCATTGTGATGTTACAGGAATGCTTGTGTTCTTTACGGGATGACCTATCGTTGAGGATGCCACACCTCACACTGAAAAAGAGATAGTTGAAGAAGTCCACGGGAGAAATAAAGGTCTTGGACATGGTGCCCCATCCATATCTTCCAATTGAGTTGAAAATATAGAATTAAATAAATAGATGAATTCGATGGAGAGCCAACTACAAAGCTTACTCGCTTGAGCTCGTTAAAATAGTTTTTCACCTCCTGACGATGTCTCAACAACAGAAACGTGAGGTTTAGAGATACATTTGTGAGTCACATTTTGTAGTAAATTATGTTTCAGAGATTTTATAATGAATTACTACTACTTTGTAACATTACATATATTAATGATTATCACTTTGTATCTGAGCGTACTAGATGAGTTTTGAATACTTTGTGATTGATACTCCTTGTCTAAAGATAATAGTGTTAGTCATAACATGTAAAAGAAATATTTGGGGGGGGGGGTTTACTTTGAATCAGATTTTGCTGGATGTTTTTTCAATACTTTCTGATTGATGAATATATTTATCTTGAATTTTGTTCATTGTGATGTTAAAGGAATGCTTGTCTGCTTTACGGGATGAGCCTATCGTTGAGGATGCCACACCTCACACTGAAAAAGAGATAGTTGAAGAAGTCCTCGGGTGAAATAAAGGTCTTGGAAATAAAGGGTTTCCACCTCCTGAAGATGTCACAACAACAGAAACGTGAGGTTTAGAGATACATTTGTGAGTCACATTTTGTAGTAGATTATGTTTCAGAGATTTTGTAATGTACTACTACTTTGTTACATTACATATATTAATGATTAATATATGTATTTCTTTAAAATATTAAGTTTGATAAATTTTCTAATTATATTATTACCATCACAGGTGTCTATGGAAATTAAAATTTAAATATTTTTTATTTACATTCTGGAGAAAATATAATTGGTCGCCAAAAAAATTTCGCGACCAAACAAAATTGGTCGCAAAAGAATTTAGGCGATGAAACAAAATATTGGTGGCAAAAAGGTTTGTGCGACGAAAATTATATTGGTCCCAAAATGCTTTTGCAACCAAGTTTTCTTTCGTCGTAAAAACCTTTTGCGACCAAGTTTTCTTCGTCACCAAAGGTCTAACGCGACAAAGCTCATTTTTTTGTCAAGAATTGCTTTCACTGACAAAGTAAAATTGATGATGTTCGCGACGAACATATATTCATCGTGTTAGACCTTTAGCGACCAAAATATTGGTTGTAAAGCCATTGTTTCATGTAGTGTACGCCTTGAATATGACAAGTGGGGGAAATTTATAGAGGACAAAAAGTTATTTGGGTCATAACCTAAGATCCAAGACTGGGGCTACAAAGAGCCCAATAACATTGGATGAACAATGCATGAAGAGACACTCACATGAAAGCCATGGGTTGAACCATGGTTTGAGGATGAGACATCTCCTAAGCCATGGGTTAAAGTATGATCTAAGGATGAGGTGTCCCCTAGGCACTCGACTGGAAAATGGTTGGAGCATGAGGCATCCCCTAGACCATGGACTGAAGTATGGTCAAAGGATGAGGCATCCTCTACGCCATGGGCCAAACCATGGTCTGAGGATGAGGCGTCCCCTAGGCCATGTGCTGAACCATGATATGAGGATGAGGCATCCCCTAGGCTATAGGTTTAGTTCGAGGCTGAGGCATCTTCTACTCGTTGGACATCACCATAGACCAAAACATTACACCATGGATCTAATTTTGGGCTAAGGGGTCTGAACCCCCTGCTTATACTAAGATTGAGGCTACTATGATGACCAAGGTCCATCACCTCCATGGCGGAGGCTACTTTTGAGGTTGAAGTCCATTACCTCTATGACTAAGGCTAGCATGATGATTGAGGCTACCATGAATGAGGGTACCATGATAAGCGAGGTCCACCACCTCCATGACTGAGGTTACCATGAAGGTTGAGGCTACTATTGTGGCCAAGGTCCATCACCTCCATGGTCGAGGCTACCATGATAACAAAAGTGTATCACCTCTTTCACCGAGGCTACCATGTGGTCGAGGTCTATCATCTCCATGGCCAAAGTCTATCACCTCTATGACGGAGGCTACCATAATGGCCAAGGCTCATCACATTCATTAGTGAAGCTAACACGGTGGACGAGGTCCACCACCTCCATGGCTGAGGTTACATTGATGGTCGAAGTCCATCACCTCCATGGCCGAGGCTATCATGAGGGTCAAAATCTATCACTTATCTGACTGAGACTACCATAATGACCAAGGTCCATCACTGAGGTGCTTAATTTATGTACATTTTTACCATTCCTTTATCCTTTGTTTTATTCTAATTCATCTTTCTTTTGCTTAGATTTTTAGCAGTTTTTATCTATTCTGTTCATTTTATTTAGGAGAAAATCAATCCATGGAATTATGGGCTTTCAAGTGGAGAAAGAAGCTTTGGCGTAAACTATAGTTTGAATGAAATTTTTCTAAGTCTTGATTCCTAGTTAGATTTCGTTTTTAACACTAAGGAAGCCCACCAGAAAGTTAAAACAAAGTGATAAATAATCCTATAGATCAACATCTTTTCAATCACATTTTGGGAAAAGAAGATGGCTAGAGGAGGTTACCCTTTCCAAAACTTTAGGAAACTTATCATCTAGAATTTTCAGGAGTAGATCTCGGTAATTTGGGCATTACTTACATTTTATAAATTCGATTAAGTTGATTCTTGTGGCACAAGAAATCTAAGAATAGACATACAGCTTTTATGCGAACTCTTGGCCACTGATTATATTTTGAAAGGAAAAAATCGCGTTGCAAAATTAAGAACGAAAATCTTCTTTTAGTTTAGGACATAAGTTGTTAGTTCAATAAAATGGGGTATTTTCATTATTTTTATTAGAGGAGAGAACGACCTTAAAAGTGGCAATCTTCACCGTTGGAGTTTTCAAAAGAAAATTTCCAACAAGAGGTGAAAGACGAGATCAGGTTGGAGCTTGTCATCGATTGGAGAAATCCAGTCAAAATTAGTTATTTTCTTCTTCTTCTTTAATACTTTTTGGCTTGCTATTTCGCAATGAATACTGTGAAGACTTTGGATTGTATTACATTTCTTATGAACTAATTTTCATTTCTAGGACTACGTTAACTATGATGTTTTGATTACAATAACTTATGTTATACGAAGTTTAATTATTTCATGTTGAGTATTCATGACTATGCATAATGCTTCTAAATACTTGATCACTGTTTTGATGATTTGATGAATGATGGTTATATTGAGGTCGAGAGGTGATATGTGATATTTGCTTCTTGTGATTGATGCCATAAATTGAATGCTTAACAGGATGTGCTGCGTGATTTGCATGATTATTTTATGAAATTTTATTGAACTTAACGTGCTTTTGTATACTTAAATTCACATAGAGATATGATAGGTTAATATGTAGTAGTAATTTTAATAATGTTCGAGAGATATTATTAAATCAGTTAGGGTTTTAACCTGTCAACATGAGTAATTATTCTTGAATAACATAGTTAAATGAACTAATTTATATTAGCTACAGTGAAATCAGACGATCTAGTCCTTTAATCGATTGTTTTTTATCGCATTAGTTTAATACATTTTATGTGTTTCAATTACTTTAAATTTCTTCAATTTTGATTCTTCAATTTAGAATTAGGATTAGTAAATTTCGATGAGGTGGCGACCATGGCCATCATTGTATGAGTTAGTCTCGTGTAGTCCATAGGATGTGAAGAGGACTAATTAATACGATCCTAGAAGTATTACTTAATCCCACTGTATTGAGTAATACAGACTATCTTCAAATGTTGAACAATACTAAAATAGTACTGTCTAGCCTCTTAGTACTATTTAGTTATGACAGCCAAACAATGCATAAGTTGTCAGAGTGAGAAACATGGTCAGACACTATCATATGATTGAAACATTTATTCAGACACAAGATTGCTTATAAGAGAAAACCTCAAAGTAAGGGCATGATTCTCACTCAGATATGACCGAACATGACAGGGCAAACTCAAGATGATGAAATCAAAATTACTTCTATCCCCAAGTTATCCAGACTCGAGGAGTGGGGACAAACTGAGAGGGGCCTAACAAGTGTTAGGCCTAGTCCATTCAATCGCAAATTAAACCATATCAGTGCCCATCATAATCCGCCATACGAGACTCATACTAGGCATAATAGATGGTTCAATAACACACGCCCGCCGTGCCTGCAGACGTCACTGAATGACCAAATGATGCCATCAAGTTCTTTATGACGGTAACTTTCATTTAACGAATGTTTTCATACCTAATCACAGAATCAGTTCTGACGAGCACATCAAAAGGACTTTCCTAATATCCCTCTCACAATCTAGAAGACATTAGGAAATATTTTAGGACCATTGACATCTTTCTTAAAGTGTCTAGATTCTCATTAATGATAGATATTAGAGAGTAAATTTCAGATTTACCACATCACCCCTATGGATAAATATTGTGCACTTCATAAAACAATATTCAATATTTCTTACTCTCATTAATGTTATTCTGCAAACACAGTTTTCTAAATTAACTGTCCGAGTGCTTTGGCTGGACACACTGATGTCTACCTTCACGATTTTTGCTCTCTTAGTTCATCTGGATATCTATGAGAGACGCATGACAGTATTCGACAACAAATTTATCCCTTCTACATTTACGGCAAATAGATAAATTATTACGCTAACCATATCATGAACAGTACTACTTTTTCATGTTATCATATGATATCTTTTTTTAACATTAAAGAATATGATTGCATTCAAATTATAAATAAATATTTACCCATTAGTGACAGCATATGTAGTTATTTTGCATCCAAATAATATATGAATAAGTACCGTTTTTTAAATAATAATGGATAAATAAATAAATACTCATTACCATGCAATGATGCAACCCAATAAAATTATTAGCTAAATCACTATATTAAACTTCATGAGCATCCTAATCCATGTGCCGGTCGTCAGTTCCAATGCCATAGTCCTTAAATCATGTATTAAAACAAATTAGCAATCATAGAAACTTCAAATAATTATTGAATAAAATAAATGGATATTCGTTACAAATACATTACATGGTCAAATGCACTTTATTAAAGAAATTTGTCAAATGCACTTTTGTTTCATGAATTTTAGACTAAATTTCGATTTAAACTCTATACTTTTTGTTAAGCATAAATTTCAATACATAAGTTAGCATTTACCGCAATCTTAAGTTTTTAGGATTATTGATAATTTAATAATATCAGAATACGATATCATTAGTTCAAATTTTTTGCATCAATAATCTTCACTACCACTTATAAGTAAATATCTACGTGTTAGGCATATTAAGAGATCTTAATTAATAAACACATGCATGCCCACACGTGTGTGCACGCGCACACACAAATCTTTGGTATCAGTACTACCGGCAATACTACAATTTTAATTTTCTCAATTGTGTTCTTGTACTTTTCCATTTTATCACTATAATCTTTATATTTAATTTCATCAACTGTAACGCAAGAGTTTCCCACATTCATCGATGTAATTTTAAAAGGTCAAGACATTCGCATATCAATTTATTATGCATACAACTTCTTATTCTACTCTTAAAACAATGGAATGGTGAAGATCTCTAAAAACTGACGAAGATATAGACTCATGCTTCTCTCAGAGGCATGTGCATGCCACATGCATGCTTTGGTTAGTGATTATATTAGGAGATTAATTATGAATTGTTTGTAATTCAAATGAAAGTTTAGGACTAAAGCGTTGATTATGAATGTTTGGGATTAAAGAGCAACTATCTCAAAAAGTTAAGGGGGGTTTATAGTCATTTATCCTAAAAATGATTGTCTTATAATCACACTCACTCCACAATTTTTTTTGTTTGATTTCGCTCTTACACTTCAAATTTTTGCTATTTATTTATCATGTTGCACAAAGCCGCTAGTTTTAACGTTTCTACCATCAAAATTTACAAGTTTTTTCATATTCAAAATTTTTCTCTCTTTAATGAGTTACTCACATACTAAATTTAATGTAACACATAAGACATATTACATTTTGATTCCGTGGAGTATGCAACTGTTAGCCAAAATTTGTAGTACAAAATCACTAATTTAGAAAAAAAAAACAAATGCCGTGTTAAATGTTTTCGGGAATGAAAAATAGCATTATTTCAGTGAAAATATTTTAGAAACGTAGCTTTGTTCCACATGAGGCTTAATCAAAATTTTAAAGAGTGTAGGGACTAAATTAGTAAAAGAAAGTTGTATTGAGTGTGATTGCAAAACATAACGTTTTACAAATTACCGAAATAATATATTAGAAGACCAAAATATATTACAACTCAACTCTATGACTCTCAAATATGAGTGTATTACCTCCAACACTGTTTAAGAATTTGTCACGCTACCTCGTATTGTATATTAGTGCCTTAGTGGGACAAGGTTTACAATTGAGTAACTGGTAATTTCAGAAGATTGGAAAACTCCAAGGCTAAAATGGTCATTTTGTTATGCATGTTTCCCACACGTGGGAAAAATGCCAGCCGTAGAACACTCAGAGCCCCTTAGATAGTCATGATAGTACTTGATAGTATTATACTGATTATGTCATACTATACTGTACTGTACTAAATGAATGATATGGTTCAATGTTTTGTGTTGTATTAGTTAAAAAATTATAACACTTATACAATATTTGACACATCATAGTACCAGATTGTAAAACTGTTTATCATGATTTGATCCGTAAAAGCCTATTTAAAATTCATTAACATGTTATTTTACATTTTAAACTATGAAATAAATTATCTAATTGATGCTATATAATAGTAAATTTAAACTAATCCATTCAATTATAACAATAATTAATATACTAAAAAAATTCATAGAAAAGTGATTAATGCAAACACAATTAAAACATTCAATAACACATAGGAAAAGAAAAAAATCAACAGATACACAATAATATAGCCAAACGAAGACAAATAGCCAAACGAAATTTCTCTTTAGATAAAAATGCAAGAAACCTAAATTACAGAGGAGATCACCGTCAAATAAAAAAGGCAAGAAACCCAAATACCATATGTGATTTCCCTTGTTGGGTTGAGATGATTAGGCAAGACAAAGAGAAATTTGAAATAGAAAGATAGAGAGGGAGAAAAACAGAGAGACGAAAGAGGGAGATGTTGCTCTTGCAGGAACAAAGCTTCACTGGCAGGAACGAAATTTCACCGGCAGGAACGAAGCTTCGTGTGGTTGCTGGTCTCCATTAGAGGTGTTTATGGTTCAGTTCAGTGATAAAACCGAATCGAACCGGTCATGCTAAAAGAACCTAATCGAACAAAATCATGAGTTTCGGTTCAGTATTATTAATTAAAAATAAATTTTTAAATGATATTATTGAAAAAATATAAAATTAAAGTTTTATTTCGGTTTGGTTCGGTTCGATTTTATAAGAAATTATATATAAAAATAATAATAATAATATAAATTTAATGTTTCGATTCGGTTCGAAAACGACCAAAATTTTGAACTAAACAAAAACTTCGGTTCTGTCATTTTTTCGAATCGAAAATGTATAAAGAACCAACTGAATCGGTCATTTTTTGTTTGATTCAGTTTGGTCGGTTCGCCACAATTTTGAATACTCCTAGTTTTATAAGTCTTCAATTTTGTTTTTCTTAATCCCGTGTAGTCCCTTTAAAAAGGGGGTTAAATATTTCAGGTGAGTGAGACTAAAAAATCTTACCATATCAATTAGTATGTATTCCATATTTTTGTCAAATATTAAATTTTATTAAAATAATATTATCTTGTATAGTCCAGACTAACAAATAAGCTGAAATGGTAAGCCTGTACTCTCAGTCTGAACCTGAATGTTGTGCCAAGTCATCACTTCGAAAAATGTCAAAATTTGAAAGGCATATTCAAAATTTACAAAATCACAACGGTCTGATTCTATGAAGAAGTGGTCATTTTGACCGTCGGATTCTTGATTGTGCCTTGCTAGGGACACACTCTACCTGTTTCTGTGTCAGTTTGTCTTTCTGCCAACACCCAAGTGTGTAGCCACAGTACATAACTTTGTTTATTTATTTTACAGAGAATCATCGGCAGCGAGACTGACATTTTCTTCTATGAGAGAGAGAGCTTGGAGAAATTTGAATCTGATTTTTGAATGTCACTCTCTCTCTCTCTCTCTCTCTCTCTCTCTCTCTCTCTCTCTCTCTCTCTGTTCACCCCTCTCTCTCATATACTCACCTGTCTGTTTGTGTTAAAGATCGACTACTTCAGATTGATTTATCCAAATAACCTGAGATTCTCCATTTGTTAGTTTTATTTGATCAAATTTCTCCCGTTTTTGACCGTTTTCTGTCGGGTTCTTCATTTGAGAAACAAAAGTCGCTTCTGGGTATTTCTGACTCTCAGAAAATGTTTATGTTTTGACGTTGTAGCCGTTGTATAATTGCTGGTCTTGGAAGCCATTTCAGGGAAAAGGAACACTCTGTTTGTAGTCGATTTCTCTCATTCTCTAAAGGTCAAGCTACATTGGGTTGCTTTCTAGGGCAAAAAGAGTGAAGACTAATTGCTGAAGGTTGGTCCTTTTCTTTCTATTTGCTTGCTTTCTTTGATCCTTCACAAAAAAGAAAGAAAGAAGTTTATCTTTTTGTCATATTCATTACTTTAGGAGAAAAGGCTGAAGATTTATCTTAATCTTACATATCAAAATTTTCAAAATTTCAAGTTATTGCTAATAGAGAGAGAGAATCTGTGACTGGATGCTGTTGATAAAGGAAAGTATTGATTATTAATGGAAAGTCAAGTCAATTTGTTGTAGTTTACTAATCCAATTTACTTATTCCCTTTGAGTTGTCAAGAAATTCGTTTTATAGATACTTCATATGCTAAAAAACCTTACATAGACACTCTTACCTTCTCTTCAAAGCGAAGTCTCTCACTTTCTCTCTCTCTAAAAAAACAGCTTGCCCCATTAATGTAATGGGGACAAAAATGGAAATACAGCTAAGAAACCCAACTTTCAGCATTCTCATTATGAAGAATTGACCAGTTTGATATAGATCAAAGGTCAAGTTCGGTTCTTGGTCTATAAAGTTAGTGACCAATTTAACCTCCCATTCATATCATTGTATTCCATCCATGAAACCATTAAACATGAAATGTGGAAGGGTATTTTGGTGTTTTAGACAAAAAATAATATTTGTCATATCTTCATAAAGTAAAAGGCAGGCAAATATTTAGCCGTTAAAAGTAACTTTCTTTCATTTTCACCAACTAGTTTGAAATGTAAGTTTCGATTTCTTTTTTCTCTTTTGCAAGTTAATTTCTATTGCATTTAATTCGAAGTAGCGAAAGTAGTAGATAGGGCTGGCGGGGCATCTTTTCTAGGTACTTTGATTTGGTTGGTCGTGTCTTGTTTTCAGCAAAACAAGTTTTTTTTTTTTGTGATAAAAAAGATTCTCGAAGCTCTTGATGTTAGCCTAATCTTTTTTTAAATGTTTGATTTTTTAATTACTTAATTAATTTATATCTATCTGGTTTATTATTTCACCTGCTCACCTGGCTTTTAGTGTTCAATTGCATTTTCCAGTCTGATTCATTTGTTAGAGCAGTTGTTGGTTGCTGCTTAGTTTGCAGTTGGTATAGCTCCGGTGGCCAAAGAATGGTGGAGGAACGTTTGAATGAGGTTTTGGCCGATACTCGGTCTGCTGAAGATTGGTTATTGCAAGCACAGGAGACTGTTCCTATGGCACTGGGTAAGGCTAGAGAGGTAAAGGGGTTTGTGGGTAGGTGGAAGATGATCATTTCTAAGTTGGAGCAGATCCCCTCTCGTTTATCAGACTTATCAAGCCATCCGTGCTTCTCCAAGAACGTGCTTTGCAAGGAACAGTTACAGATTGTTTCAGAGACTCTGAAGGAAGTAATTGAATTGGCAGAGTTATGTTCAAAGGAGAAATTCGAAGGGAAGCTTCAGATGCAGAGTGATCTTGACGCTTTATCGGGGAAGTTGGATTTGAATTTACAAGATTGTGGTCTTCTTATCAAGACTGGCATGCTTGCTGAGACGAGTTTGCCAGAATCCGAATATTCAGGCCATAGCAACATAAGGGAATTGCTCGCTCGGCTTCAGATTGGACACGTAGAGGCAAAGCATAAAGCTCTCGACACCCTTCTTGAGGTCATGAAAGATGATGAGAAGAACGTTTTGTCAGTCGTAGGACGTAGCAATATTGCTTCCTTAGTTCAATTGCTAACAGCAACATCTCCTTCTATCCGGGAAAAGGGTATTTCGGTCATTTGCTCGCTTGCGGAATCTGGGAATTGTGAGAATTGGCTAGTTTCAGAGGGCGTGTTGCCACCTCTAATAAGGCTTGTAGAGTCGGGAAGCACTGTGAGTAGAGAAAAGAGTATGATTTCACTCCAGAAGATGTCTATGTCAGCCGAAACTGCCCGTGCAATTGTTGGCCATGGTGGGGTTCGGCCGCTCATTGAGATGTGTAAAACTAGTGATTCTGTATTGCAGGCTGCTGCAGCTAGCACTTTGAAGAACATATCAGCTGTTCCCGAGGCTCGACAGGTTTTATTCGAAGACGGGATTGTTGGGGTAATGGTGAATATCCTGGATTGTGGAATTTTACCCGGATCCAAAGAGTATGCGGCCGAGTGTTTACAAACTCTCACTTCAAGCAATGACAATCTAAGGCGGTCCGTTATCTCAGAAGGGGGTCTCCAGAGCCTCTTGGCATATTTGGACGGTCCGCTTCCGCAAGAATCTGCTGTTGGTGCATTGAGGAATATGGTTTGCTCGGTTTCTTTCGACGTCTTGGTTTCTCTTGGCATCCTTCCTCGTCTCGTTCACGTTCTTAAATCTGGATCACTGGGTGCGCAGCAGGCTGCTGCGTCTGCTGTTTGTCGGGTTTGTTGCTCGGCCGAGACGAAGAAACTAGTAGGAGAAGCTGGATGCATCCCGTTGCTCGTTAAGATGCTCGAGGCTAAATCAAACAGTGTCAGGGAGGTTGCTGCACAAGCAATATCAAGCTTGGTGACTCTTCCTCAGAACTGCAGAGAATTGAAAAAGGACCATAAAAGTGTCCCGAATTTAGTCCAGTTGCTTGACGCGAGCCCACAAAATACGGCGAACAAATACGCGGTTGCTTGCTTAGTATGTCTGTCTTGTAGTGAGAAATGCAAGAAGCTGATGATTTCACATGGGGCAATTGGGTATCTGAAGAAACTTATAGAAATGGAAATAGCTGGTGCCAAGAAGTTGCTTGAGAGATTGGAAAGAGGCAAATTGAGAAGTTTGTTCACCAGGAGTCATTAGAGGTAGAAAGTGCAACTTATGTCTCTTTTGTAAAATGTCTTTTTCCCCCTTTTTCCTTGGTAGTGTTTCATTGTCTGTATGAAACAACGTAGTTTCGTATATGTAACTTCAAACGCGCAAGCTTTACAAACTCGGGCATGAATTTCAGATTGTTGATATTTTGCTTTTATAAAATAGAGTTGTCATAAAAAGAATATGTCATGGCTATTCTAAATTTGAACAATCATATCTGTTTGACAAATTCTTTATGGTTTCTATCACACGTTATTTTACGATATAATGTTCCTATTAAAAAAATAATAATGTAATCTTGATATTGACAGTTGACAACTCCTATAAATAATTATAAAAGATTAAAATAAAATCCATTTTGATGGGAAAACATATTAACCAACTAAATTAAATTATTTAGTAAATCTTCATTATGTAGCAGCAAAATTTATATGGAATGAAGAATTTGAACCTTTTCATTTATTTAATTTGATATAAAACAGATAATTCTCCTTTTCAAACCCAACTTGGAACCCTATCGCTCCCAAAAGGTGCTTTAGGTGGTCAAGCGGGGCTCGTCTTCTTTGGTTAAGGTCAAGGTCCGTGTTCAATTGACTTTAAGATGTGTAATATATCTGTTATTTAAAAATATTTTTTAGCCTTGATCCTAACATAATTTTGCGGTGAGAGACATTTGCTGAGGATGATAGGCGCAGTGTTATTGAGTTAAAGAAAAACTGACCCTATCTATAATCATATATTGGGAAAAAAAATATTGGTTTTGTTTGTTTGTTATGGAAGAGAGAGGACCAAACACAACCTTATCATAGCCTATCTTTCTTGCGCATGGGAGGGAAAAACGACACAGTCGCTGACACTAAAGGCTCTCATAATATCAAATAGGATTGCTTTGCTATTTTCGAGGCCAATATCCCAGCACACCCTTCCATGTTTACTCTCCCTCTTCCTATTAAAATTTCCCAATCTAAAACAGCTGCTTCTGTATTTTATCCTGAATGTACAAAAACTGCTTCGTTTTGATTATTGTCCTGTGATTCAGGTACCCGAATGAACCATTTTGATTTCAATTGCCGTAGCTATCTGCTCTAGATTATAGTTACGACGGTTTCAAAACTATTCTGAAATTTCTCCGCTGCTGTGATTATATTCACCCAAGTAAAAGCTTTGTTTGAGGGATGGCAATTCTGACTTTGATTTGGGTTTATGGGGATAGTTTCCATTTTATTTAAATTTGGGGTTAGTGGTTTTTATTGCCTTACTGATTGCTTGGAGAATGAAGATTGATGAAAATATATGACGATAAAGTTCTTGTTCCATCTTAATTCTTAAGCCAACTAAACAAAGTTGGACTTTTTTTGTTGTCTTTTGATGTTGAGCTCAAATTTTATCCTTTTACATTTCATTCAAGTATAAGCTTAAATCAAGCAATATTTTGAGCCTAATTGATTTTTTCTCTGTTGTGTTCTATTAACGAGTATGCTATATTTTTCGGGTTTAGTTCTAGTTAACGAGCTTTATATGGGACTTGCTTACTAATGGAGACTGAAACTTAAAGATTTGAAAGGGCATTAGAAAGATTGCACTTCATTTCTCTCTTCGTCCTATTGATATTTCCCCTGTTTGAATGTTCATGAAGTTGGTCTGCATTTACATAAGCTTATAAGATGAGTACGTTGGACGCAACCAGAGCAGAGCTTGCTCTTCTAGTTTCATATCTGAATAAGGCTGAAGCCAGAGACAAGATATGCAGGGCAATCCAATATGGTTCTAAGTTCGTGAGTAATGGAGAGCCAGGGACCGCACAAAATGTCGATAAATCAACCAGCTTAGCTCGAAAAGTTTTTCGTCTTTTTAAGGTTGTATAGCACCTCTATACTATTCATGAAGTTTCTGGACAATTTTCTCGTACTATTTTCGTTATACTGGATTGGATCACGAGCTCTTCTTGGTTTTACTGTTCAAGTCGGTTAAATAATAATGAGAATAACATATAGTCTTTAAGTTGTTCTTGGAAGAATTTTATGTTTGTTTTGTTCAATTCAAGGGAAGTTGATAGATCCGTAGAGAGCTCAGACCGAATGTGATAGGAATCTTGTGTACCTCTTCATTTTCGGGATATTTATGCTCCTTTGTGTTGATTTGCAGTTTGTCAATGATCTACATGGTCTTATTAGCCCCAGTCCTCAAGGAACTCCTCTTCCGCTTGTTCTTCTGGGAAAGGTAACATTCAACCGCTCACATAATCTATCGCAACATCGATTTGGTTAATTTTCTAACTTGATGCATCTTGCAGTCCAAAAATGCTTTATTGTCGACTTTTCTATTTCTTGATCAAATCGTGTGGCTTGGTAGAAGCGGTATCTACAAGGTATGGTACTTCCTTTCCTTTAGAACTCATTTCTTTTCCCCAAAAGAATGAGAATCAGACTAGAAACAATACCATGTTACTGATAGAACAAGGAACGCGTTGAGCTGATTGGGAGGGTATCTCTGTTCTGCTGGATGGGCTCTTCTATTTGCACTGTTTTGGTCGAGGTCCGTGAATTTCCGACCCACACTGTTGAATTTTACACCCTGCGAAATTTTCTGATGTAATTAAAATCATTCCTACATGTTTTATATAAGGTTGGAGAGCTAGGAAGGTTGTCTTCATCAATGAAGAAGCTGGAGAAGGAACTTAAGGACAGCAATAAATATCAAGTATGGATTTCACACTTGACAATGGATTATACAATTACAATTTCTCTTTTTTTTGGATCTCTTGATTTGATTTTTCCAATTTTCCTTGTGAGAGTATAGGATGACAAATACAGAGCTAAACTCCAGAAATCAAATGAAAGGTCTCTTGCCCTGGTTAAATCAGCGATGGATATAGTAGTAGCAGTTGGGCTGCTTCAGTTAGCACCTAAAAAAGTTACTCCGCGCATCACCGGAGCTTTTGGATTCGTTACCTCTCTTATCTCTTGCTGTCAGGTACTAACGATTTTTGTTCTGTTTTCTTATAGTTACCTGTCTTTGGGGCGTAGTATTATGTCTTTTGGGACAGAAATTTTGAAGGAACAGAAAAAAAAACTGCATTAAAGAGAAAATCTGGATTCGACAATGTTCTTAAGATCAACGTAAGCATGTTTGGAAAATTTTAACAAGCCTTGGGGTGTAGCATTTGTACTTAGTAGGGGTATGCTCCTTTCTTAGACAGTAAATGCTCAATATTGATCAAGTTTTTCACTTGAGTTCTTTTGTTTCAATGGTGCATTTCAATGGTGCAGTTGCTTCCATCACCATCAAAATCCAAGGCCTCCTAGAAGAAACAAGTCCGAACATCAATGCCATTTTAGATATCCATTTAAGCTCTGAGACGTTGTTTATGTATGCATTTCATCCATTAGTGGTGTGATCTCGAAAATATCTACTTATTGTTTTACATTTCTCTGCCAATCTAATCATTTGTAATATATGTTGTTTGTTACCTATTTTTCACTCCATTGATCGTTGCATTTCTTATACAAGTTGTCTTTTACCCAGAAAATGCTCAAACTCTTGCCTCGTTTGCGTTGATAAGTGCTCATCTCTTGTAATAAATGTTCCCCAAAAATTTAACTAGTGCATTTTACAGAGTTAGTTTTTTCTTTTCTAACTTCTAAAAGTGATTCTAAATTTTGTTCCAAACACCAAACTTGCTTTTAATATTGTAAATAAATACCTATAATGTAAAAGGTTGGCGCATTGGTTAATTTCCACACGGATACTGACAAACTTGAGATCATCGGTTCTAGTCAAATTATCATCATTTCCCGTAGAATTGAACTTTCACAACAAGAAAAACTATAACAAATCTGTACAAGACTTCCATCTGATATACCGACAGAGATTGATATATTTTTCAGTCGCTTACATTAAAGATAAATAACAACATCAATAGTAAATAATTGTAGAAAAAACCATCAAGGGAAAATACGTACACATCCACTCCTAGGAAATGTCTTAGGCCCTCCAAAAAAGAGCAATCTCTATAAAAATATTCCTCCTCCGTACTTCTACACATTGACTCAACCCCTAAAACAGAGTCGAAGTGATTATTACCCAATTCCCGAAAAATCATCATGTTTCTCGGAAGACAAACTATCTGGCAGCTCCGATATTTACAGTGCTGATCTGCCTACAAAAACCTAACCTATTAAGGCAGCTTCTGTATTTATACAGTTCTTCTCTTCCTACAAAAACCTATTTAAGCCTCTTTTCCTACGCTACTGGGATATATGAATACAGAGTCCACAGACAGACCTCCTTTGGTGTGAGTACAATCGATCTGAGTCGATGAAAATTTAATCCTCATCAAAGAATTTGGATTGTCGACTACAAAATCTCCAACATGATAGAGGACCCAGTTTCCGGGGTTGTCTAAGTAACACTTGGATGAAGCTTGTTGTCCATCAGAAGTTGTCAGCTGGAACCTAACCGGTTTTAAGTCCCAGCCATGGATGTGTTTTGGATCACAAATACGTCTACCGAGCCTCTTCAACGACTTCCCCAAGTAGAGTCTGAAGAACATGCTATATGTTCCTGCAGGAAACTGGAACTCAATTTCTCCATTTATTTCGAACCACCATGTTTGTTGAAGATAAGCTATTGTTTGGAATCTAAAATAGAAGGGTGAGAATAAAACCGATCAGCTAACTCTGTCATCCATATGTTGAACAAAATATTTCTGAACTCCAGCTACTATGGTAAGAGCGAAAAAAACTATTGTACCCCTGTACCGTGCACTCTGAAATGAATGCTCACTTGCTGAAATGTTGACTCAAATGCTGCTGGACTCTTAAGGAAGTTTTTTACTCTTAAAGAAGATTATCAAATGAAATATAGAATTTATAGATAAATAAACTTAGACCACAATCATTTAGAATCATCATAAATATAAACACCCAATCTGAAAGAAAAAAAGGATGGAGAAACTAGTTGAAAGCTTGCCTCATCCATGGTGTTTCTTGTGGTGATCTTACCTAGATTCATTAGTAGAAATGTGATTCCAATATCTTCGATCATCTACTCCGGTAACCGTCAGTGCCTTCCATGAAATTGAAATGCATATCCCACCCGTGTTCTTGTCCAACCAAACCTCCTTCACATACCAAATTGCCATTGTTAGCCAACTTTTAACAATTATCACTGACTGACTTCTAATTATTTGACCGAGAGAGGGCAAAGATATCAATTGCAAATTTATTAAAAATTTATCACTGATTAGTTAATCGTTTACAAAATTAGCATAAATACTTTCTTCACAGATAAGAACAGATAAATATACCTTTGTGCCTCCATCGAAGGGGTTAGGCCTACAAAGCCTGGAATAGATATCCCTCTTCCCCAAATTCACTTCAACCTTTTCCCCCAAATCCAACACCTTCTCCATTATAAACCGATAATTCGAAGGCAACTTCGACTCCCAAATGAAATCCGCAGAAGAAGCCCTATGAAATGCTCTATTCAAACAAGCCAATTTGCAAATATCAGGCGGCTCTAACTGCATCAAAACCATCGCTACACAATTCTCTGGTATATCTCCAAGTTTAGAGTCCGATTGCTTCCCAATAGATATGTTAGAACCCATTTTGACTAAAATCTCAAAAATCTCCAAACCTAAACTTGAATCATCGCTGGATTTTAAGATAGATATACCCAATACGAAGATTGTTCAATTCGCTTTAGACCTTGAATTTGAATCTGAACTTGAAAATCTTCAGGGAGAGAGCCAGAGAAAGAAAAGCCAGAAATGTAGATAGACCGACTTCCAAATCCAAATTCATGGATGTCAAATACTTCAGAATCTGAATTTTGAATAAGATTTTGAGTTTCTCAAATCTAGCCCACAAAGAATACCCAAAATTTCATGAATTCGAAACTCAGTCTGCTGGAGAGGGACGGAGGGAAGGAATTGTTAATCTAAGGCAGCCCTCTCTGGCGGGTGTTTAATGGAGAATTATATAGAGAATGAAATGTAGACGCCGTCTTGTAGAGGAAGAATTCTAAAAAATCTAACTCAGATTTTGTTGAGGAGGGGTTTTTTCTTAAGAAAACATTTTATACAACATGGAGGAGCGTGTGGTACAAGCTCCGATTTAGATTGGGGAACTACCAAAGTCGCCCCAATAGAAACTGTGGGAAACCTTCCCGCTTATAAATCGGAGAAAGTGTGAGCAACGCCCCACACATTTGCGAGTAATGAAAATTTCCCGCTTATAAAAACTGCTGGTGGTGGTTGCCACCTCCACCGGATTGTCTTTTATTTATTTTGGTTTTTTTTGGGGATTGTAATTATTGAGTTATTAGATAAGAATTGATAATTAACTATACCATACATAACCAACTTTCTAAAAAAATTTAAAAATAAATTAGATTAACGCAGTTGGTTTAGTTTCACATTTATATTTTAGAGGCAGTAAGTTTGAGTTTCTTTCCTCATTCTCATTTAAATTTGTAATGTATTTTTTAAAAAAAAATTTCAAAAAAAAAACAACCTATTAAATATTTAAGTTCTTTGGTTGGAACTATACCATACATAACCAACCTTCTAAAAAAATTTTAAAAAAAATTAGGTTAACGCAGTTGGTTTAATCCCATATTCATATTCTAGGGATCGTAAGTTTGAGTTTCTTCCCTCATTCTCATTTAAATTTGTAATGTATATTTGACAAAAAAATTTCAAAAAAAAAAACAACCTGTTAAATATTTAAATTCTTTGGTTGGTATAAAAAATGTTAGTATCAAAATCTTTTGTAATAATGTGTTTGATGACTTCATTGTCTTGGCGACAATTTAGGTTAACGCAATTGGTTATGTTCTCATACCAATATCTAAAAATCGTGAGTTTAAGTCATATTTCATCATTCCTATTAAAATTTGTAATGTAACTTTGACAAAAAAAAAGGACTTCCTTGTATTGGTTGCCTTAGAGCTTGGAATTTTCATAAGACTAGGTGAGGGCACGTGAAAGCCATGGCATTTTATTATTTGAAGTAATAGATACATTTTAAATGCAACACAGTATCACGTTCTTGAGTTTACGTACAAGACAATTCCTAATTGTGCAGATAAGTAATAGATACATTTCAATTTTTGAGTTTTTTTCAGTTCTTTAAAAATGAGTTCAAAAAAGAAAAGTTGTTTTCGGGAAGAATAAAAAGGCAGTTCAGTTTCCATTCCCCAAACTGTTAAAAAACAAAAATCATTTTGTTGTCCTTTCTTTTTCATTGAATCTTTATTAGGGGATTTTAGCTTAGATCTGTGCCAAGGTTTCAGACGAAAAGGAAATAAGATCTTTACCAGAATACCGTCTGTTAACCAGTTTTTAGGAAATTCTTTTTCTGATAATTGAACACCATTGTAGGTGCATTTAACATGCATTTCTTTATTCCAATCTTTAAAATCCTCTCTTTGAAGAGTACGGAAAGTCTCCATAAAACATTACAATAGATGCACCTGAAACACAAAAGCTTGTTAATAAAGCTGATCAAAAGAAAGTACCTCAAAGATATGAAAACAAAAACACCCCAGTTTGATTGTTTAGACCAACAATAAAAAAAGAAAGTACCTCCACAAACATCCATCGTAAGACCCTTACTGTCATTCTTATCAAACTTCTTATAAAGAAAGTAGCCCCAGAAACACATAAATGCCACCAGAAGAAGTGCACCCACAGTTGTTGATGCACTGATGAGCAGTCGGCCAGAATATTTCTTCCTTCCTTGATTTTGGGCTAATAAATTCAATAGGTTCTCTGGAAGATGGGTTTGAAAAGGAAAAAAAAAGTATTGTTCCCTTCCCTAAAAGGACTTAAGAAGGATATCAAAGCATAAAAAGAGTAATTTAAGCCACACATTTCTCCAAACATCAAGCCATCCAGTTTTATAAGTTGATTACCTGAGTTTGAAGATTGGTTATTTGTGCCAGATCCTCCACTTTCATCCTTGCAAATCACACTAACCTGCTTCCCATATAAACCATGATTTCCAACAAAGCTACAAATTTGTTCAAGAATTATGTAATCGAAACAAAATATTACTCTTTCTAGCTAAACCATCACATGCCACCTCAAAAACATATAAATGAAAAGTGTCGAAGTATTCAACTTATGATTAAAAACATTTTTATATATGATAGAACAAATACATACGAGCTTTCTGAAAAGTTGAAGAGCACACCATCAGAAGGTATGGGTCCAACCAGAGAATTGGTTGACACATTATTGAATGACAAAATAACATAGCTTAAGAGATTGGACTGAACACAACTGAACTGCATATTACATTCAAGAAACACCCATTATCGTACAACAAAAAGAAAGAAGTGACGCTACTCACAAAGTCCTGAGCTTATTCAACTTCCCACGTGACAAAGGGATGATCCCACTAAGTGAATTGCTAGAAATATCACTGAAATATAAAAAAAGAACACAAGTATTAACTGAGTCTGCATAAACATTGGCAAGCTGCTTCAAATTGTTATCAAGTTGCATAATTATGGAGGTCAACAAAAATTGAAAAAAAAACTGCATTGAAATATAATGACTCAACAAAAGGATACATATCTAATATAATCTCTGAAGCGCTAATAGTTCTATTTCAAAATTCATCAGCATACTTATTATTATATTTACACGTACCTAATTCAGAGTACTAGAAAAATCCATTACCATACCCTTGTTTGAGAAGCATTGGAATAATAGAGAATATGACTTCTCCAACAGTGACAAAATGAGGTATTTGCAAATTTCTTAATGAACTAAGAGATTCTGCGAATTACTATGCCGGAAGAACAAGAGATGGCAAACATTCTTATTTGGATGAATCAATTAAAGTTTTTTTTCTAAAATTTAAATGATGATTCACCCAATTCATAATATAAATCACAACTAAATGGCTCTAAATCAAGATCCAATTCTAAAAAGCAGAGAAAGATTATCCCTTTCTATGAACCCACAACTTTTAAAACTACAGATGAAAAGAGAAATCGGCTAGCAACAGATGGGGTGAGTGTTTTAAGAGTGGTTTCCGATAAGCACTGAACAATGATATGGTTCGTTTTCGTATAAGAAAAGAAGCTAAAATCCAAAACTGAAATATATGCAATAATATAGCAAAGATCTAGCAATTTCCATATATTTAAGCTAAAAATGAACCAAGAAAGGGTATCCACTTAAGGGAAATTTTAACGGAAAAGACAGTAAGGGAATCAAATTAAGAATAAGTTTTTTTTTGCTAAAGTAGACTCATACACTAACTATTTTGTAGAAATCAACCCCTACATAATTTTTGCTTACCTTGACCCCTGACCTAATTTTCGATCACTTTTTCACTTTTTTCCCCATTGTCCTTCTTACAAACTGTCCAATCAAACCTCACGATCTACTTACTTAACATTCAAAACCTCACTTCCCACCTCATTTCTCCTTCTTCATTTTTCATTTTTCTACTTCTTCTTCGTTTTCCTCTTTGTTTTCTTCTTTGTCTTCTTCTTGGTCTTCTTCCTTATTCCGGCAACAGCAAAGGACTGTTAGTTCTTCTCTCTAGACAGGTATACATTTTGTTTTCTTCTTTCTGGAAAGCTTGAATTGTCATGGGTTTTTCATGTTCATGAGTTTTCTGGGAATATTAATTTGTTTTCTTCTTTCTAGAATACTGTTTGAAATTTATTTATTGTACATGATCACCACAAGATGATAGTGTAGTGTTAAATGAGGTATACACGACTACTACACGAGCCTCATGTAGACAACATGGAAGGTACACGATCCTCGTGTAGACCTCGTGTACACAACACGATCATTGTGTAGTGCATTAGGAACTTCTTCAGCAGTTCACGATCATCATGTAGCATCTGTTACACTACACGAGCACCACACGATCATCGTATAGTCATCGTGTAGTGTACATAATGATCACATGATGAACGTGTATTCCCCGTGTACGTTATACGATCCTCGTGTAGTCCTCGTATACACTACATGATCATTGTGTAGTACTCGTGTAGTCTACATGATGGAACTACAAAACATTGTGTAGTCATCGTGTAAGACCTATTGCAGTACATGAGGTTTACACGATCATCGTGTAGTGTACACTACATGATGACTACACGATGCTCATGAAGACCTCGTGTACATTACACGATGACTACACGATGCCCATGAAAAGCCTTGTGTACACTACATGATGCCTACAAGATGGCTACACGGTCATCGTGTAATATTTCATTTCATTATATATTCTTCTTGTACTGACTTCCTTCATTGATGTATATACAAATATGTCTGAAGTTTGAATTTTTATAATTCATGATGGAGATTGGGTGAAAAATGGTACATGGTCTTTTAGTGGAGATAAGACCAAATTATTGGAGATATCAAATAACTGCACTTACCACAAGCTATTGGGTACATTGCATGAAGAACTCCAAATAGACTCCTCAAAGTATGATATGCCCATCAAATTATTTTTATAGAAGTCATGTCACATGCCCTCCTGCTGAAATTTTAAAGGATAGAGATTTACAATTCTTTGTTGAGGAGAATGGATCAGAATCACTTAGAAGCTCACTATTTGTAAGTACCAAGCCAAAAAAATTTCCATCTCAAAGCTCGATTCCTCAAATCACAATGTCACAACAACTTCGGGTTCCTAAAACTACAAGGTTGTATCAAAGTTGGGTTCCTGAAACACAAATGTCACGATAACCTCTAAATGAAAGCATTCCTCGCTTTGAGAGTGTTGATCATTTTGAAAGGAACTATCATTATGATGATGTTTTTGGTCATGTCGAGGATGAGGATGTTGATGTTGATGAAGATGATGATGATAATTTTGATCATGGGGCATATGATGATGCAATCTATGGAGATGACCATGATGAAGCCATCAGCGAATACGACCATACAACAATTCTAGACTTGAAAAGCTGGACTTGAACCCGAGACCACTTGTTCATTGCCATCATAACCTGATTTGAATGAATAAAGTCCTGGGTCCAGCGAGCAACGGGTGGATTTGAATCAGCTTGTATCAGACACAATAAATATGGATTATTTGTACAGTGATAAATTGAGTTGCTTAAGGTTTCTCGTATGATGGCCATTTGGAGAAATTTTGAGTTTCAGATCTTCAAATCCAACCAGTCAATATTGGTACGTGTATGTGTTGAGAAAACATGCCAATGGAGGTTACGAGCCATGAAATTGAAAAATAATCCATACTTCAAAGTTACAAAGTTCATCATTAGGCTACATATTCATTTATTGATCATTTTATAAGGTCCAAATACGTGGGTATCAGGCGTGTATATAGGCCAAAAGATATAATTGAAGATGTTCTCCTTGATTTTGATGTCAACATAAACTACCTTAAGGCATTGAGGGCTAAGAAATATGTTTTGAAATTAGTTTGAGGGTCTCCTAAAGATAACTATAGGATGCTCCCAGCATATTGTCACATGTTAGAATAAAAAAATCCAGGTACTTATTTTTTACTTTACCATCATAATGTCTACACGAATACTACACGAGCCTCGTGTATACTACACGATGGGTACACCGACCACGTGTAGTCATCGTGTAGTCTACACAAAGGGTACACTGACCTCGTGTAGCATCATGTACACAATTTTACCATCATAATATCTAAACGAGTACTACACTGACTTCTGTAGTCATCGTGTAGTCTACACGATACCTACATTGACCTCATGTACGCATCATGTACACTATGTATCTCTGCCGATTTTACTACAACAATATTAAATATTTTCTAGGGACAACAACACACATAGAGACCAATGTGCAGGATCATTTTAAATATTTGTTCATGGCTCTTGGACCATCTATTCATGAATTTTTCAGCTGTATACGTCATGTCATTGCTGTTGACGCAACTGCGTTAAAGCCAAATACAAAGGGGTATTATTTGTTACAACAACAAAGGATGGGAACAACCAAGTATATCCCATTACATTTAAAATTGCAGATTTAGAAAATAATGATTCATGAGAATTATTCTTCCATAAACTTCATGATGTAATCGGTGATCCAAAAGACTTGGTGTTTATATCTGACATGCATATAAGTATATTAAATGTTGTATATGTTGTCTTTCCCAATGCGCTTCATGGAGCTTATATCTTCCATATGGGTCAAAATATCAAATCAATTTATAAAAGGAAGATGCGATAACATTATTTTTTAAAGCAGCAAAAGAATACCGTTAATCAGAATTTGATCAGCTGATGACTCATTTTACAAATGCATTTCCAGATATCTCACAATGCGTGTTGGTGGTGGGAGTTGAGAGGTGGGCACGTTCCCTTTGATGAAAGTCGATATAATATAATGACTACAAACATCGCAGAATATTTGAATGAGATTTTGAAGGATGCTAGAAAGCTTCCCATTACATACTTTATAGAACATATCTGTGGCAAGTTATAATGATGGTTCTATGAATGACAAATGGTTACATGTCAAATCACCTCGCAGATGACAGATTGGGTTGAGATTGAGCTTAATAAGAAGCATCTTGCATCACGTACACTATGATTGTTTCCTTCCGACATCCATGACTTTTGTGTCGCGGGTAAGGGTAGGGAAGCAGTGGTAACTTTCATCTTAAGACTTGTACGTGTAGAGAATTTCATATTGATCAAATTCCATGCAAGCATGCGTTGACTTCATGTTGGCAGCGCAATTATCCCTGCCACATTGCCTCGTGTAGACTACAGTGTGCACTTCATTAAGTTAAAAAAAACAAATCTTACTTACTTGCAGAATCAAATCATTAACACTGATTGTGATATGAGGGTTTTATTCTTACAAATCCCTCTTCATGAGCTCCAGTTATGCATCGATATGCTACAAAATCCATAAAGATTAGTTAAGATACTTATAATTAATTTAAATATCACATTAGAAAGATTATAAATAACTTCTTACATCTGACTCAAGCCATTGATAAGGTGAAGATACTAATTTTTTTAACCAGGTAAGGTCAACGGTGCAAAATCCAACGTTTACTTTTCTCGTTCCTGTACAATGTAATTATAGATCATAATTAAGTTCACGATTGGTTTACCACACGATGGCTACATGATATCCGTGTAACCATCATGTATACTATGCGATGGCCACACGAGGTCAGTGTAACCATCGTGTATACTACACGAGGTCAGTGTAACCATATTGTATGATATAAGAAGTGAAATTTCAGAACTTACTTTGCCCTTGGGGAGGTGAACTAGGCTTTAAAACGAGCTTCATCCTCTGAAGTACATCACCGTATGATTGAAAATGTTTGAAGTCCGTTTTGGCAACGATATTCTCATCAGCTTTTTTCTTTCGCTGCTTCTTCTTTTCAACCTTTTTAGTTTCCCAATTAGGTAACTCTAGGACCCGAGATCTCTTTATCTTCCACTTGCTGAGTTCACCAAGGCAGATGAGCTCTTCTTCTTCTCCATCGTCGGACTGCTCTATTGACCGAACTTAATCTATCAATGCAGATATTATCGATGCAACATTTTGTTCTTATTTTTTGTTTCTTCTTCTTCTATTTTTTCCAGCTTCCTTTTCTTTATTTCTTTTTTTTTTCATCTTTATTCCTTATAATTCTTATTTTCTTCACCTCATTCCATTCTTTTTCTTTTTCTTTGTGTATTTATTTTACTTCTAATTTTCTTATTCTTTTTTTTTTGTTTTCCTTTTTCTTGTTTTATTTTTTCTTCTATTTGTTATTTTTTTCTTTTATCTCTTCTATTTCTTGTTTCCTTTATGTTTTTTCTTAATCTTCCTTGTTTTGACCTTCCTCCTCCTTATTACCTTCTTCCTCTTCTTCTTCTTCTTCTTCTTCTTCTTCTTCTTCTTCTTCTTATTCTTCTTCTTCTTCTTCTTCTTCTTCTTCTCTTCCTTCTTTTTCTTGTTCTTCTTTCTGACATTCTCTTTCTTCATTCTCATCTTCTTTTTCATCTTTTCCTTCTTTTTCTTGTTCTTCTTTCTCACATTCTCTTTCTTCATTCTCATCTTCTTTTTCTACTTCTTTTTCATCTTTTCCTTCTAGTTTCTCTTCTTCTTCTTCTCTTTTCTACCTTCTATTCTTTCTCTTCTTCTTCTCTCTTCTTCTTCTCTCTTCTTCTTCTTCTTCTTCTTCTTCTTCTTCTTCTTCTTCTTCTTCTTCTTCTTCTTTCTTCTTCTTCTTCTTCTTCTTCTTCTTCTTCTTCTTCTTCTTCTTCTTCTTCTTCTTATTCTTCCTTCTTTACCATATCTTCTTCTTTTTCATCATTCTCAACTTCTTCATTTTTTCTCTTCCTTCTCAATCTATGTCTCCTCCCCGTTGCTAACCATATCATGGCAGATTGAGGACATGATGAGTAATCATCTGGCCTCGAAGTTACCAAATGATCTATCAAAATTTTAATTTGAGAAATTGGAAAGGAAATGTCTGATTGTATGAACATAATATTTTTTCCATTGATGTGATCTTTTTGTCCATTCCAATCAGACATTTCCTCACCCAATCTTCATGTACATTGGACTTTTTGGACACATTCTTCTCCTATATTTTTTCAATGGCCTCCTCGGACCTCTTCCTCTTCTTCCTCTCCTCTTCCTTTTCAATGGTCCTCCTCCTCATTAGCTTCCTCTTCTATTGGAAAGGGTGACTGAGGAGGCGTTGACTAAAAAAACATGTAATATTAAGTTGACAAAACAGAAAAATGGTGACTACACGATGGTTACACGGACCTTGTGTAATCTACACGATGGTTACATTGGTCTACACGATGACTATATGAGATCAATGTAACCATTGTGTAGACTACACGATGTTAGTGTAACCATCGTGTAGTCTACACGATGATTACATGAGGTCCGTGCTCAAGAAGAAGAAGGGTAGAAAATGATTTTTAACATACATTCTCTCTAACTACTGATCTCCAGAAGCTTTTATCTTCTTCCTCCTCAGTAGGGACCAAGAAAAGAACTGTCAACTAAAAATGCAAGAAATATAAATTAGTATATGTGAAAGTAATATAAATTAATTTGTCAACATAATTCACCACATACATTCTCCTTCGAAAAAATTTCTTTTTGCATTCTAAACAGGTACTATCATGGTCGGACATCCTTGGCACCTTGGTCGAAACCTAGTTACCATACCAACTACCCACCAAGGGGATAAGTTCAAATACCCATTCCTATTTAAACAAAATAGAGTAATTCAGTATTCAGCACATAAATAATTTAATACATCACTACACATAATTAAATAATTTATACCTGAAAGGCAAATGGACATCCATTGAGGGAATATTCAAGAACAACAGTAGGGGATTTCTATATGTTTTTATTTTGTTTTTCTTGATCTTTAAGATCACCAAAAACAACCTTTGTATTCTTGACGCTAATAATGATTTCATTGTTTTAGAGAAAGAAAGATCTCCCCACGGATATTGGTTGAACGCATCAAGGTTGTCAACCAAAACCAACTATCTATTCTCAATTAGGGTACAATTCTCCTTCCCTAATAGAAAATGCTCTAGCATATAAATCAGAGCCATCTTGACCCCATCAGAATCTGATTTATATTTAGAGTTTTTAAACTTCTCCTCCAAGTCAGCCATAGTTATTGATTGGGCTTTGGAAAGTATAGATCAGAGAGTCTGTTAGGGCCACGAGTCTTCTTCTCATCTCAGGCTTCACCGAACTTTAGTCTAGTTATCAACGAGAACTCCTTCTTGGAGAAGCACATTGGTTTCTCATTAACAAGAAACCATATTTTCTACTCAGATGAAGTCTCGTTGACATATTCAGCCTCCTTGGCCAACACCTGGTGGAAGACAGTTGCTGAAAAATTCAGGGCTGGGAGATTAAGGAGATGGCCAAAGCATGTCTCCCTAAATAAGGAGAGTTGATGAGCTATTAGCTTGGTCTTGATAACCTCTATACACTAGGTATTGCCCTTTGCATCGACCCTTACTTTTGGAATTCTGTTAACGCCATTGGCGTATCTTAGTTGCATCTTTGATGAAGCCATAACCTGTAGAAAATTCAAGGCAAACATAAAATAAAAAAAGTACACGATACTTGTGTAGTTATCATGTAGACTACACGAGGGGTACACAACCCTTGTCTATACTACACGAGGGGTACACGACCCTCGTGTAGTCCTCATGTATCCTACACCAGGCTTACACGACCCTCATGTAGCCTACGCGACACAACTCTCATGTAGTCCTCATGTAGCGTGCACGACCCTCGTGTAGTCATCCTGTAGTGTGCACGATCGCGATCCTTGTGTACATTATAGGATGGTTACACAACGAGCGTGTACCCAGAAAACAGACACCCACTAAGACCAGAACCTCAGAAACCTGAGAAAAAATAATCAGAAACCCTGAAGAAAAAAATACTCAAACCCAGAAAAAAAAATTAGAAACAAAAAAAATCATTGTTGTGATTCAGACATCCACAAAAAATAGAAATGCAAAAATTCAGAAAAAAACCCTCAAAAACCCAGAAAAAAATAACTCATAAACCTATAAAAAAATACGTCAGAATTCAGAAAACAAATACTCAGAAAATAAAAACTTACGTTTTTGTGATTCCTGTTGTGGGAGACAAAGACTTAAGGATTTGCAGAGAGAGATGTTGCGACTTTGATAGAGAGAGATAGTAATATTAAGAGAGAAATGAGATACACAAAAGGGTGGAGTTTCGTGTATTCATCACTTTTTTTCAAAAGGTCATTTGGAATTCGTGAAAGGACTTTTTGATAACTTCACAATCTGATTTTGAATTGAAAGTGGGCCAGGGTCAGGGTAAAAAAATTAGTGTAGGGGTCAAATTTATAAAATGATTAGTGTAGGGGTCTACTTTAGTAAAAAAACTCATTAAGAATAAGAGATTCCCGAAAAAAGAAGCGATAAAGAAAATGAACAAAATAAAGGGAAAGCGGACCTCAAAACACAGAGCCACACACACACACAATATATATATATATATANATATATAACAATTGAACAAATAAAACAAAGTAACCATGATTACCTCTAACGCAAAGTCACGTGATTCTTGTCTGCTCTGAAGCCAAGCAACCCGAATCCAACATCTGAATGCACATGGGTCCTCATGGATTTAGAAGCTGAACAGTTCCAATGGTTTTTTAGGCATCTCCATGATAGGAACCTATGGCACCTAGCCTGTACATGTGTTAAATCGAGATAAAAAATGACAAAAAAGATAAAAATCAAATGAAGATTATCCTTACCCATTACTCCCATCGAGAGCAGCCGTAATCTTTAAAGCCCTCCATTCGATATGGGATTTTGTTGACAGCGCCTGATCTTCCACAGACGGTCCTGCCATCATCGTCGGATGATTCCTTCATGCCGACAGACCCCATTGCCGGCATCGAGATGATGAAGTCGCTTGGAGAGCTTCTCCATGGCTGAAGCTTTCCATGGCCAAAGGTTGAAGAAGCTGTCATTCTCCCCCATCTCTCTTTGCCACACTATTAGTAAGAAAAATAAATCAGTGGTTGAGATCAATAACCCAAAGGAGATGGACGACTGCGATATGTTCTCACCCACCACATGGACGATGGTGATTCATTCTCATCAACCCCAAATATAAACCACACAGATGACCAAGATCATAACGATCCAACGGTCTACCATCAACAATTAAGTGAATCGAAATGACCAACGCACTCCTCCTTCCACCCAAATCTATAGGCCAACTCCAAGCACACCCACTGCGTATATAAGCCTAAATTACAAGGGCAAACTAGACATTTCACCAAGCAGCAGGAATTGTTTTTAGAAGGGGGCTCAGAGGAGGAAAAACTCAGCCTTTTATAATAGTACATGTCGTTTTGTGATTTGAAAATTAACCACGATTCCAATTTTTCATGGAAAAATTAAACATAAATTCCATTATGTGTCAAAAGGTAGAAAAATAAAATAACAATAAAATAAAGTAAATTAGACATAAGCAAAGAGTGGATTGAACACACTTTATTAACAACTTACATAATATATATTTCATAATATTTACATATATTGTATAATAATAAAATCTACAAATAGGGTGAAACTTCACAAAGAGCTTACTGAGCTTTTAGATGAGGAGTTGCGGAGAATGAGAACATCTCTTATTCCAGCAGGTGAGGCATTTGAGAAATGGACAAGCTTAGAAAATGAGGAGGAAGATCATGAGATAGTCTGATCTCGTATATGGTTATAATCATGAATACAAAGTTCGATTGACCTCAACAAATTTTATACCTTGTCATTTCCATCTTGATCGATGGAAAAGTTAGTTATTCAAAATTTTAATTATAATTTATAATAATATAAATTATAGATACAAATAAAAAATAAATAAAAGTGATTAAAGAAAGTTTTCTCTTCGTACCCATAAGTGAAAGTAAAATGTATGGACAAAATAGAAAGGTAAAATATACAAAAAAAATATGAATGTGAATGCACCTCAATTGGAGATAAGAATACATATGTTATTATCTTGTCTGATATAAGTAGTAGTAATGTTCCTGTTTGTTCAAGCATAAAACCATCCTTGTCTTGGCAACCTTCTAATGTAGTAAGCAAGCTTAGTCAGCTATGATGCTACATATTTCACTTCTCTTAAAGAGAGTGATAAACCAAGTGTTATGCCAAGTAAGAGCTTAAGTGAGTAAGCAAGCTTAGTCAGCTTCATGAACTAGCTCGAATAGTTAGTTCTACAAGTTGCTTAGTTGGTTACGTTTTGAGTAGTTAATATCTTGTTAGAAGCTAACAGTTTATTATTAGAGCTTAATAGTAATTGAAGTGTATCCTCTCCTCTATAAATGAAATTAGATCATGCTAAGCTAGGTTGTGAAATTGATCACTCTATTTCTTATGTTAGCTCAGCTTCTTTATGGTACCATAGCCTATAAAGGACAAGCGTCCAAGGCTGAAAACTCAAATGATAATAGCATCACTTCAAACCCTGCAACAAATACGTCAAATTTACAGAGTGTATTCTCTAATACACTAAATAGTTCATTGTCAGTAAAGTTGGACAGGAACAACTACATCTTGTGGAAGTCACAAGTCACTTCCACCATTATAGAACACGGGCTTGAAGACATTGTGTTTGGTGAAGGAGAAAAACCAAGAAAGACCTTTGCAAATGGAAAGAGAAACACAAAGTATGTTGTGTGGGTCAAAAAATATATAATCAGCTCTTCAATTAGCGAAGGGGTCCTGGAACAATAACACAATATAATAATTATGCTTAAGTGTAGTGAGCATTACTTCCATCTATGTTGTAGGTGATGTTAAACTATGGTGGAGAAGCAGAGTTGAGGATTCTTCAGGCCAACCTATCATCGGTTGGCCAGAGATGAAACAATAGCTGATAAATCCATTTTTGTCGTGTAATGTCCAATGGCTAGCAAGAGAATATAATAAGGGTGGTGTTAGGGCTCAAGACCATTTGGAAGGGGGAGTTGGATCATAAAGAAGAGTTTATTCCTTTGTTTGAAGAGGAGCAATCCTACCGGACTCATTTGAGCTAGGAATGGCTAAACTGATTGTCCCAGGAAGAAAGCTAATGAAAGCAAAGGTCAAGAATAAATATCTTGGTTTAATAGAACTTAGTCAAAATCTCACTTTTCTCTATCGTACAATGATTGCTAGATGGCATTCCAAGCTCCTTAACCTCATTCCTATCGAATGGGAATTAGAAGTAGTGCTAGTGAGGGTATGAAAAATGCATTCATCTACTCTTTCAAGAAGTTATATAAATTCTGAGTGGTCATGAACTCCTATACATGTCTATCTTTTGATTCACTCGTTAAAGTTTGTTTGTAAAACAAGCTAGTGACTTTTATTTTGGAGATTCAGTGGCATGCATGGCTAGGAACATGATCTTACAAGATTTGTAATCCAAGCTTTCCTAACAGATCGTATATTGGTTTTCTTAACTGTTAATTCTGGAACTGAATAGTTATTGAGCTCAAACTTATAATATGATAATAAATTGACCGTTCACTAATGAATTAATGGTACTTAAGGATCAAGAGATAATTAGAAGCGTAAAATAATAATTTTAACTAGCTCTAATTTACGAACCAATAATTGGAGGACAGAACTACATGAAGTGATGATATCAATTGAGTACACGAGATTACTCTGTAAATATATTCTTTAATTAGTAAGGGTCCAATTCCATATTTATAGTGGAGTAATAATCATTAATAAATGAGATTATTTAAATAATAAGTTTAATTAATAATCTAAATTATTGAAACTTAGAATTATGAGTCTATAGTCCTCAAACCATCTCTATACTACACAACCTAGGATGTGAATATCTCAAGTCGTAAGAACAAGACTAGCTTGCAAAATGAATTAAGTTTTCAGGGCAAGTATATAATTATGAGATAATTATGCGTTATTAATTAATTAAATTAATTGTTATAATTTTCAGAAATGACAATTAATTAATTATATATATATCGATTAAAAGAGAAAGAAAAAATATGAGATATTTTAAGTTTTAATTAATAAGGATGTTAATGTCTTATAGACAGTTTGAAATTCATATGACTGACGCTAAGGTGGCACATTAATTGTCGGGTTGTCTTCTTGTGGATTAGTAATTGTTAAGTTTATGTATTTGATATGTTGCATTCATGCATCACTTTTACTTTTTGAATTTTTGATATTTATTTCAATTATATTGAATGATGTATGTTTTATTTCTTTTCAGTTATTATTATGACTGCTATGTAGATAACGTCATATCCGACCATTGATGATTCTTTTACCAAGACACTTCCAACAAATTCATTTGAGGGTCATGTGCTAAACATGAGGTTAAGAGAGATGCCATATTTGCTTTAGGGTAAGTGGGAGAATGTTGGGCATAGTGCCCTCAAAGCTTGTGTAAAGACATTTTATTTAAAAATTAGTAAAAGTGCATTTTTCTTATAATTATATTCTCTGAATTATTATTGAATTTTTAATATAAATATATGAAAATTCTATATTTATTAATGAGACTATGATATTCTATTAGTACGAGAGGATTAAGATCATAGGTAATGAATAAAATAGTTTGCAACATATTAAAGTATGAAATCTTTAATGAATGATTGTTAGTACAGTTCACTAAACATTTCGAATGCATGTGATCTAGATCTGGATCGCTGATATGGATGGTCATCTTAGTGAAAATACTCTATATAATTAGATTATATAGAACATGACCGATGATTATTAATATATTTATTAACTTATCATTTATCATAAAAATTTAATACACATCACCTAGATGATCATTTGTAGATCAGTCTAAATCCTGAGTAGTCATGAACTCCTATATATGTATACTGGATATTTTGATTCACTAAAGGTTTGTCTGTAAAATAGGCTAGTGACTTTTGTTTCGGAGATTCAGTGACATGCATGGGTGGGAAGATGATCTTACAAGATTTGAAATTTAAGCTTTTCTAACAGATCCTATATTGGTTTCCTTAAATGTTAATTCTGGAACTGAATGGTTATTGAGCTTAAATTTATTATACGATTTAAATTGACAGTTCACTATGAATTAATGATACTTAAGGATCAAGAGGTAATTATAATGATAAAATAATAATTTTGACCAGCTCTAATTTAAGAACAAATAATTGGAGGATAAAATTACATAAAACGATTATATCAATGGACTACACATGATTACTCTGTAAATATATTCTGTAATTACTAAAAGTGTAATTACATATTTATAGTGGAGTAATAATAAAATTAATAAATGAGATTATTTAATTAAAGAGTTTAATTCATAATCTAATTTATTGAAACTTAAAATTATAGGTCCATGGTCCCTAAGTCACATTTGTACTACACAGTTTAGAGTGTGAATATTTTAAGGCTAAGAAAAGAACTACCTTGCAATAAAAATTAAGTTTTCAGGGTAAGTATATAATTATGAGATAATTATGTATTATAATTAATAAAATTAATTATTATAATTTTTAGAAATTATAATTAATTAATCATATACATATATTGATCAGTTATGTATTAATCGATGATGAGTCAGTGTATTTGATTTATAAAATTAAATAATATTAAATTATTATAAGATAATAATTTGAATTTGAATTTACTAATCTATTAATTTTGAATTAACATATAAGTTTGTTGATATGTGTTATTAGATATATTAATTTTGAATTAATTGATATTTAGATATTTATCTGATTAAATAATAAATTATTGTCACGTAGCATATCGGACTGCCACATGTAGTGTCGCATAGCACTACAGTGTAACATAGACTGTAGTGGGTCTAACTTCAGCGGCACATTTATAAGTAATTTATTATTTTATCCATACCTAAAACCTAATGAGCCTTGCCCTAGAATATATATAGATAATATTTTATTGGCCTCAGAATTTGATATTTGACTGATTAATCATTAATCAAAATTCTGTGAACAATTCTTTAATTATCTCTCAGAGCTCTGTCTCAAAAGTCCTTCTTCAAATCTCTAGATCTCATATGTATAGTACATCTAGGGATAAAAAATTATTCTTGATTCATTCTACGTGCTCACAACGTCCTAGTGTGTCTGATGATTGGTTTAGAAAATCTTGATGTGGATCTCAAAAGCTATTCATCGTTGTATCGAGTGTTCGTTGTTGTTACTAGAACAAAGTGATGACGTTCATAGACTTCAAGAGGTAAAATCTTTTTCTTTAAATGTCTATTAATTTAATATAAAGATATATAATGGATCCGTATAGAAAAATTATTTTTCAAAAAAATTATTTTTTGAAATCTATGGCGTCGTGATTGATTTTTCAATTAAAAATTTTTTTGAACCCCCCCCCCCCCCCCCNTTTTTTCCCCCCCCCCCCCCCCCGTGCCGCAATTACAACAAATTGTGCGCCATGTTTGTGCAAAACTTGGTCATTTAGCCTCAGTTTGCTATTTTAGTATGAAAGAAGTGGTAATCAAGCTCAAACCAGGTTTCAACCCAACACACAACAAAATACTCTAGACTTCTACACCTGCTGCATATATGGCTTCTCCATCTGGTTATATTGCTTCTCTTGATTCTGTCTATGACAATTTTTGGTATGTGATAGTTCAACCACCAATCATGTCACAACAGACCTTAATAACTTGAACACAAGATAATTATATTTTCATAGAATTTCATGCTAATGCATGTTTGGTGAAGGACTTGGAAACGGGAACACTGCTCTTGGAAGGGAGGCTTAGATATATTATATCTGTTGCAATATCCAGGAATCAAACCCTCATCGTTAACCTGTTCTCTTTAGTCAAATTCTGCAAGAAACATCTCAAATGAAAAAGTTCTGCCTAGTGCTAGGAACTTCTATAATTCTTTTTCTGATTCTATGTCTGTGAAGAATTTTCTATTAGACAAATTTGAATGTTCTAACTCTGTAAAAGGTTTGTATAATTCTTGTAATCTTTCTGATGTTAGAAATAAAGATCAAGTTCTTTTCAATAAATTCAATTCCTGTAATACTGTTTCTAATGAAAATGTGACTAAAGATAGCTCAAATATTTTTCATGCACAATCTAATGAAAACCAAGATTTTTCTGATACCTTAGACTCAAACAAGACTGGTCAATGGCACAAAAGTCTAGGCCACCCCTCAACCAAAATTTTGTGCAAAGCTTTGCAAACTTCCAATATCAAACCTCCAAAATAGTCTTTCTTCTTTTATAATGCCTGTCAATGAGGAAAAAGTCACACACTACCATTTCCAAAACCAAGAAACCACTCTACCTCATTGATGTTAATATATGGGGACCAACTCCTATTCTATCCAAAAATAGCTATAGGTATTACATCAGTCTATTAGATTACTTTATAAGATTCTGCTAGATTTTCCCTTTGAAATTAAAATTTGAGGCCTATAAAATCTTTCTTATCTTCAAAAAATTCGTTGAGACACAATTTGAGTTACCCATAAAAGTTTATCAAACTGATTGGGGTGGGGAATTCCGAACCTTAGCCAAATTTATGCAGGATCAAAAGATCCTTTTTACACACCCTTGTCGACATTGCATCAACATAACGGAAAAATTGAAAGAAAGCACAGGCACATAGTGAAAACTGGGTTAACTTTACTTGGCCAAGATAACATGCCTCTTAAGTTTTGGTGGGAGGTATTTCAAGTTACTGTTTTCACCATAAACAGACTTCCAACACTTGTTTTGAACCTGAATTCACCTTATCAAGTCTTGTTCAACAAACCACCTGATCTAAACCTGCTTAAACCTTTTGGGTCTGGCTACTTTCCCCACTTAAAGCCATATAACAATCATAAATTTGCCTTTCATTTAGATTTATGCTCATTCTTAGGGTATTCTTTAAGTCACAAAAGTTACAGATGCTTATATCACACTGATAGGGAATATATTACCAGAAATGTTATCTCTCAATGAAAATGCATTTCCCTACATAGAAATATTCCTCAAAAGCTCTCAAAATATTAGTTATGTTCCAGTGTCAAACTTGTCCTCCTCTATTCACACTACTTTTACAAAGTGTGCAACTCCTACCTTACATCAAAACCTGAATACAGCTAACAAATCTCCATCTCAAAGCTATACTTCAACATACGTTCTCAGGATTAAGCATTCTTCACACAGTGAGCATTTACAAGGTAATTTTAATCATCTTCAATTATCTTGTATTCTTGTTTGGATGGTAGGTGAGACAATTAGATGTGAATAATGTATTTTTGAATAGGGTACTTAAGGAGACTGTCTATATGACACAACCTGAGGGATTTCTTGATTCTTCCAAGCCACAACATATGTTAAGCTGCAAAAGTCCCTTTATGGCTTTAAACAAGCTCTAAGAGCTTAGTATGATAGGCCGGGGACCTCACTTCTACAATGGGGCTTTGTTAATTTAAAGTCATATTATTCCTTGTTTTTATTGCATTCTAGTTCAAGAGTCATGTATCTCCTAATATATGTTGATGATATTTTAATAACTAGAAACAACACTACTCTCTTACAGTGTTTTGTTGACAAATTACATGATACTTATGCCTTAAAGGATCTTGGAGAGCCATTATTCCTAGGCATTGAAGTAACCAGAAACAAGCAAGGAATGCACCTCTGCCAGTAAAAATACATATAAGATTTATTAAGAAAGACCAAGGTGGATGGAGCAAAGGCTGCAGCCTCACCTGCAAGTAATTCAGTGAAGCTTTCACTCAACACAGGAGATCTAATGTATGATATCACATTGTACATGAGCAAAATTGGTGCTTTGCAGTATCTAGCCAGACCAGACTTCGCATTCATTGTCAAAAAATTAAGTCAATTTCTGCATAAACCTACTGACATACACTGGCATGCATGTAAAAGTGTGCTTAGGTATCTAAAAGGTACTATAAATGAAGGGTTACACATCAAGACACCTTCCTCACTTGCCATTCATGCTTACTCGGATGTAGATTGGGTAGGTGATGTAGATGATAGGAAGTCAACATAGGGCTATCTCATCCTTCTTGTAGGTAATCTCATGTCTTGGTCTTTAAAGAAACAACACATTGTCTCTAGATTAAGCACTGAAAGCAAGTACAGGTAAATGGCAAATTCAACTGCTGAGTTACAATGGTTTTTGAACTTGCTTGGTGAATTGAAGATCATGATAGTTAAAGCTCCTATTCTCTGGTGTGACAACATTAGTTCCATTGCCCTAGCTTCTAATCCCGCTCTACATGCTAGGAAAAAACACATTGAGCTTGATGTGCATTTTATTCGTGATAAGATTCAAAAGAAAGCATTGGATATTAGATATGTTCCTCCAGCTGAGTAGTTAGCAGATTTGCTAACCAAAACAGTGTCTACCAAAACAATTACAGTTTTTAATCTTAGCTATAAAGTTTGCCATACCACCAGATTTATAAGTAAGATTCCAACCCTTAGAAACAATATATAAAAAAAATCATAACTCATAATGCCACTTAAGTTCATACTTATCTTTTGGAGGAAACTTTATGCTCATCAAAATAAAGAATCATCATGTTATGGTTAGAGCCAATTTCAGGAGAGATGATAACTTCAATATTAGGAAAATTATGGAGCATAGCATCATTAATGAGAATTCAATCAAGTATTTCTTGAATGAAGTTGCCATTTCTCTATTATTTCACTAAGTAAAGAAACAACCCTTAGCATCGAGATCCATAACATTACACCTATTAAAAAAATCTGTAAACCTAATCGCCTAATTATAATCTACAGGTCCGCCTCTAGATTTCTTAGCAGAGGAGGCAAGCTCATTGAAATCCCCTACAATGACCGAGGGAAAACTAAGGCCAGAATTAGAGCTAGCTATATGATCTAAGTCTTTCAATTGTGACATGATCCCATAGGTTCATGTTTAACTTTGAGGAGCCATTGTGACATCCCTTTACTTGCTTTGTGATCCTCATAATTTCATTATAATATGTAGTGTCAATTTCATCTACTAGAATTATTTTTCTATGAATCCAATCACATCTCTATACAAGTTAAAAAAATTATGACCTTATCCGAGAGCTAAAAATGTATTAACTTTTCTTTCCCAGCTTTCTCGTACATATATTTGGAAAACAAAATCCATTTTTTCCCCCGATTGTCAACCCATTTAACTGAAGTAGCTAATTAAATAATCAAAGTTGTTGGTCTAATAAAATCTAACTATAAAGTACGTTCTTCACTTGTTTTTTTCTTCATGAAACCACTTTGTGCATTAAACAACCAAAAAGTAACAAGAAAAGTTTTTTTATAAGAAAATGTTCGATTATGTCTTTTGCAAAAATTAAATAGAAGTTAACCATACAGCAAAATGCATTAAGCCAAATGAAAAGTTCTCATTATAAATCTAATCCACTGTATGTGGAGCTGAGTCAGACAGACCTAATATGGGCCACTCAATTTCATAGGCTTACGCTCACACCACTTGCAATTTGCAAGCTCAGTTAAAACGACACTTGTAGAAGGACATTATCTATAACAGAAACTCTTAGAATAAGATTGAGAATGTTTTATTTAGAACACTTAAATATATTAAAAAATTCTACTTTAAATTGTATATATTTGAGAAATGTTTCTTATTAAAGCATATTTTAGCATTTAAAATTACTTCCTAAAGAAACACGTATTTAAGTGTTTGTTAAAAATATTTAAAAATACATAATAGCTGTGTAAGTATTTCCTAAAAGGTGTATAGGAAAGAATCTTCAATTAAATAGTTTATTTTAATGTATAAAAATATTTCTAGTGACAAAAACGGGCAAACATACCGTTAAAGTGAGTTTCAGATTACTTTCTTTGAAAATACCTGCATTTAAAAATACTACGTTCTTCGAAAATCACATCTATTTGACAATTATTTTTGTTTAAAATAAGTTGTTAGTATTTTGACAAAATCAACTTAAGAATCACTTTTACACTAAACATCTATCCAAATGCACTTTATAATGATTCCAAATGACAAAGAAATGTGCTTAAAAATTATATCGATGCTTAAACCAAGATGAATATCAGATAATTATTAACTAAAATAGTGTTTTTCTGATAGAGGAAAGTGCTTCTGGATAAAAGCACTCTCAAGCGCACTTTTAATCACTAGAGGTTAATATAGATACCGTATTTTATCCGGTTCAATACTTTGAATATATAAACTTTATTTTTTTTACTCATATAGTTGTCTAAGACTATATATATGATTTGAAAAAAAGTTCAATGTCTAAAATAGAAAAATAGCCCAATGTCTAAAAAATAAGAAAAAGAGTTCGAGGACTAAAAAAAGTAGCATATAGACTAAAAGCAAAAAGAGAAACTATAACTTTGCCTATAAATAGAAAGAGGATCTTCACTTGAAGGAGAAGTTTTTTGGGAGAGAGAAAGAGAGAAAGAGAAGAGGTCTTTTTAGAGAGAGAAAGGGAGAAGTATAAGAGGTTTTCTTAGAGAGAAGGACAAATGAGATGAAGAATATAAATTATTACTCTTCATCTTCTTTCATTTTATTCAGGTATATTTAAATTTCTTGCATCTTAATTAAAAATATATATTGTTCTTTGCTAATCATCATTTCTCATTTACACCCGTGTAGTGTATACATTTTTTTTCTTTCCATAAGTAAATGTAGAAGTGTTTGTTAATTCATCATTTTTTTACTCATAAAATTAAGTTTACTTTCATTCCATTTATGATTTTCTTTATTTAAAAACTTAGAAATTTGATAATGAGATATACTTTGTCATCAACTCAATCAATGAGAATGAAGATAAAGTTTTTCAGGGTGTGTAATAAACTCAAAGTAGACAATCAACCATTTAAGGTTGGAAATGTACATACCATTCAAAATAACGCCCTATGAAATTTCTCATATATCAAAATGCATAAAATACCATGTAGAGAGTTAAACATCTATATGAGTCAAAGTTATGCAAATATTGAACTTTGAATCTCTGATATTCTTCTATATTTACTAATTGATTTTTTTATTGTTATATATTTTATTTTGAGATTTTATCATCTTTTTTTTTGTTACACTCGGCTTAACTAGTTACCGTCCGTAAGTTTTCTTTGCTATTTGAATATCAATGATTGAGAAAAAAAATAATGATGACTAGTAGACTATGTAGTCAAAATTAAAAGAGTATACTTATGCCCAAAAAGGGATATTTTATTTTGAGATTTTATCATCATTTCTTATGACACTTGCTTTTTAACTAGCTACCGTCCATAATTTTTCTTTTGCTATTTGAGTATCAATGTTTGAAAAAAGAAAAATAATGATAACTTGTAGATTTCTAGTAAAAAAATGGTATAGTCATACCTAAAATTAAAAAAACAAAGAAAAATTAAAAATAAAAAACAAAAAAAATTGAATATTATGGATGGGCAAATTCTAATTTTTGTCCCCTTATCCCCATTAAAACTACAGCTTTAGCCATAGCTTTTTGTCATTTCTTGTTTTTTTTTTCTTTTCTTTCTTCTTCTTTTGATTTATTATACAGTACTTTTAACATTTTTGTATTACATGTCTTACTTTCTACACATGCTTTATATATTATCTCCATTTTACACATTTCCTCTACCTTGTCATCTTACAATCATTTGTTATTCTAAGTTTTATTCTATATACTCTTTTACATAGTTATTAATATATGTTTTTTCTTACTCTTTTCATTTATGTATCACTTTTATATTATCATGTTTAAAATGTGATTCATGTCTCATTCACTTATACTTATAACAACATGTAAATGTATGTGATTCATGTTTCATCCACTTAATTTATTTATGTAGTGCTATCATACTGTCATATTTAAAATGTGATTCATGTTTCATCTATTTATAATTATAACAACATATATATATATGCATGAGTCACAATAAGAACATTTTAAAATTTATATCATCTTAGTTTTTCACTCAAAAATTCATACGACGAATTTTGAGGTTTTTGGGATATCAAATTTCTCGAACTACGAATGTGAGTTGTTATTTTCAGGATACCGAGAATAATTCCAATAAAATTTTTTATTTTCTTAAATGAAATAATTTTCAATGATCCTTGAACCACATATTAAAGTCATTTATATTGTTTCATTTTTATGATTAAAGTCATTTATATTGTTTCATTTTTATTCTGTTTTCTAAAATAATTTGACCACCATTTTAATAATGGGTGTTGTAGGGTGCTAATACATTCCCCACACACAAACGACTCCCGAACCAACTTTAAGTTTTCATAGACCAAAATATTATTTTAAATTGTGTGATCAATCACTCCATGATTGGTGGCAACTTCGAATTTATTTTCAAAATATATTTTTCAATCGGTGCTCCATGTCGCAGACACGTGACAACTTGGCGACTCCACTTGAGACGCAATCGGTCTAACAATTTTTAGATCGATAGAGAGTCAAGCCAAAATTTGATCATATGCTATTCTTTTTTGTGGCTCTTTGTTTGCGGCTCCTGTGCAGCCTAAAAAAGTTCTCACTCAGGTCGACCCTTTAGGGATACCATTTGGGGGCCCCTGTTACTCCGTTTGGATAATAATGTGGATTGCTTGGGAGCCTGTTAAGAGATTTTAGAGCCCAAACACACATGTACTATGTTGTTAGAGCTCATCGCATGACCAATGGTTGATAGTAATAAACATTCTGCTTAAATAGGGTATCATGATTGATTTTTTTATGTATATATCTTACAATAATCAAGCATTTTTTCCTCATTGTTTCACTTTGACTTCATCTTTATTTTTGCATACATGCACCATGCTACGTAATAGGGATTGTAAAGAAGTATTCAATCCATTCATATTTTAAAGACCATGATTTTAACTTCAAGTATGATAGAAGATCAAGTCATAGTAGCCCAATGGTTTGAAGAAACATAGAAACAGAAGGGAGATTACCTGAAAAAAGAGAATGTTCTTCTTCTACCGTCAATCACTAAGACAGAGTTCTCACATATTGAGTTGGAAAGGTTGAAGAAGATATGGGAGGATTTTTCACCACAGCAAAAAAATGTGTTTGTTGGCAAATATGGTCATATCACTTATCTTCTATATACTACTATCAATGTTCCCATTCTCTTGGCTTTAATGCATTTCTAGGACCCTATGTACATATTTTTCATCTTTAGAACAATTGATCTTACTCCCATAATTGAAGTATATTAAGCACTACTGAATGTAGACTATAAAACACAGACAAAGTTTATAATTATGACAAGAGAGAGAGAGAGGGCTTTATCCAAGCTCTTGGGTACTGTCAATTTATATTAGATTGAGATAAGGATGAAAATTAAAGGAGGGAATGAGTGTGTGCCGCCGAAAGGAAGATAAGGGTAAGGCACTTTATGCTCTTTGTATTTATAATACCGTGTTGTTCACTAAGATCCAAGGTTATGTGGATGATAAAGTGATAAAAATGTTTCTTCAAGTTGAACATGGTGTTAACCATGTTATCTCAATTCTCACTAAGACTTTTGTTCCTTAAATCATATCTGAATATTTGGAAAAGGGAAGTTCATCAACTCTCCATGTCTTTTATGTATTTGGATCTTTAACCATCTGAGATGTTCACCAGAATTCAAATATCCTCAAGTTAAGTTTTTGAGCTTATGGATAAAAATAAAAATCCCCATTGCAGAATTTGGAATGTGTAAAGGAAATATTTCCTCGCATTCAAAATAAGAAAATAAATGAGAGAGAGAATCGAAAACAATGTAGATGTTATTGCTTGATTATTGAATGCTCCTTGGGTTACAATTAGCCTATATTTATAGGCTTTCGAATGATCAAATAACATCCAATTTAGTTTATCTGATTCCAATAAAATATGATCAACAAAATATTTGATAAGATTTAATTAATCAAATTAATCTTGCACGTCCAATTAAATCAATGGTCTTTACTTCTTCTCCCGGATTTCCACATCAGCTGTCTTCGTTCCTTCTTCTGGTTGGTCTTTTCTTGTGGACGTGTCAGAGAGAGAATTTATACCCGTCCATTTGCCCCTATTGTATTTGGATTATTCTAAACAAGCCAATATACAATATTATCACATTGCATAAATCGATATCATTCACCATGATTACTTTCACACGCTTTTCAAAACACGTTGCGTGGTTGTCTCACATGCTACTTTGGCGCTTCAAATTCTCGTATTCCTTTTCAAGCCTCCTCGGGAGGGCATGGATCTATTCTTTGAATTCTTCTTTTAGTAGGGTAATCATGCCCCCCTTGCCAATTGTCATCTCCTCACTAGTCAGTAGTCGTGTCTCTTTAGTTGTGCCTTTTCGCCATTGAGTTTCTACAAATGTCCTTTCATTGCTCTATTTCAGAATTAAGCATTTTTCATTTTCCTTTGACATTCACGGCCTATATAAAGACATTCTATTTCATTTCCTCTTCATTCTTCGTTCTCAATCTCATAAGTTCTTCATCACTTCTTCCCTTATTTTCTATGTACTATTTGTTTCTGCCATTGACCATGGAGGATGAAGCAGTCTTCAAACCTATGGTCTCTTTAGTTAGAACTCCAGAGGAATTTAGGAAAATTATGTATCATTACCGAGAGGCTTTCCCCTGATGTCATATGCATATTAGGAGAGAGTACGTCCATAGGGATCCCTTGTAGATCCCCATATTAAATCACACTTAGCCTCATGTACATAGCCTTAGGAATGAAACTCCCATTCTCACCCTTTGTTCGTTTAGAGTTCTCCTTTGTTTCTAAGTTATAAATAAAAGGTATAATCTGGGTTTGGGTATCGATGAGCTTCAGGCTGTATACATAGATAAGCATCACGGTGAGAGTTACTCCATTGCTCCTCGCCTTGAAGAAATGAGAGGGTCGTTGATTATAGAGGGAGATAAAAGATGAGAGCGGGACACTCTTCTCATTGACAGGAAGTGGAGTGGTGATGACCGCTGGATAATTTTCAAGAACTAGGCAATTTTCAATAAGTAGTCGGAGCTTCATTTCCGTTCTCTTCTCTTCTTCTTTCTTTTTTATGTATCTTCAATGACTAATGTTTCTTTCTTTTGGCAATACAGATAAAAAGTTGAACAAAAGGCCTTACATTCCAAAGGCAATTAGTGAACGGGTATCCACAACTTACCGTTGCCCAGAAAGAAGGTAGTTTGAGCTTCTTGATCAACGAATGGATGGGCAATGTAGCACTTGCCTCAACAGTAGTTCCTGTCACTTCAACGTTTTCCCCATTATCAATTTCTCCATTTCAAAGTGGTATTCCCATTCCGTCATCAACTTCTCCACTTCAACGTCGGTCTCAGTAGTAGTTCCTGCACCTACTACTCAACAGGAACCCACTCCTGCAGTTGCCATTAGCTCACAAGGAACAACCGTGGACCCTAGTCTCTGGATATAAAGACGATTCATTAATGCGTGACCCGTTCTGGCTTCAATCAGCTTTCTTGACGAAGCTCAATTTTCTCACATTTTCCAACGTGACATTTAGTCTGATTTGGATATGACCACTACACCGCAGCATCAATATTGGTGACCTCATCAGCTCTTTGAGCAATGACCAGATTAGAGTAAGTTCCATTTTCTTCCTTTTCTTTTTTGAAAATTCATTTCCATTCACCCATACTTGCATATTTCTTACTTGTTTTCCCTTTTTAAAGCTGTTCTCCATCATAACACTCTTCAAGAGCATCATATTGCTTGAGATCAAGCTTCGGTGGGTTTTCATAGGGAAGTAGTTGAATACCACACTGTTGTTGACCGTCTTTGAGCCGAGAATGAGCAGTTGAAGAAAAGTGAGGCTGAGCTTCAAGGTGCTCTAGAGAGGATGGATTAGGATGTTGCAGCAGCGGTAACCGATCATCAGAAGTTGACTGAAGCCTTGGAAGCAGCTAAGGAGTCCATGGTTGCGGTTGAACAGGCAAATGCTGAGGTAGAAGATTAGGAGAAGCTAATCGAAGATAAATATCAGGCTTTGTTTGACCAAGCCAAGCAAATGGTTGACAGTGTTGGATATAGAGATGGCTTGGCAAAAGCCCCACCCAAGAAGCCTCTCGTTGACGCCACTCCAGAGACCCAAGATGAGGTGAATACCTCCACGGAGGACGTCATGGCCAATCCTCCTGAAGCTACTACTGAGGCTACTGCTACCAACCCAAACGAAGATGTCCTCGCTGAAGATGACACAATCACCATTTCTTAATTTTCTCCTTTTGTAAGTTCCTTGTACTATTTCATTTCCTTTCTTTCTTTAATTTCCTTGCACTTTTCCTGCTTTCCTCCATTGTAATTTTCTAACATCATCAATGAAGAGAATTTCAAATTTTCTTTGTCTTTTCAACTTCTAATTCTCCCGTTGTCATGCACTTGGCGATTTTTGCATTTATAGATTTCCATAGCACATTGTACTAAATTTTACCAATGTACTTAAGATTTAAACTTCTTTAGTTCTTTTGAATTGTACTTGCTGCCAATCCTTTTGAATGCACTCCATTTATGATTTCCTATTTTCCTTCTGAGAGTAGTGTATGTTGATTAACCGTTCTCAAAGACTTGAAATTTTCACAAGCTCAGGGGCCCTGAAATTTTCTTCTGAGAACGGTGCCCATAGACATCCGTTCCAAGGATATAAGCTTCTCTCACGAAGCTCAGGGGCCCTAAAATTCCCTTTTGAGAACGGTGACTGCAGACATCTCTTCATAAGGACATAAGCTTTTTACATAGCTCAGAGGCCTTATAATTCCATTATGAGAGAAGTGTCTGGAGCATCCGTTTCCAAGGATAGAAGCTCGTCATGAAGCTCAGGGCCCCTATAATTCTCTTAAGAACGGTGCACGGAGACATCCATTCCAATGACATAAGCTTCTCACGAAGCTTAGGGGCCCTATAATTCCCTTCTAAGAATGGTGCCCGAAGACATCCATTTTAAGGACATAAGCTTCTCACGAAGCTCATGGGCCTTATAATTCCCTTCAGAGAGCAGTGCTCGTCAACATCCGATCCCAAGGACTTAAACTCCCAAAGAAGATTAATGGCCTAAAATTTCCTTCTAAGACTGGTGCCCATCGATGTATGTTGCTAAGGACTTCAAATCCTTGTGAAACTCAGGGGCCCTATATTTTCTTCTGAGAATGGTGCACAAAGACATCCATTTCCAAGGACTTAAACGCCTTGTGAAGCTTAGAGGCCCTATATTTCCTTCTCAAAATGGTGCCTGGGGACATCCGTTTCCAAGGACTTTAGCTCCTTGCGAAGCTCAGGGGCCCTTTCCATTTGTTCGAACCTGAAAAGAGAAGCTGACACTAGATTTTACGTGGAACCCCTTAACCAGAAAAAATCATGGGATAATATAATTTTCATTAAAGAAAAGAATAGAAGAAATCATACATAATACTTGTGTAAATGTAAAACATTCCAAGGTTTGGATAAATTTTCCATTCGTTAGTCATTAGATGATTTGACCCATTTCCTCCAACTTCTTTGATGATAAATGGTCCTTCCCAGTTCGGCCCTAGCTTGCCTTCATTAGTTTGGAATATCCTTTTGAGCACAAGATCCCCAACCTGATATTGTCGTTTCTTCACCCTTCTCTGGAAATATTTCCTTCTCTTCTGGTTGTAGGTAGCCAATCTGATTAGAGTTGCCTCCCGTCTCTCTTCCAAAAGATTGAGTTTCTTTGTCATATGTTCTGTGTTTGTATCTTCATCAATGGAAGATCTAATCGTGAGGCACCAGATCTCAACTGTTATAACAACTTATGCCCCACAAGCAAGGGAAAAAGGTGTTTCACCCGTAGGCTCCCTAGGTGTTGTCAAGTAAGCCCAAAGAATAGAAGATAGTTCTTCAACCCATTTCCCTTAGTTGATTCTAGACACTTCTTTAAGTTTTCAAGAATGACCTGTTTGATCTTTCTTCTTGTACTTTTCCTTGGGAATAATAGAGAATTGTTAATCTGTTAGTTATATGGAGTCCCTCATAATAATTATTTACTTTACTCCCTGTGAATTGAATTCCATTGTCAGAAACTAGAGTTTTTGAACCCGTATCTACAGACAATATTCTTCCACAAAAACTTCTTCACCTCTTGTTCTCTTACTCTTGCCAAAGCTTCTGCTTCTATCCACTTCTTGAAGTTGTCGGTTGCGACTAGCAAAATCTCTTCTGAGCGAGAGCCATTGGAAGTGGTCCGACTATGCAATCCCCTATTGCATGAATGACCACTAACTTATCAATGTTTGTAACTCTTCGGAGGCCCGCTTCAGAACCGGGGCATACCGTTGACATATGTCACACTTATTTATGAAAGACATTGCTTCCTCATGCATCTTTGGCCAGTAGTACCTTTCATTCAATAGTTTATTTGCCAAATACCACCTCAATGATTTCCACGAATTTCTTCATGCACTTCTGCCAATGCATACCTTGCCTCTATTATTGAGAGACATTTGAGATACAATCCCGAAAAAGATCTTTTAAACAATTTACCATCAATTAAAGAATACATGGCACTCTATTGTTGAAGCTTTCAGGCCACCTTTTTGTTGGTTGGAAGATCTCATTGAAAAGATAACGGAAAATGTCTTCTCGCCAACCATGTCCATAACCTCCATCTGTATGGGCTTTTTTGTGCTAGGCTAGCTCAAGTATTCTATAGAAACATTACTTTTGAAGGGGAGTATTACCAAAGATCTCAAACTAGCAAGTGCATCCGCTCTAGAATTTTCCGTTCTCAAGATTTAGGTGATTTCATAACTCTTGAAGAATTGAAACATCTCCCTGGTGTATTGCAAATACTCTACCATTCTGCTATCTTTGGCATTGTACTTTCCTAAAACTTCATTAGCAACTAATGTTGAATCACAAAAAACTTTAATGTTAGTTACCTTAAATTCATTCATGAGGCGGAGCCCGGCTAAAAGTGCTTCATATTCTACCTCGTTATAAGATGCTTGAAAACCAAAAGATAATGCCTGCTCAAAGGTCTCACCATGTGGAGTTTGGACCATGACTCCTGCTTTGCTTCCCGATAGTTGGAGGCTCCATCTACGAATAAGGCCTAGGTCTCCACTTTGGGCTCCGTTTTTAGTGTATCATGTTGTTCGTCTTCATAGGTGAATTTGGCAATGAAATCCACTAGAACTTGTGCCTTAATCGTAGTTCACGATACATAATGGATGTCATATCCTCCAAGCTCAACCGCCCACTTTGCAAGTCTTCCAGTCATCTCTAGAGAATGTAGAAGGCTCTTTAAGGCGAATTCTGTTACCACATTGATCATATACGCTTGGAAGTAATGTCTTAATCTCCTTGCGGCAACAATCAATGATAACACCAGTTTCTCCATTTTTTCGTACCTTGTTTCCGCAGCCACAAGGCTTCTTGCTAACAAAATAGCCCAGCCTCTGATGTCCTCCTTCTATCCTGACCGGCGCCGCACTGATAGTCGTTACTGAAATCACAAGGTAAAGAAAGAGTTCTTCGTTAGGCAACGGTTTAGTTAGCAGCAAGGGTGAGGCCAGGTACTGCTTAAGTTTTTGTAGTGATTCCTCCCATTCTTCGTCCCACTGCTACACTGAATTCTTATTCAGTTCAGCAAAAAATAGCATGCACTTATTAGTTGATCTCGCCAAGAATCTATTTAGTGCAACTAATTTCTTCGTTAAGCTTTGAATCTCCTTCTTTGTCTGTGGTGACTCGATTTCCATGATTGTCTTGATTTGATCAAGATTTACTTCAATTCCTCGATGGTTGACCAGGTGTCCAAGAAACTTTCCCACCGCTACTCCAAAAGTACACTTTTTCGGATTCAACTTCACATTACTCATTCTGAGGGCGAAGAATGCTTCTTAATTTTGAATTAAGGATGCGAACCATTCTCTTCTCTACCTTGACAAGTATCATCAACGTTGACCTTCATTGTCTTTTCAATATGTTTCTAAAAAATGTCATTGATTAGTAGCTGATATGTTGCCCCTACATTTTTTAAACTGAATAGCATCATAGTATAGAAAAAACTTCCAATCAGAACATTTCCACCTAGTTATAACTGGAGTACGTGTTTGGATGTCGTGTCCACCATTTGATCGATTCTCGACAATGGGTAATCATACTTCAGCTAGGCCTTATTCAAATCTATGAAATCTACACAGATTCTCTAATTTCTTCTCTTCTTTTTTACCATGAGAACATTTGCGAAACACTCCGGGTAGCTGACTTCTCTGATGAACCCAGTTTCGAGTAATTTTTCCACCTCCTCCTTTATGGCTGCTTTTCTTTCTAGTGCAAAGGTCCGCGTCTTCTGTTTCACAGGTTTCACAAAAGGATCTACTTTTATTTTATGACAAATTAAGTCATCATCAATACTTGGCATCTCGGCTATCATGGTTACAAAGATGTCGACGTTGTCCTTGAGAAACTCCATGAGTTCAATTTTCTTTACTTCGGTCAATTTCGTACCTATATTGGTTGTTTTTCCATTTCCAATGTCAACGGATTATGTTCTACTTGCAGCCTCATACCTCAGATTGGTCTGGCCCGACTCATCTTCATTTAGTTGCTATTTGTCGACTATCCCTTTCCTGTTGCCGTGAATAGGCACATCTTCCTTCCTCACAAAATCAATAGCTGTTAGTGCGCAACAACGGGCCGCAGACTGAATACTTTAGCATTTTATAACATGTTGAAGGGACAACATTCATTTTATGGATTCAAGTTCTTCCTAGTATCGCATTGTACGGTGATGAGGTGTTAATCACCATAAAATCGGTAATTGTTGAACGGGTCTGCATGCACAAGAAGCGACAAGATTCCCTCAGAGTAAGCTATGGTCCATTGAAACCAACGAGTGGTTGCAGAAAGATGGTGGCATGCGCTCATGATGATAAGTTGTTGATCCAATTTTCCCAAGACCGTATAATGGGGGCTGCATCTCTCTAGTAGATCCAGTTGGATAGTCAACATATTCAGAGGTGGAAAGACTTAGCTGACTCTTTTATAAGACAATACAAGTACAATGTAGGCATGGCTCTTGATCGATTCGATCTACAAATGATGGGGAAAAGGTCTACTAAAAGCTTTGAAGAATATGCTCAAATGTGAAGGGAATTAATGGCTCAGGTGCAACCCGTCTTATCAGAAAAAGAAATGGTTGGAAATGCTTGAGGTCCCCATTCTATGATAGAATGATTGGAAATGCTTCAAAAAACTTTTCTGATATTATAGCGATTAGTGGAATAATAGAATATGGGATAAAAATAGTACAATTTCATAAGCTGTGTCAGAGGCGTCATCTGTAAAAAAAAAAGGTTACCATTAAAGAGAAAAGAAGGTGACTTACAAGTAATTAATTTTGGGTATCCATCACAAGCCGTGAAGCCTGGGCCATTATTTTTGAATTACAGTGAAGGACCTAGAGCTGCAACACCATATGTGCTGAATACTTATCAAGTAACACATAATTATCATTTCCAACAATCAACATTTCAAAATGATCCAAGATCGGGCGTAAGACCACCAAATCAGTCGCAAAATGTGGGTCAAACTAATTAGTATCAAAGGTGAAATAAAAATAATCAATGATTCATCCACTATGATCCAATATGTATGTCTTATACATAACTCTTACCGCAATTAATATGGAATAATTAATTGGTGTTGATTCCTTATGAACCTCTTCAGCGACCATACCCAAGGTGGTATGATCTGACTGCTCGATGTGATTATCATGTTGCGGCAGCGGGACACTCGACTGAAAATTACGTGGCATTAAAGGGTAGAGTTCAAGCATTGATCAAAGATGAATGGTTGAATTTTAAAAAGTCTAATGAGAACTCGAATATCAATTCTAACCCTTTTCCAAATCATAGGAACCCTGTTGTAAACAAAGTTGACGAAATTTTTTCATATGATAACAAGAATATGGCCGATGTGAGCACATAAATTTATGGGAAACATGTGAGTGGGCATACTAATGGGGAATGTAGTGATTTTAAAACGTATGTACAAAGATTGTTGGACAAAAATACTTACCATAAGTTAGAAAGGAGAAAATAGATACAAGTAACATGACTCTTTAGTCCTCATGATATCTGAAGAGTCGTTTGAAGTAAACATCGAAGTGGCATCCTACGTCCCAAAACTTCTCACAATACATTATGAGGAAAAGTCAACTTGCACTACTTCATCTTATGCTTCGAAGCCCGTCATGATCCAAATACTAGGTGCATTTGCCTACAAAGATTCAAGAGCATTTCATGGAAGTATGGATATGAGGTCATTGCAAGTGAATACGCCAAAATTCAAATGCTAAACACATCGGACCTCATTCTTCCCATAACTAATATTTTGAAAATAGGTGGAATGACGTGGATTGGCAGATGCTACACGCCAGATGTTTTGAAAATGAATAAGGGCGACGAGTTTGAAAGACAAAGAAAAGGAAACACCAAAGAAGACGACAATGTTCATGAGTTCCAATGAGAGATGTATGGCGGCCAAATGATAGGCTTAGACATAATGAAAGGTACGAAAAAAGAAAAATTAGTGTATGAGAGAAAGTATGTGAATTTTTAAAGATCATCTAACAAAACGAGTATAAGGTGATAGAATAACTTAATCACTTGCATACTTGCATATCCTTAATATAAGTTTTTCTTAATTTTGAACCACATCGCCAAACATTATTGAAGGTTTTGAATCAAACATATGTTTGTCATGGCATTACGGTGGAGAAGTTAAGTGAAATTGTGAGAAATATTACTGCACCAAATTTTATAACTTTCACAGATGATGAAATCTCTGCCGATGGTACTGGACACATCAGAGCTCTATATATATATCGATAACTCATTTTTAAATATGGGGAAGAAGACTTACTGGTATCCAAGCTGGCCACCATGTGATATGTTGAGACATTAGAAGAAGCATTGGAGTGTTCATTTTGCGAACATCACATTTGTTGCTGATGGAAAACTCATTCCAACTCCAAGCCTATCAAAATCATCTTAGATGATGAAAACGTTTATGATAAAATGGGGATACAAGCTAGGAAAATGACTTGGGAGTGAGCATCAAGGCATAAATAAGTTAATCAAATGAGAGAAGAATGAAATGAGGTTTGGGCTTGGATATAGAATAACCAAGGATGATAGAGGGAATGTGGAAGATCAAAAGAAAGAAAATAGAATTGCTAGGCTCAAAAATAGGAAATTCGATAGGGAAATGGCATCACACCCCATATTTGTAAATCCTTCAAAAGTTGGGGAATTTCATTCCAAGAACTGGCTAAGGTAAAGCAATACGACCTTGAAGATGATATAACTCTACTTTCAATATCTACAACCTTGGGAAAATCATCAAATGGAAGTACAGAGAACTTGGTTTCTCGATACGATTCAGATCATGAGCTTAACAAATTACTTAACAATTGAGATGTAACCGAGCTGCCAGTGCTTCTTGGAAATTTTCAAGAGTAATGTGTTAATGCCAAATTTTTAATCATTATGTCCAATTTCTTAGGAATTTTGTTGTTATGGGCCTACCTTTTCATCAGTTTTATGTCATTTCTTTGAATAAAAGTCTAAAAACTTGTTTTGTTTTCTTCTGTAAATAATAAATATGATTCGAATTTTTTTCCCTCTCTCTCTGTCTACTTTTTTCCTTTTCTGAATTGATTTTCATACTTGTGAATTTTGTATTTTCTTCTCCCGTCTTTCTTTCATCCAATAATCTAATTCAGGTTTGAGAATGATGATTTTGAAAACAAGGGCATAAGCAATAACTTTGACAATCACATTTTTAGCGTAGTGTCACATGAATGTGATGAAGATAATTTTGAACCAGCTCTGGAAATATTAAGAATGGTAGAAGATGATGATAAAATAACTCAATATTATAGTTAACGGATGTGATAAATCTGGAATTGGATGGAGAGACAAAAGTAGTCCAAATCAGCACTTATATGAGAAGTGAAAGTCGACAATAATTAATAGACTTACTCAAGGAGTACATGGACGTCTTTGCATGGTCTTACCAAAATATGCCAGGTCTAAACACTGATATTTTGGTCCATAATTTACCATATATGGTTGAAAGAAAACCAATGCAACAAAAGTTACGAGAAATTAAACTAGGCATACTGGTACATATCAAAGAAGAAGTTAAAAAGCAGGTAGATGCACATTTTCTGGAAGTAGCAAAATACCCTGAATGAGTTTCTAACATAGTCCCAGTGCCGAAGAAAAATGAGAAAGTAAGAATGTGTGTCAATAATAGAGACTTAAATCGGGCAAGCCCTAAGGATAATTTTTCATTACCCTACATTGATGTTTTAGTAAATAACACTGCAGGATATTCAACCTTCTCTTTCCTGGATTTTTTTCGAGGTATAGCCAAATCAAATGGCTCCCGAAGACTGTGAAAAGACTACTTTTATAATTTTATGAGCTATATTCCCCTATAAGGTTATGCCATTTGGTCTAAATAATGCAGGGGTGACTTATCAATGGGCAATGGTAACACTGCTTCATGATATGATGCATAAATAAATTGAAGTGTATGTTGATGATATAATCGTCAAATCTTGTCAAGAGGAAGATCACACTATCACTCTATGAAAACTATTTAAACTGTTGAGAAAGTTTCAGTTAAAGATTAACCCAAAAAAGTGTACATTCACAGCATCTTCAAGGAAACTACTTGGCTTTGTCATGAGCAAGGAATGAATAAAAGTGACCCCGACAAGATTCGAGCCATCATTGATATGACACCAGCTAAAACTCAAAACGAAGTTAGAGGGTTCATGGGGAGATTAAATTGTATAGCTTGGCTCATCTCACAGCTAACCGCAAATTGCCTATCTTTAAACTCCTCCACTAAAGTGATACAGAAGGATGGAATGATGATTGCCAAAATTCTTTTGAAAAGATTAAACAATACTTGAAAAGTCCTCTTATAATTGTTCCTCCAACTCCAGGGCGGCTACTCATTTATATCTCATAGTAATAGAAAATTTCACAGATTGTGTACTTGGTCAGCATGGTGCTTCTAGAAAGAATGAACGAGCGATATACTATTTAAGTAAAAGGTTCACAAATTACGAGGCTAATTATTCGATGTTAGAGATAACATGTTGTGCATTAGCCTAGATTACTCATCGGCTTAGACAATGTATGTTATAATACTACACCACTTGGTTAATTTTAAAGATGTACCCAATCAATCAATTATATCTTTGAAAAGCTATCGCTTTCTGGGAAGATTGCTAAATGGTAAGTTTTACTCACTGAATATGATATTGTCTATGTCACAAGGAAGTTAATAAAAGGAAGTGTACTTGCTTCTTATCTAGTAGATCAACCAGTGCAAGATTATATGGACCCAGAATTATGGATAATGTTATTTGATGGCGCATCTAATGATGTAGGACATGAAATTGGGGCAAACCTCATATCTCTTGAGGTAAAGTTTTTTCCCTTCACGGTAAAACTATGCTTTGACTGTACAAACAATGTGGCAAAATACGAAGCATGTTCCATAGGAGTTAAGATGCTCGTGATATGAAGATAAGAATGGCAGATGTACTGGGAACTCTATCGTCCATCTTTGTTGCAGACTTTCAAGAAGAAGTTCAACCCATAAAAATTGAAATATGAGATTTTCCTACTCAGTGTATGAGCATTTAAGAAAAATCTGATGCAAGACCATGATATTACGATATCAAGCATATAAAGAATTGAGAGTATATATCCAAAGCTTCTGAGAATGATAAACGCACTATTAGAAGATTATCTATGAGTTTCTTTTTGAATGGTGAAATGCTCTACAAAAAAAACCATGATGTAGTACTTTTATGATGCGTTGATACAGGGGAAGCGAAAATAAATCATATAAAGTTCACGAAGGAATTTGTGGCGTCCATGTTAATGATCATATAATGGCTAAATAAATCTTGAGAGCATGATATTATTGGTTGACTCTAGAATCTGATTGCATCATGTACGCCAAGAAATGTATCAAATGACAAATTTATGTGGATAAAATTCACGTACCATCATCCCCTTTACACGTCATGATTGCGCCTTGACCATTCTCTATCTGGGGTATGGATGTAATTGGTCTTATCACACCAAAGGCATCTACCGAGCATCGTTTTATTTTGGTCTCTATAGAATACTTTACCACATGGGTGGGGGTGAGTTCTTATTCGAGCGTAACTAGAAGTGAGATTGTTAAGTTCATTTAAAAAGAGAGAATTTGTTCAATAAGGTCTACCTGAAAGGATCATCACAAATAACATGATGAATTTAAACAACAAGATGATGAAATAATTATGTGAGCAATTCAAAATTAAGCATCATAATTCATCTCCTTATTGTTTGAAGATGAAAGGAGTAATGTAAGTAGTCAATAAGAACATAAAAAAGATCATAGAGAAGATGACGAAGGCTTACAAAAATCGGCATGAGATGCTCCCATTCGCATTACATAGGTAGCGCATCAGTCTGAACTTTAACTTGGGCAATGACATTCTCTTTGGTATACGATCCTTTCAATTGAGGTTGAAATTCCCTCCCTCAGAGTCTTAATGGATGTGAAATTAGAATAGGCAGAATGGGTACAAGCATGATATGAGCAATGAAATTTCATTGAGAAAAAAAAGATTGAATGCATTATGTAGGGGAAATCATATCAAAGGGAAATGTTGCAAGTATATGATAGAAAGTTGCGACCCTGATGTTTCAGAGAAGGAGATTTGATGTTAAAAAAGATACTCTCATATAAAAAAAGATTACAGTGGGAGATGATCTTCTTGGGAGAAGCTCTCATTCTAACAAACATTAAAGGAGACGATTTACAGCACACTATTAATTCTCATGCAGTCAAGAAGTACTTTGTTTGACTACTCTAATTATGAGAAAAGCGAAGTTGAGCAAAAAAATTGTTTTAAAAAAAAAGCTGTCTAAAATATTGGAGAAATTTGTATTCCATAATTCTTCAAAATCCTTGTTTCTAAACATTATTCATTCATCGTCAATGAAGAGCTTTTTTTCAGTTATCAAACATATATACTTTGTATTCCCGTTATTTGCATTATTTCTTACTCCATTTAATTCCAAGGCATATAGAAAATATCATTAATTACTTTTGAAATAACTCAGAATCACAAACTTCGTTAGGCGAAAGATGATTGATTAAAAAGATAGAAAAGGAAAGAAAATAAAAAATGCAGTATGTGGGTGTGGTGAAATCTGAAAAGTCACCATAAGAAAAGCCAATATGCGCACGACTAAAATTAAAATGTGATTGGAAGTTTACACAATTAGAAGTGTAGAAAAAAAGTAAAATACAGAGAACTTATTAGTTTTTCTACACCATCGACAAGAAGCTGAATACTGAGGAATGAACCAATGAATAAGGATGCATCATTTATTGAAAGTGTGCTCGGTATCTCATTGCCAATCCATGATCCTAGGCTAAACTCAAATAGTTTCTTATACTCTCTCATTGTTATCTTCTCTGATTCTGAGTTTCTAGTAGTGTGTAGAGAAAGGTGTAAAACTGTCCTCAATGAAAAAAATAGAGAAGAGAGCTCTGGTTCTGTTGATGCGAGATTTGATTTTTTCATTCCAGATGAATAAACTCGATCTTGAGGATTGAGCAATAAATTAGTATTGACAGTCAGAAGAAGTTTCTCTTTTAGGTGCTGGAGCTCTAGAAGATTTTGTATATATTTTGTTTCATATCAAATTGCTATAAGTTGGTTGAAGATGTTGCTATATTATAGAAGTTATAGCTCGATTTGATGAATATGGTTTATTTTTGCTGTGATGATATATGTGTGTGTATGATTATTGTTTACATATGCTATGGTTTCATGCCAAATATGAACCTTCCAAAAGTTTATGTGTAAACTAAGGGAGAGGGAGATGGAATAAGCTGAGGGAGAGAGACTGAGATGAGGGAGAGGTAGAGGCGAGAGGGACTGACTAATGAGGGAGAGGGAGAGGCAGTCTGAGCTGAGGGAGAGGGAGAGGGTCTGATCTGAGGGAGAGGGACTAGGCTGAGGGAGAGGGAGAGGCGTGAGGCAGTTTGAGCTGAGGGAGAGGCGAGAGGCAGTCTGAGCTAAGGGAGAGGGACTAGACTGAGGAAGAGGGAGAGGTAGGGCTCGTGATCCATGAGCTGAGGGAAAGGGAGTGGGTCTAATCTGAGGGGGGTTGGAGAAAGAGAGTCGAGACTTGAGTCGAGAGGACTGGAGGCGAGATGCGAGAGGGAGAGAAGAGAACTCTCCCACTCCCTTACCTCAGTCCCTCTCCCTCAGCTCAGCCTGGACCAGTCCGAACTTTTGATCCTCTCTAAAAGAAGGACCGAACTGACCATTAACAAGAAAAAAACCATCCAGACCGATCAATTTCAGTTTAGACTAAACGGTTTGGACGGTTTTTTAACACCTCTAGTTATCTATTAAAGACCAAACACCAATGGATGTGATAATACGTTATTCACATATTTATCATCTAGTCAAAGATGTTAATTTTCCTTTTATATATGTAGGCGTAAGGTATAGCTCCGCTGTTGTCTTCTAATCCTTACTAGAGAACTCAAGCTAGCTTTTGGGCTGATTTTGTTGACAAGAATGTATAACACTTTTTTTATTCTCTCACTGCTTTCATTTCTATTTTACATTTCAATAGTATATTGATTTCATGGCTTATGGCGTTGTGTGGCTCTTTAACTTCTTTGTTGCTATGGGTAAACATGATTCAAGTACATATTTTTTATCAATTATATTTTGCAGATATGGCTCGGCTTCCTTTGTCTACCAAAAGATGAATTATGAGTATTTTAGTTTACTACTTGGAGATGTTAAAACAGTCAACAATTTTATTTCTGATTATGATAGTCGCTATCATTTCTAGGAGAAAGAAACGTAGAATTGGATTGGATGGTATATCATTTGATAGGCACTGTATCAGGACACTAAATTTACATAGAAAAATGACTTAGCATGTTTTGAAAGCCTGCGAATGGACAGAAGAACATTTACCATTTTATGTCAACTTCTTAAGACAGTTGGTCAATTAAGGGGAACTATGAATATGGATGTAGAAGAAATGGTTGTTATCTTCTTACATATAATTGCGCATGACGTGAAGAATAGAATTGTTAGACGACATTTTGCATGTTCTGGTGAAACAGTGAGTAGGCATTTTACAAAAGTTTTGAACTCAGTGCTAAGTCTACATGATGTGTTATTGAAAAAACCAGTGCCAATCCTCAAAAACTCTACAGATAGAAGATGAAAATGGTTGAAGGTATCAAATATGCAATTCAAATTAGATTCCTTCTTATATACCAAACTGTAAGGTTTATAACATTTGGAATTTTATTAATCCAGAACCGTTTAGGAGCTTCAGATGGAACCTATACTAAAGTCAATGTGCGTGCTGTTGATAGACATCGGTATCGTACAAGAAAGAATGAAATTCCAACTAATATCTTGGAGTTTGCGTTCAAGATTTACAATTATTTTATGTCTTATCTGAATGATATACATTGCAGAGCTATCCAAATGCAAAAGGCATGCTGAACAAGCCTTTTCAGCATTTTGATGATTAGGGGTCGGTGTTTGGAAAAGATCGAGCTTCTGGACTTGATGTTGAAGGTCCTGCAGATATGGTTGATGTTATAAAATAGGAGTATGATTTTAATTGGAAAGATGATGACTTTTATGTATCAGAGCCTGCAACAGGATTTGCAGAAGCAGATGTTACCAACTCTACTTGTCAAACTCTAACTTTTCCTTCAGCATCTACTTCTCAAATTCCTTCAACCTCTGTACCAACAAAAAAATCTAAGAAAAGGGCTAGAGATGATGATATATTGGTCGAGACAGTCACTAACATGGTCAAACAGTTTGAGACATTCTTCTCAAACACAAATGACAATATAGGCAAGTTTGATAAAGTATTTTCAACATGAAGTTGATAGTGCTGATAGAGTTTCCCAGATATTTGATGAAATAATGAAAATAGATGGACTAATAGACGCCGAGAAGGTACTACTAGCAGGAAAGTTGATTGTGAAAGATCATGATCAAACTCATTATTTCTTTGTTCTACCTGCGCCTTTCAAAAAGGAGTTTGTTTTGCAAGTTTTACTCGATAATATGAGATCATAGAAAGTAGATTTCATGATGAAGCCTTCATAACCTATTTTGATATGTATAATATAAGTAATGTCACCTGTAATAATTTGTAGGTGTAGTTTTTGTTGTTGTGCACATGGATGAATTGTTATGCCATGTATGATGTGCACAAGGGTAAATATTTCATTGTTGCATTTATGATATGCACATGAGTATTTTGTCCATATCTTTTGACAAGTCACATGTAAATACAGTCAACATATGTGTATGGAAATGTAGTAATTGCATTGAAAATCCATCTTTTGCATATTTTATAAAATATATTATGTTTACATGCTTTGATATTATACTAACTATAAATTGAATTTTACTTATTATCATGATAGAAATTTGATAGAAATTTATTTTAGTACTATAATATTGATTATTGAGTTGAAAATCATGGGTGATTTTCTTATAAGAATTATTATCTTATATTATAAATTTTATATCACATTAATACACTTGGAGCGATATTGATTCAATTGCATGGATAATATTTGATGAAAATCTACACAAAGTATCATAATATAATTGTTTGATCGAAAAATTAATAAGTATATACGAAAAAAATTCATGGGTAAAATTGTAATTTGACAATAACGTCTAAAACATCCAATTGCTTATTCCATCAAAACAAACAAAATAATCTAACACTCTCATCATTAAATCAGAATATTTTTAAGTGTTAACAAATAAAATAATTTTAAATTTCCATACATTATACATTTCCACAATCATATTTCAGTAATCTTATACCAAACAGCCCTTAAGTAATTGGTTTCAATTTAATTTTCTAACGTTCGGAGAATGGTGTTCGTTGAAAAAATACTATCCTTTTGTGACAGCTCGTATAACCTTTACTAACGAATTTCTTTGTCAAAAATGCTTTACTATTTTCAAGGCTAATGACCGTCGAAAATGTTTTTTCCGCTACCCAACAAGGGACTGAGAGAACCATCAGAAAAAATTTCTGGGCAAATTTTCCTAATATTTTCTGACCCTTGAAAATTGTCTAAACTCTTGTCGTGAAAAGAGAGTTCATTTGGTTTACATATTCAGGCAATTGAAGTTGTTTTAAATGGTCTACATATGCTTTTGGCTAAAAAATATAGAAATAGTATAGATTGACCAAAATATTAATTGGAGTTAACAAATGATTCAGTTTTAAAATTGGGGTCACATTTTTGGCTCGTGTGTGGTGTACCATTATGCTAACCAAAAGTAATATGTTTATTTAGTTTAAAACTTTTTTGAGAAAATACACTTTCAGTCTCCTAACTTTTACAAATATTTCTATATAATCAACTAATTTTTAAACTGAATACTTTTAGTGATTTAATTTCTAAAAACATTTTTATGATCTTATTATTTTAACACCGTCAACTTGATTGATGTGGATACTGATTAGATTAAAAATGACCTTCTCTTACTTGAATCACTGGTGGCATGCTTATTTTGGAGTCATCAATCACGTTATTTTGCTTGAAATTATTTCACATAATCATTTCATGAAATGAAAACCAAACATGGAAGAAGAAAAGGACGTGAAAGGTTTTATAGAAATTGAGTACCTGGTTCATAAAGTTGTTGCCCTTTTCAAGTTGCATAATGAGTTTTTTCTGCAAAGTTAAAGTAGCTTGAAGTTCCATCCACAACCCCTTTGCATGTCCTTGAATTATGGCCCCATTGATGATATTTCCCACATTTTAGAGTTAGTTTGTGTTCTTCTTGATCTATGGTCAGGTTATGGCTTTTCAAGGTCTCTTCTTCGCTACTTCTTGGGTCTGCCAGGTGGCCTCCTTAATGGAGGAAGTAATATAGCTTCAACAGTTGACTTAGGCCATAAATCAAGATCATTAAGAGGCTGGATGAAAAAAATATAAATTTAATATTTCGGTTCGGTCTGAAAACCACAAACTTTCCAAACCGGTCATTTTCAGTTCGGTCAGTTCGAGATTATTTTGAACACCCATAGTTTCATGAATCTTCAACTTTGTCTTTCTTAGTCATGTGTAGTCCCCCCTAAAAGGATAGGACTAAATAATCACATGTGGGTGCCTTTAGTACTGTACAGTACGGACTACCAAACAAGCCCTTAGGGTCTTGGGTCTACCAGGTGGCCTCCTTAATATAGGAGGCAATATAGCTTCAACAGTTGACTTAGGCCATAAATCAGGACCATTAAAAGACTGGATGAAATGACTGTAAGTCTTGAGTATAGTTTCTCTTGTAAGGTACTTGTTTACATAAGACTCAAGCTTTCTCTTAATGTGATATATGCATTGAATTGCATGTGAACAAGGTATACCACTTATATCCCACTTATAGCAACTACCTGTATGTTTATCAAGGTCGACAACATACTGACCTTTGCCACACTCAACCTCAAACATCATGGCACCTGCCCATGTGGGTAGACAATTCCTAGATAATTCATTCGTTTTTTAGTCCATTACTCAATTCCAATCTAGGCCTTAGATAATAAAAATAAAAACAGTCACATACCCCTAATTCTTCCATAATGCAAGTTAGTTCAAGAATTAAAATTTTTGTCTAGGTCAACTATGTCGTATACACTAACATCTCCACCTAAATACATAACCCTCAGCTGGAATTTGAATTTTTCATTATGGTGAAATGATATTGAGAATAATTCACCCATTCTCTACAATTGATAAATATAAAAATAAATATTGAAATAAATAGAGAAAAAATAACTTGGATCGAAGAAAAATAATAATTGTTGTAAAAACTCAACATACATGATCATAAGCCGAATGTTGAAGAAAAAAAGTAATTTAGAAGAAAACGCGCGGTGCTGGAGTGAGTTTTGTATGGTGCGTAAGTTCATAATGAAGGAAGCTTATCATATAGTGCATTTGTCCATGATTCGTGTTTGTATGATGGGTAAGTTTAATGAAGAAGTGCTGAATTTCCTTGTTTATAGTACCATTATGAGTAATCTGCTATGGGTTTTGTGAATGAGTGCTTAGAGATAGGGTTAGGTAATGCAAAATGGTGAGTTTAGAGTTAGGGTAATGATATTATCCGATCATTAATGAGTCAGCGTACTGTCATCACTCAATTAACAGTCATATCAGCAAAATTAATGGATTAATTAACAGAATTATAAAAGAAGACCACATAAAAATATTTTTAAAAGTTAGATGACTAAAAATATTTAATTTAAAAAATTAAAGAACCACATAAAAATAAAAATATTGATGAAAGTTACGGACTGAAAGTGAACATTTTCTAATATTAACTAAGGGCATGATCATGTAATAAAAATATTAGCATACGAAAATTGATATAACCTATAAAAAATTATTTACTCACATCAACTAAAAAGCACCTCTCTATTGTGCTATTCAAATCCTTGTTATTGGTGGCCCATGTTGAATATGTTGTGAATAGGGCATTTTGTAGGAAAACATAAGGACATGGGAATGGATCCATTCCATCTTCCAATACCTAAACTTTGCATAGAAAATAATTATATAATGTCAAATTGTTGGATTCGTTGCAAAATTCAATGGGTTTTTTGCGGTTTACAGGTAGAATTCAGAGTCAAATCTAATCAACCACTCCGAAGGCTCAGCTTCCTAGATTGACCAACGCAACCTTCTATTCGACCCGCAGACAACAAAGAGTAATTTAATTACTTCCGATTATTAATATTAACTAAGGGCATGTTTATAAAATTCTTAAATTTAAGATTTAGATTAAATATTTAGATTAAATATTAAATTTAAGAATTTTATTCAAATTTTGAATTTAGAATTAGGATATGTTTAATTGTTAGATTTAGATTATAAATTTTACGGATTTAAATTTGTAATCTAAATTTAATGTTTACTAAAAACATAAAATTGGATTTGAAATTTAAGTTTTTATGGATTTATAATCTAACTAAAAAGGGGATATTGTAAATTTAAATCTAAATATTTATTAAATTTAATGTGCAATGTCAAAAATACATCTTTTAAGTTATCACTCAAACTAATTATTTATTAATTAAAGAGGATTATAGTAAACTTATCTAATCTAACATAATACAAATCACTAATCTAATATAATTCAAATTTATTGTAAACATAATTTTATAAATCTAAATCTTCAATCAAAATCTTAAATCCTAAATTTTAATCCAAATCTTCAATCCAAAACTTTAGGCAACCTGTCGTTGGTGAATTTGGATTACAAATCCTACAAATTTAGAATTTGTAATTCAAATTCAATGTTTAATAAAAAATATTCAAAAAATTATATGAGACCCACCACATAATTGGATTTGAAATCTAAGTTTTATGGATTTATAATCCAACAAAAAAGTTATTACAAATTTAAATCTAAATATTTGTTACATTTGATGTGCAAAGTAAAAAATGCCTCTTTTAAATCATCATTCAAACTAATAATTTATTAATTGGAGGGCATTATAGTAAACTTGCCTAATCAAATATAATCTAAATCATTTAATCCAAAATAATTTAAATTTATTGTACAATTTTACAAACCCTAAATCTAAATATTAAATCTAAATCCTTAATACAAATCCACAATCCAAATTTTCAATCCAAAAACTTAGTAAACGTGCCCTGATTATAATGTTTAATATAGATTTGAATTATGTTGGATTAAATAACTTGGATTGGATACATTTATTTAATGCCTACTAATTAAATAATATTGTGTAAGTTTTATCCTTAGTATGAGTAAATTTATATTTTCCTTCTAAATCCATAAATGTCTAGTTTAAGATTACAAATCCGAACTTTTTAACTGGACATAAAATTTTAGAGTCAAAGATTTATAATTTAGTCAAGCCTTTAAGATTTATAATTCAATAAATAAAGTGTCTTAAGAAATTTCAAACTTGATTACTAGGATCTATTTATTGTTTAATGTCACTAAAAACAATCTCTAAGAATAGCTCCAAGAACCTCAAACCTAGCCCAATGTCTCAGAAAGCCCAAACAAGCTTTCCGTTATCTAGTTTGTTTTCCTTTGGAGATCGTGATTGTAGTAACGACTAGTTTTTTCCAACAATCACGATCTCCTTTCCCATTCATCAACCTACTCATTCCCTTCTTGTTTCTCATTCTCATTTTCAATTGTTTGGATTCTCCCTTTCCCCTTTGATCAAACCTGCCAGGATTTTTCGTTTGCTCTACGACTTTGCTCTGCGATTTTACTTCTCGGTTTTTGTCTTCTTACCTCTGTTCTTTCCTGTTGCTTCAATCATGGAAAGGTTAGCAGAGGAACTAGTACGTGTCTTGGATCTTGGAAAAATTTTGCAAGAACAGAGCTCGAGCACAAATGGATGGATGGATGGATGGTAAACTTTTATCTGAAAGAAGCATCAACCCCACGGTTAGTTCTGAGGAAGAATTGGGGAATTGAGAGTGGCTTGGAGATGAAGGTTCTAGACAATGGTTCTAGACAATAACCTTTTTCTTTTCTAATTTCTTAATCTTAAAGAAATGAAAAAAAATGAAAATTAAAGGACCGTGGCCTTTCAATGCTAGCCTCCTTGTTGTGAAGGATTGTGGAGCAGGCTCTCAACCATCAAAATTAACCTTGAAAGCTGCACGATATGGGTGTAAGTCCAAGACCTGCCTCCTGATGGGTAATTCCAGCAGTCATTGAGAAAATTGCTATGTCTATTGGGGAACTAACTGAAATAGATGAGTACACAACGAAAGGCCCCCTAGCTAGGTCAGTCAGAGTAAGTATTTAGATAAAAAAAAAAAAAAGAAGCTGGTCCCTAATTTTTGGATTAAAAGACAGAATATGCATACTATTTAGATAGAGGTAAAATATGAAGGCCTCTTTCAATTCTGTTTTAAGTGTGGATTGCTTTGTCATGATATCAGAAATTATGAGGATATCTATCCTGGACAACAAGGACATGCTTTTTGGAGATTGGATGAAAGCTGAAACTAATTTAAAAACTTTAGTGTGGGTTATAGAAAATCTCTATAAAGATCTTGTTGATAGGTTTCCTAAAGATCAAAACGATAATTTGAATAGACGATTTACGCCCGGTAAGAAAGAAGACAATATAAGAAATAGTCAAGATCAAGAGACAAATCTAGACTCTCCTCTAGGAAAAACAAATCTTGAATTAATAGCCTTAGGTAAAGACCAAAGCCCTTCTGAATTTTGTTTCTTAGCAGAAGGTAGCTCAAAGCTCCTTAACAAAAAGGGTAAAGGCAAGATTAGACAAATTAAAGAAGAGGTTAAATTAAAATTATTATAGAATGTTATAGGATAATACTAGCTGTCAATTACCTTATTCTAGGGATCTTAATTGTATAATAATTAGCTTAATTATAAAGATCCTAATTAGGTAGTTTCCTAAGATAGTTTCCTAGCTTTATATATATACATATATGTGTATATTCTTCACTAAAAAATAAGAGAAAACAATTTTATTCATCACCAATAATATAGTATTAGAGTCATAGCCGTGCAAATCGAGGTTTTCTCTTTTCCATTTAAAATTAGGGTTTAACATTTTTTTAGGGTTCCACCTTGGACGACCCTTTTGGAGTGGCCCTTTGTTCTCACCGCCCATCCACCGACCACCGCAAGACCGAAGTCCGATTCCAGGAAGCCCTGCGCGTGAGTCTCACGCGCCGTCGCGAATTCTACTACTCTCCCACGCGCCAGCACGTGGAGGCGCGTGACTCCTGAGATCGTCTCTGGCAGCCTTCGTATGATTCTTCGGCATTTCCCTTCTTCGTCTGCACCTGCTCCCTTGTGTTTATAAAGGTTTGAGTTCTTCTATTTTCGAGTTTCTTGCGTTTCAGCCCTATTTTTTTCGTTGCTGTTGTCTTGTTGGTTCCTTTTTTATCGATCTTCTCTTCTGTTTCTGCATATTTGGTGTTACAGCTGAGAATAAATCTTCTATCACGATGGACGTGGTACCTATAATGTATAAAATCACGGACCATGAGCTAATGGGTTCGCATAATTTGGATTGGAGTAAGACCGTTTGACTGTATCTACAGAGTATTAAAAATGATACTCGTTTGACTGATGATCCCCCTCAAGGTGATTCGAGGAAGACATGGCTCAGAGAGGACGCTAACTTGTTCCTGCAGATTCAAAATTCTATTGATAGTGAGATAATTGGCTTAATTAATCATTGTGAATTTGTTAAAGAACTGATGGATCACTCGCATTTATGAGGTTTGCAAAGCGTTTTACCGTGCGGAAAAACAAGATCAATCTCTTACGAATTATTTTATGGAGTTTAAGAAGACACATGGGGAGCTTAATATGTTGCTGCCTTTTAGTGATGATGTGAATGTTCAGCAACACCAACAAGAGAAAATGGCCATCATGAGCTTCTTGGTTGGCCTTCCCTCTTACTTTGAGACTACGAAGTCTCAAATTCTTTCTGGTTCTGAGATCTCCTCTTTACAAGACGTATTTAGTCGAGTACTCCGTACAGAAGGTACCCCTCTGGTTCAACTTAGTGATGCTTTGGTAAGTCGAAATAATAATTATGCGTCGGAGAAACACAGGAAGTGGCTCACAAGCTAGGACATACAAACTTTAAGTGTAGAAAGCTTCAGTTCAAAAATCAGAAACCTCACTCGGTACATATTGCGGTCACTAATGACGCCCCTGAGAAATCGGTCCTTATTTATGCTAGTGAATTTGACAAGTTCTCACAGTATCAAGAATCACTAAAGCATTCATCTTCCGCTGTCACTACTATTGTTGATTCAGGTAAACCAAATACGTGTCTTCTTTCCTCATCGTCCAAATGGGTTATTGATTCTAGTGCCACAGATCATATGACAGGTAATTCTGGACTCTTCTCTACTTTTCAGTCACACACTTCCACCTCTACTATTATTTTGGCTGATGGATCACCATCTTGTGTTCGTGGGTCTGGCACGATTACCCCTACCCCTCAACTTCCTCTATCATTAGTCTTTTATATCTACTGAATTTATCTTTTAATTTGATCTCTGTAAGCCAGCTCACTCGCAATCTTAACTGTTACATCTCATTTTCTCCTAATCAATGCTTATTTTAGGATCTTATGACGAAGAAGATTATTGGTAAAGGGCATGAGTCTAGAGACCTCTACATTCTTGACACACCAATACCAAAATTTGTCGCTTGCACTGGTGTCATTTCTCCTTTCGAGGCGCATTGTAGGTTGGGTCATCCATCTTTCCATTTACTTAAGAAACTTTGTCCATAGTTTAGTAAGGTGTCTTCATTAGATTGTGAGTCGTGTCAGTTTACAAAACATCATCGTCTTCGTTCAAGTCCAAGAGTCAATAAACGTGCTAGTATCCTTTTGAGTTGGTTCATTCTGATGTTTGATGTCCTTGTCCTATTGTGTCTAAACCTGGATTTAAGTATTTTGTTACTTTTATGGATGATTATTCTCCTGTAACTTGGTTATATTTAATGAAAAGTCATTCTGAGTTGTTTTCTATTTTGTACGTTTTGTGTTGAGATTAAAACTCAATTTAATGCTTCAATCCGTATTTTACGAAGTGATAATGCCAAGGAATACATGTCCGCTTTATTTCAATCTTATATGGTTAAGAATGGCATGCTTCATTATATGGTTAAGAATGGCATGCTTCATGAAACTTCTTGTGTTGATACTCCATCCCAAAATGGAGTGGCAGGACGTAAGATCAGACATCTTCTTAAAACTGCACGAGCCCTCTTATTTCAAATGAATGTGCCTAAAACTTTTTGGGTCGATGCAGTTTCTACCGCATGCTTTCTCATTAATCGTATGCCATCATATGTTCTTCATGGTGAGATCCCTTATAAAACATTTTTTCCCAATAAATCATTTTTTTCTGTCAACCCTAAGATATTTGGTAGCATTTGTTTTGTTCGGGATGTTCGTCCGCATGTCACTAAGTTAGATCCCAAGTCTTTGAAGTGTATCTTCCTTGGTTATTCTCGTCTTCAGAAAAGTTATAGGTGTTACTGTCCCACTCTTAACAAATATCTTGTCTCATTTGATGTTACCTTCATGGAAGACATTCCTTACTTTCTGTCTTCTCCTCTTCCCGCTCATTAAGGGGAGGATGATGATTTGTTGGTTTATTCTATCGTATCCTCTGAATCTGTCTTAGAGTCAGTTCCTATCAAGCCTTCTATTACTCAAGTCTACTCTAGACGTAAACCTCTTGATTCATGTTTTGCATCGGCTCCTTCGTCATCAGATCCAGTCTCGAGCGATGATCTTCCTATTGCGTTACGCAAAGGTAAATGCCAGTGTACTTATCATATTTATTTTGTTGTTTCTTATAACTTCTTGTCATCTTCCTCTTGTTCTTTTATTGCATCCCTTGATTCTATCTCTATCCCTATAATTGTTCATGGTTAAAGTCAATCTGGATGGGTCAATTTCTCGATTGAAAGCCTGTCTTGTCGCTAAGGGATATGCTCAGACCTATGGAGTGGACTATTCTGACACTTTTTCTTTGGTTGCTAAATTGACATTTGTTCGGTTGTTTATTTCTTTGGCAGCTACTCATCATTGGTCTTTGCATCAACTGGACATCAAGAATGGTTTTCTTCATGGTGACCTTTAGGAGGAGGTGTATATGGAGCAACTTCCTGGTTTTGTTGCTCATGGGGAGTCTGGGCTTGTTTGTCGTCTTTGAAAATCTATGTATGGTTTGAAACAGAGTCCTCATGCTTGGTTTGGAAAATTTATTTAGGTTGTTGAAAAGTTTGGCATGATGAAGAGCAAATCTGACATCAAGAATGCTCTAGGTGTTTATTTCTAATTTTAGAATTAATGTACGCCTAAATTGCGGCATAGGATTTGATGTAATTTAATTTTTGCAAATTTGTATCTTTAAATTCCACGTAAATCCGTCATCATAAGAAAAGTCACCGTTCATCACTGCCGTCACTGCCGTTCGCCGCGCACCGTCGCCTGCTGCCCTACGTTGCCGCACGCTGCTGGTTGGCGTCTCCGCCCACCGCCATAGGTTTCCTAAACATGTTTTTAGGAAATCTTGAGGTTTTAGAAACTTTAGAGTTTAGAAAATCTTAAGGGGCCGTTTGGTATAAGATTGCGAGTAAATGATTTCCTGAACAAGATTGTTGGAATATGATTGTGGGAATGTATATATCCGGAAAGTTAATATTACTTGATTTGTTAACATTTGAAAATGTTATGATTTAATAGAGAAAATGTTGAATTACTTTGTTTGTTTGATGGAATGTGCAAAGGAATGTTATAAATATAATAATTCCTTTCCAATTTTACCCTTTGTTTGTGATTGTTTTTTTGTCAGAAAAATGTCTTACTTAATTTATTGAGAAAATGATTCAAAACTCAAATTTCTTAATTAAAAGAAAATTATATTTGAAAAAAAATATTAAATGAACCTACTTTTCTCATTTTTTAATTATAACTTAAATATTTTTTAAATAAAGAAAATACTTTTAATCTCCCCAGCCAACCAAAAAAACCCATGACCCACCAAATTCAACCCACTCCACCCACATAAGAAATAGACCTATTCTTCTTCTCATTCTCATGTTTAACAGTGGAATTAGAATATCTAAAAAACAGAGGCGTTGGAGCTGCAAGTTCATAAAGTCGATTATCAAAGCCTTCAACTTCCATTTTTTGAGGAGATGGGGTGGTCATTGTTAAGTCTCCTTCACTCGAGAATTCTACTCCCCCCTATAACCATCTTGAATCTCTCTTTCTATGTCTTTGATTTGGTCTTCTCTCATCTCTTCAATTTCATCTTCTTCAACACCCTTTATCTTCAATTTATTCTTCTTCTTCTGAAGCTACATGGCTATTGTTCTGGAAGCTTTTGAAAGCTGTTGTTAAGGAATCTATCTAGTTGTTGCTAGGAAAATCAATTTTTTAGGGCATAAAATTGTAAAAGAATCAGAGAGGGATATAGAAGCATGTTGAGGAAAATAATGGTCCATCGCCCAAGTTGATTGAAAAACTCATGAAAATTGGTTTAGGTAACTAGCATGGCAGACCGTGAGATGGAGGGAAAGATGAGGAAGAAGAATATGATGATAGTTTCGGTATTGCATGTGTGAATGTTTGATGGCCATTCAGATACCTCCTAATTCGGGAGGGATTCAAATACCCACAAATGGAGGTAATCTCAACATTGCTGGAATTCAGAACAGTGCTGTAAATTAATACCAAATAAGGGTATCACTGAAATACAATAGGGCTCCAGGTATAGGGAAAAATATCCCTTGTACCAAACGTGCCCTAAGGTTTTGAAAACTTCAGGGTTTAGAAAACCTTAAGGTTTTAGAAACTTTTAGGTTTAGGAAAACCTTAGGGTTTTACCCAATCTAGTCTCTAAAAATTATTTTTATTTAATTTGATATTTTTTCAACACTAAATTATTGGAATTTACTTTATAAATTGTTTTTAAAAATAAATCAATTGATTAATTTACTTAGTAATTTATTTATCAAAGTAAAAATTGTTAGAAAACTAATTTTAAATTGAAATTTGAATTTTAAAAATGGGACTAGACTTTTACAAAGAGTTACAAATTGGTGGGACTTCTTGAAGGAGAATGAGATAATTACAGACAACATGAAGACTAGTATTAAAATTATTATAATTCATTTATTACTCTTTTATGGGTTGTAATTAGAAATGAGCCATAGAGAGGTTAATTTTGAATGAATATTTTATTATTACTCTCGTATCATCATATAATATGACATATAAAAATAGGGATATGCCAACATCAAAATGACATATATCATGTACATGCATAATTGTAGTTGAAATTTATAATGGGTTATATATTTAAATACAATACGGATTTTATAAAAGTTATAAATGTTGAATTGGGATTTAAATTTTATAAAAATTTATAATTTTCAAAATTTGTTTTTTTCAAATTAATAAAGAGTTATGATTTCTGAAAGCAATAAAAATCCATTTCTTCAAAAACTAAGTGGGATGGCCGTTTACGTTGAAACGTTCCTAAAGTCTCCAATGCAAACTTGGTTATGGCACGAGGAATGGTTTAGAGCCACCCTAGCGTTCCTCTCTTTGGTGGGAGAAACTTTTGAATCGTGTCACTTATAGGTAATCGAGTTGTTTGAGAAGCTAAGGTTTATAAAGAAAATGGTGAGGCAGTACCGTTCCTAGAGGGACTGTTAGTTCATAGCAATCCTTAAAGCCAATGCGTTGGTTAAAATTTTAGACTGAAGCACATTGGAATCTCTCATAGGAGCTAGTTAATGGGGCTAAGGTGATGCAAAACTCACCGACGATTTGTGAAACCCGATAACAATGACGATTCAAGAACTCTATGATCGATTTTAAACCAAGAAGGATAAAAGCTTGACCCAATTCAAATTTGTTGAAAAGAACCAAAGCTATTCGAAGACGCAACAATCTGGGATGGAAGAACAAGTTGATAAGTTGGGGTATGTTGAAGACTCCACAAACCGGGATGGATGAACGGATTGATAAGTCGGGGTGAACGCCATAGATAAAAAATCTGATAAGTTCAAATAGTTCAAAAAGAACTAGAGAGAATTTCTCTCAATTTTATTATCAATGATCTCTGCCTTTTACAAAAGATAAACCCTCTTTATATAGAGGCCTGTTGTAGCACATAATATTAAAAGATATCTAATTTTAGTTTAATTACTAATTAGGATAAACCTTAAAAACTCTAAAAATTTGAAATTGCCTTTGAAATATTAAAAGACACCTAATTTTAATCTAATTGCTAATTAACCACTATGATTGCATTGATGACATAGACAAAACCTTGAGTATCATTTGGACTCATCCTTGCATACAATTTTTCAAAAATAGCCCAAAACTCCTTGATTAGCCATTTTCTTTGAATTATTAAGATCTAGCTCTTGCAATTGACTCATTTTGAATGTGTGATTGACTCCCTTTGCTTTGCTTCATAGTTCTCATCATAAAGTGACCAAAACCATTGGTGATTGGTTAAGTAGATATGTGACATCTTGATAAGCGTTAACCAAATGAGAAGAGTCTCGATGCGATAAGAGGTAGCTTGAGCATTGTCCTTAGATGAGACGAGTTATCGTTGTTGATCGTAACATCATGGAAGAAATATTTTTATTGAATTTTTAAATATTTAAGTATTTACCTCATGCATCATACTTTCCTAAAAGATTAAGTTGTTATTTACACCGCTTTATTTATTCTATTTAATAATTATGTCATTATCCCCACTCTCAACAATATTAAATGCGAAAAAATTTACAAGTGAAAATTACGTGGATTGGAAACGTAATCTTGATATCGTACTGACATTAGAAAAGCACAAGTTCTGCTCACCACCATTTGTCCCTTTGAGCCTAATTCTGAATCGACTCAAGAGAAAAATGATGCTTATGCCTCTTGCCTGCGTTCTGATGAGATTGTCAGGTGTTACATCTTAGCATCTGTTAGTAGTGTGTTGTAACAATAGTATTAGAACATGAAACCGCCTCTGATATGATATTGAACATCACAAAAAATGTTTGGGATCAGAGTAGCCAAGCCAAACAGGATATTGTGCGAAACTTCATTAACTGCTAGATGAAACCTAAAACTCCTGTTAGAGAACATATGATGTTGATCATTAGTTATCTGAATGAGATGGAGATCATGGATGCTGAAGTGGATGGCGAGGCTTAAATTGATATGATCCTTGAGACCCTCCCGGACGCTTTTGAGAACTTCAAACTTAATTATGGTGAATAACTTGGGGTACTCACTACCAGATCTTATGAAAGAGTTGCAAGCTACTAAGACCCTGTTTCTGAAGGGATAGGGAAAGACTGGGGAGGTAAATTTTACTGAAAGTAAAACTTCCAACTCTAGCGCCAAAAGGAAACACCAGAGAGGTCCAAAGAAAGCTAAGAAGAAGAACTCAAAAGTTACAAAAGGCAAGGGCACTGCAAAAGTGGACAAGTGTCATCATTGTGGAGTTATTGGCCATTGGAAACATAACTTCCTGGACTATCTCAAGGAGGTATCTCGAGTAAGTTCAACTTTCGTTAGGGGAATTGAGCACTAGTATTGGTTGTATAAGTTGAAACTATTAAATTGTCATTTGATAAATGTTTTATGGTTTTACGAGATGTTTATTATACCCGGGCTTTTGGAACAACCTTATTTCAGTAGCTAGTTTGATTGAGAAAGGAATTTTTTTAATTTCATTGATAATGATATTGGTATTTTTAGAAATAATTGCTTGATCACTACTGCACATTTGATAAATAAACTATTATATCTAAAACTGATAGTTCTAATGATATCTAACACTCAAGCAAATACTGATTTACAAAGAGATAATAAAAGGTTGAAGTCTGACTCAATCGATCTAACCTATTTGTGACACTTATATCTTGGTCATATTAGCCTAGAAAGGATTAAAAAACTTGCAAATGATGGTCCAGTGCAAACTTTAAGTGTGAGATCATTACCCACATGTGAATTCTGTATAGAACGTAAAATGACCAAGAGACAATTTTCAGCGAAGGGTGAAAAAGCCCCTCAATGCCTCAAACTCGTACATATTGATGTATGTGGACCATTGAACATCCAAGCAAGAAAAAGTTATGAATATTTTAAAACCTTCACTGATGGCTACTTGCCTTTTGGACATGTTTATCTAATGTGCCAAAAGTATGAAACATTTGAAAAGTTCAAAGAGCACAAAGCTGTGGTTAAGAAGCAATTAGAAAAACAAATCAAAACATTACGATCTGATCATGGTGGAGAGTACTTGCTAGAAGAGTTCGAATACCTTTTTAAGGAGAAAGGTATTCATTCTAAACCTACAGCATCTTGCACTCTAGAATAGAATAATGTGTTAGAGAGAAGGAATTGAACTCTGATGGATATGGTTATATCCATGATGAGTTACTCATCCCTCTCAGATTCATTCTAGGGATATGCCTTGGAAACAACAGCATATATTCTGAACCAGGTTCCTTCAAAGGCGGTGCCTGACATGCCATATGAAAGATGGAATGGATGAAAGTCATCTATAAGCCACCTTAGAATATGGAGTTGCCTAGCACATGTTCTAAGACCGAAGACAGGCAAGTTAACCAGTCGATCAGAACTATGCATCTTTATAGGATATCCCAAGGGAATGAAGGGGTATGTCTTTTATAGTCCAAATGACAAAAAAAACATTCGTTAGCACGAATGCACATTTTCTTGAAAAAGCTTATATAATAAGTGTGAAATCGAGAAGCACACTTGTGCTAGAGAAATTATTGAGTGGGAGGATACTGACTCTCCAATCAGGAACTGTTCATGATTCAATAATGGAAGAACCACAGCAGGAATCAGAGCATATGGAACCTCGACATAGTGGGAGAGTTGTGAAAGAACCTGGCATGTACATGTCTTATGGAGATGCCTTAATAGTAGTCTCAAATAAGGATCATGATGAACTTGTTTCCTACTCGCAAGCCATGGTTGGTCTTGAAACAAATCTATAGCAAGAAGCCATGAATGTTGAGATACAATCGATGTACTCGAACGAAGTATGGAAACTTGTAGATCTTCCTGAAGGGGTAAAACTCGTAGGGTATAAATGGATTTATAAGAGAAAGAGAGGTCCGGATGGGAGTGTGGACACATTCAAAGTTAGGCTTGTAGCCAATGGCTATACCCAAAATGGAGGTATTGACTATGAGCATACCTTCTCACCCGTAGTCATGCTTAAATCCATCTGAATCCTCAAATCCATTGTTGCGTTCCTCGATTATGAAATTTGATAGATGGACGTTAAAGACTGCTTTTCTGAACGACAATTTTGAAGAGTGTATTTATATGACTCAACCAGACGAGTTCATGGAGAAAGGCCAAGAGGGCAAGGTTTGTAAACTGTTGAGGTCCATTTATGGATTTAAGCAAGTGTCACGGTCGTGGAATATCATATTCGATGAAACTATCAAGAACTATGATTTTGAACAGTTAATGGATTAACCCAGTGTGTATAAGCTGATACACGAAGGGGAAATGATTTTTCTAGTCTTGTACGTGGACGATATTCTACTTATCGGGAATGATGTAGGAAAATTATCTGATATCAAGATTTCATTTGCAAAGTAATTTGATATGAAGGATATCGGAGAAGATGCCTTTATCTTAGGTATTCAGATCTTTCGAGATCAGAAGAACAGACAATTGACACTGTCTCAAGCATATTATATTGATAAGGTGATAGATCGCTTCAGTATGAAAGACTCCAAGAAGGGATATTTTCCCTTTAAGTATGGAGTCAACCTTTCCAAGGAGCAGTCTCCCAAGACTCATCAAGAAGAGGAAGACATGAGAAAGATTTCCTATGTCTCAGCCGTAAGAAGTTTCATGTATACGATGCTTTTCACTAGGCCATATATTTACTACGTCATGTGTATGGTGAGTCATTTCCAATCTAATCTTGGACTCGAGTATTGGAATCCCGTCAATCACATCCTCAAGTATCTTAGGAGAACGAGAAACTACATGCTTGTGTATTCAGGTACAGACCTTAATATGGTGGGGATACCGACTCCAATTTCCAAGTAGACAAGGATTCTAGGAGGTTCACTTCAGGATCGGTGTTCATCCTAAACGGTGGAATAGTTGTATGTAGAAGTATCAAGCAATCTTAAATTGTTGATTCTATCATGGAAGTTGACTATGTGGCAGCTTGTGAAGCTGTAAAGGAGGCTTTATGACTAAGTTCCTAAAGACTCTGGAAGTTGTTTTGGAAGCTGAGAAACCCATCACATTTTATTATGATAACAGTGGGGCTGTAGCAAACTCGATGGAACCGAGGAGCCACAAAAGATCCAAACATATAGAGCGTAAGTATCACCTCATCAGAGAAATTGTTCAGCGTGGAGATGTTGTAATAACACACATATGGACAATCAACAACCTGGCAGATCTATTCACAAAGACTTTAAGCAGTAAAGTCTTTGATTGTTATCTAGAGGTCATGAGAATACGATATTGTACACGCCTACTTTAGTCCAAATGAGAGATTGTTGGAATTGTGTCCATAAAGTAGGGTGTAATAATTATTTATGAGTATGTAATTATTTTTCAGACATTTTTGTATTACTGAATTTAATGAATAAATGAATTTTTTTTAATTAAAGTGTGTTTATAATTTACTCAGGTCTTGGAACTATTATCAACGTAAGAAGAGTAAAGACAGAGGGGTCTTCCAGACAAACGCTTCTAAAATACTTCAGAATATTATCTGCAGTCTTAGGATCAACTGAACAATCGAGTCTAATTACGAATGTTAGATTGAAACAAAAGATTCTGATATTAGGGAATGGAAGTGGAGACTCTAACAGTTAACCTAGACATGTGTATGGAATATCTTGTATAGACAGTAAAAAATTAGTTTAGAGCATAGCTGTTTATCTAGCTCTAAATCTAATTGTTACACCTTTAGGTTATTTTTGTAATTACCATAATCTTGAGATGAATATGAAACTCGACCTAGTTAGTTGCGATCTTTGATACGCCAAAGGAGTGTCTTCAAATTGCCAGACAATACTTCAACTGTTGAGATCGTGACTCAACTATGTTGGAGTTGCGCGATTCACATATATGGAATTTGTGGTTATATTGCAATAGCAACAATATCACCTTATGCTTTATTGATGTGTGTGTGAATAAATAAATTGAGCCTGGTACTCGATGTCATGAGTCATTGAGTAAGACAATGTAAACTTTACAAGACATTTCACTGATATATTTTTCTTATTCACAGTCAATAAAGGAGTTAAGGAAATAATAACTAGATAGGTAAAATAGTGATTTTAGATACCGCTCTTGATACTGATATTCACAAAGGGTAATATGTTAAAATAATGGACTGTGAAATAAAAATATTTATTTGCACCAACTGAAAATGTAACACGTATGAATCGAGAGTTGATTCGACATCAGACCTATTAGTGGTGTCATACGATGTCAGGATTAAATAGGTCGGGAATTTATGGAGATAAATTCACTAACTATTTGAATCATATAGTTTTACTCATGTGGGTCCATTCAGTTTCTGGAGTAGCTCATAAATTCGTTGAGTATTTGAATTATCCAAGGTACACTTTCTAAATTCATATGTGATGAGTGTCGTCACTTAATTAGTGAAGAACAAAATTGATGTTTAGAATAATTAATTTATTATTTTATAATTATTAGATACTTAGTAAATAAAACTAATTAATTAATTAATTGATGGAGATCAATTTAGTTTATCAATTTGGATTGATGAATTTGGACACAGTATTGGCTCTAGGGAGATGTAAAAAATGGCAGAGGGATAGTAAAGGTAGGCGAATTTCGGCAATTTACAGTGTAGGGGTATGTGTGTAAATTTCATAATTATTATATAAGGATAAAAGTAGGGGTTACATCCCTAACCCTGATCACAATGTGTGATTACACAGAGCAAAAAAAGCACTTTCTCTCTCCCATCCCTGTTGCCACCGAAATCCTGAGGAAGAAGAGAAAATTTGATTTTTTTTCTTCATCTATTATTTTGAGAGTCCACACTCAATTTCTGACACATCCTACTGAGATATACTTCTGAATTCTACGAGTGGTTGTTGGTGCAAAGATTGATTTAAGTTTTACGAAGAACGCAAGACAATCAATAGGATTTCACCAAGTTAGAACTTCTCCTCCACAAGAAAGGTATAATATTATTTCTACCTCTTCTAAATACGTCAATCTAAATATGCATGATCATAAAAGATTTTATATTCAATATGATTAAATGGTTGATGTGAAAAAAATTATTTTCCGCCCATGAATTGTTCATGGTTCATTAATTTTTCTTCAAATTTTTAAAACCTGATCCAACAAATTCAATGTAGTAGTAGCATTCATATAGAACCAAAAACAGTAGAAAAAGGGTTGAAGATGGCAGAAAGCAAAGGATGGAGAGACATTGTTATTGAAAAGGTGACTCTAAGCTAGTGGTTGATTTCCTGAATCACAGAGTTCTCCCTCGCTTGGAGCTTTCTAATTTCATCAAACTCAATAAGAGTTACTTTAATTTTTTCAACTCTTGTAATGTTAAGTGGATCAATAAGGATTATAGTATAGTTGTTGATGCTTTAGCTAAGCTTAGTATAGATAGAGCTGAATCACCAATAATCTCCTACAGATTCCACTAAATATTTCTCTTCTAGTAGATAAGGATAAATTGTTATCTTTAGGTGGTTTTGAATCTTCTTGATGTACTCTTTTCTATTAATACAAATCTCTGTTTTTGATAAAAAAAATTACTAGGATCTATTGATGTGGGTTCCGATTGTAAGACCTATTTAATGCACTAATTCGTTATTTATAACTACCCTAAGCGTTCGTCTAGTTTAGTAATATCAGCTTCATAATTAAATAATAATGTTATTTTATTAAGGAGGAGGAAATGTTTTGGCCAGTTCGGTTCTTCCAATGTACAATTGGAATGCTCTAATAATCTTAATAATTGACAACAAATGATTGGGAAAAGTACACTTTCAGTCCCATAACTATCATTAATGTTTTTATGTGGTCTAGTAACTTTAAATTAAATATTTTTAGTCCTCTAAATTTCATAAACATTTTTATGTGATCCTGTTTTATAACCTTATTAGTTAATCCGTTAAATTTGTTGATATGACCACTGATTAGGTGATGTTGATACGCTGACTCATTGTTGATCGGACACTATCATATAACTTAATTCTAAATTCACTGTTTTGCATTACCTATAACCCTATCTCGAACCATTCATTCACAAAACCCACGTCAGATTACTCCCAAGAGTACTCTAAACAAGGAAATTCAACACTTCTTCATCAAAATTACCAACCATACAAACCCACGAATCATGGACAAATGCACTATATAATTAACTTCTTTCATTATTGAACTTACCCACCATACAACACTAACTCCAGCACCTCAATTTTTCTTCTAAATCACTTTTCTTCTTCAACATTTAGCTTATATGCATGTTGAGTTTTTAAAGCAATTACTGTTTTTCTTCGACCCAAGTTCTTTTTTCTCTATCTATTTCAATATTTATTTTTATATTTATCAATTATAGGGAATTGGTGAATTATTCTCAATATCATTCCATCATAATAGATAATCAAATTCTAGCTGAGGGTTATGTATTTGGATGGAGATGTTAGTGTATACGATGGAGTTGACCCATACAAAATTTCAATTCCTGAACTCACCTACATTATGGAAGAATTAGGGGTAGGTCATTGTTTTCATTTATATTATCTAAAGCCTGGATTTGATTTGAGTAATGGACTAAAGCGAAGAAACCATCTAGGAATTGTCTACCCACATGGGCATGTGCCATGATGTTCGAGATTGTGTGGCAAAGGTCAGTATGTTGTCGACCTTGATAAACAAATATGTAGCTGCTATAAGTGGGATATAAGTGGTATACCTTGTTCACATGCAATTCAATGCATATATTACATTAAGAGAAAGCTCGAGTCTTATGTAAACAAGTACCTTACAAGAGAAACTATACTCAAGACTTACAGTCATTTCATCCGGTCTCTTAATGGTCCTGATTTATGGCCTAAGTCAACTGTTGAAGCTATATTGCCTCCTTAAGGGCTTGTTTGGTAGCCCGTACTGTACAATACTAAACGCACCCACATGTGATAATTTAGTCCCCTCTTTTTAGAGGGGACTACAAGGGACTAAGAAAAATAAAGTTGAAAACTCATGAAGACTATGGGTGTTCAAAATAGTCTCGAGCTGACCGAACCAAAAATGACCGGTTCGGAAAGTTGGTGATTTTCAAACCGAACCGAAATATTAAATTTATATTTTTTTTTACTTTTTATATATAATTTCTTATAAAATCAAACACGAACCGAAATAAAACTTTAATTTTATATTTTTTTCAATAATATCATTTAAAAATTATTTTTAATTAATAATACTGAACCGAACCGAGACCCATGGTTTGGTTCGGTTCAGTTAGGTTCTTTTAGCATGAACGATTCGGCTTTCTCGCCGAACTGAAGTTTCGATTCAGTTCAATTTTTCACCAAAAATCCAACCCGAGAACACCCATAATAGAGACCAGCAACCACACGAAGCTTCGTTCCTACCGGTGAAGCTTCGTTCCTGCCGATGAAGCTTCGTTCCTGCCAGTGAAGCTTCGTTCCTGCCGATGAAGCTTTGTTCCTGCAAGAGCAGTCTCTCCCTCTTACGTCTTTCTATTTTCTCCCTATCTATCTTTCTATTTCAATTTTCTCTTTGTCTTGCCCAACCCAACAATGGAAAACACAGAAGTTATTTGGGTTTCTTGCATTTTTAATTTGGCAATGATCTCCCCTACAATTTGGGTTTCTTGCATTTTTATCTGAAGAGAAATTTCGTTTGGCTGTTGGTCTTTTTTTTGCTGTGTTATTGTGCATCTGTTGGGCCTTTTTCTTTTCCTGTGTCTATTGATTTTTAATTGTATTTGCATCAATTACTTTTCCATGAAACTTTTTTTAGTATATTAATTATTGTTATAATTGAATGGATTAGTTTAAGTTTACTATTATATAGCATGAATTAGATAAAATGTAAAATAACATGTTAATGAGTTTCAAATAGGCTTTTAAGGATCAAATCATGACAAACAATTTTATAATCTAGTACTATGATGTGTCAGTCATTGTATAAGTGTTACAATCTTTTAACTAATACAACATTAAACAGTAGATAATATTATTTAAACTAGTACAGTACAGTATAATCCGACAGATTTAATACAGTACTATCTTGACTCCCAAATAACCCTAAAGAGCTACAACCCGGCCGTAGATCAAGAAGAACACAAACAACTCTAAAATGTGGGAAATGTCATCAATGTGACTATAATTCAAGGACATGTAAAGGGGTAGTGGATGGAACTTCAAGCTACTTTAACTTTACAGGAAAAAACTCATTATGCAACTTGAGAAAGGGCAACAACTTTATGAACCAGGTACTTAACTTCTATAAACTTCTTTCACGTTTGGTTTTCATTTCATGAAATGGTTTTGTGAAACAATTTCATGTAAAACAACGTGATTTGATGACTTCTAAATGAGCATACCAGTACGAAAATATCATTTTTTTAGTCCAGTCAACATTCAAATCAGTCAAGTTGATGGAGTTTTTAACGATGTTAAATAATAAGATCATATAAAAATATTTTTAAAAGTTACAGGATTAAAAGTGTTGAGCTTAAAAATTAAAGGATCACATAGAAATATTTGTGAGGGAACTGAAAGTGTACTTTTCCCTGATCTTAATTTACTTATAATGTAAATTTATCTTATGAAAAGATAATTGAATTGTTCTTTACAAGAGAATCAATCCAAAGTTTCTATAATTACCTTTCTAACATAAATCTTATTTTAAAGTCAAATTACACTTCACTCATCTTTCAAGTTCTTTTAATACTATCAAAATAGTATTACAATAACATTATTTAAAATTAGAATATAAATTTTGTTATTTGAATAAATATATATGTGTTTTGATTCTCTATAAGACAACAACAAAAGAACCGTTTAAGAAAATTTCACGATCTATTACATAATTGATGGTCAAGATCATTCGACAAATTTTTTTATCATATAATTTTTCTATATTTCTTTACATAAATCAAATATTACGGTTCACACATCAATGCTCTCGTTCGAAGAAATGGACAGATTCTTTAATTCCTCCAACATATAATAAATGTACCGAAGCGGCAACGTTCTGTCTTGTTTTCTTAAATAATGAGAAATGATGAGAAACAATGAAAATTTGGTGAGGGGAAAATTTTGTGGGTCCTACAAGTTATGGTCGAGTACAAATCAACCGAGATCCAATGGCTGTGGATTTTATTGGGTCAGCATCGAATGGCGGTGACTTTTACAAGGGAGAATTTACTCGATCTCCTCGCGCCACTTGCCAATTGCCAATTGCCGAGACTATGACTTGCCTCACGCGCTTTTTAAGATAACATTTCAGACTATTTATATTTAATGCTAAACTAACTATGGTTTTTGTTTTGTTTTTGTCAAAATCTATGGTTTAATTGACGGGAGAAATATATAAATAGCCATTGAGCCGGATCGATATGACATTTCTTTCGAATCAGAAAAAAGATTTGAACGTGTCTTTTTTTAAAACGCCCCTTAATATATATATTTTTGAAAGTAAAAATAATTTTTTTTTCAGAATACTTACACCCAAAAAAATAATGTTTCATGTGATTTCTCAAAATTCAGATTATTATAAAAATTAGATTTACTAACATTTCTACATGTGTCATTATGTATAGATGTATTTTCTCATGTTCGTTGTCAATTCTGACTTCTCCTTTATTTAGATTTCATCTTTGAAGTGCATCTTTTTTTAATAATTTCTGAAACTTCTTTGTACAACAGATCAGATATTCGTTTTCTTCACTTTTGCTCTCATTAGATGTGGATTTGAACAATAGATTTCCTCTTCTTGCATAGTCCACATCTTCTTCCATGTTCTCTATTTCATGAGTCATTAATGATCTCATGAATTCATCAAATGAAAGCGTGTTAAGATACTTTTCCTCTTGAATATCAATTGCCTTGTTCTCTCATGACTCTAATAGTGAACTAAGAACTTTAATCAAAATTCATTGTTAGTAAGGATCTTACCAAGAGTTTCGAGAGAACTAACTATGCTATTAAAATGAGCAAACATATAATCATTGCTTTCTATTTCACTCATTTTAAACATGTCATATTCATACATGAAAATATTAATCTTAGAGTCTTTCACCTCGTTTGTGCCTTCATTTGTGATTTTTAATATACGACATATATCTTTTACAGATTCACACATGCAAATACGATTAATTTCATTTATACTTAACCCACAATATAAAGTATTTATAACTTGAGCATTTAAAAATAATTTAATTTTGTCATTCTCGGTCAAATCTCTTGACTTAAACACGTAGTGACTATTTTTGACAATATTTCACAAATCGTAATCAAAAGATAGAATAATATATTCTCATTTTGATTTTCTAAAAATTGAAATCAATGCCATTCTAAAATGGAGGTTTTTAAATCGATTGTTTTTGTTGAAAACTAAAAGGTGATGACATCGCTCGAGACGATTAAGTCTTAGATATTTGGGCATCAATGATTGATACCAAGCGTAAGACAGATATGAAACCCTTTTATAAATGGAAAATATTAAAAATAAAGATTTAAATCAAAGAATAAAATTGCTCGAATGAATAATATTTGGATTTTAATAAAGATTTTAAATCAAAGAATAAAATTGCTCGAATGAATAATATTTGGAATGAATGATAAAGAAAATCGATCAATCAAGAATAATAGTAATAAATATGCAATTCAACAAAATGCACTCAAGTAGTAATTGAAGCACCAAGAATGCAACTCAATTTGCTACAAATTAAGAATTAAATAAATAATATTTGAGAGCTTAAATGTGCACAAATAAATAATTAAATAATGATTATATAGAATATTAAAGTGCGGAACAAAACCGTGCATGAATGTAAATAGTGAAAAATTAAAGTGCACGTAAATAAAAAGAGTAGGGACGAGCAACAACCCCAAACTTGTTATTCCACGTCTTGAAATATTCAACAATGCTCAACCATTCTTTTCTTTTCTTTTTCTTTTTTTGAATTTGATTTCCCTAAGTTTATCTTTTCCTTAACGAGTTTTCAGCTAATAGCTTCCAAACCAATTGGTCTTAGGAAATTAGGTGCTAAAACACCCCTTCGAGCTTAGTCACTCAAGTCTAAGAGGATACGAAATCAAACTTATTCACAACTTTTTTATATAAATCAAAACTTCTCCCATTCATCCAAATTGTCATAGCTCCAAGCATATTTCTAGAACATTTAAATACTATGAGTAAAAAGGGTTAAAGAAGAGAAACTTTTTACGAGGTTGGAAAGTTGTCATGGGTGATAAAAAAAGGCTATGTAAGCTCAACAGAGATGACTAGGGAAACAATTATGCATATGTTGGCTTGAAAAGCTCAAATGATCCAAAGATGACCTAAATCATGTCCTAAGTGAAGTGTAGCCTAAAATTTTTTCTCGATCAACAATCAAATTGGTTCTAGAGTTTTTATGAGATCATAATGAATTCTTAAGTCATATAAACATTCTCTAAGCAAAACGATAATCAAACGCTCAAGGCTAGGTGCTCAGTATGTCGGGATTCTCTAGTGTAATGCCAATTAATACTTGGTTCAAACATATATCGATACACAAATTCATCATTTTTTCCAAAGTTATCAATAATTCAAAATCAATCTCATCATTGGTGTTATTGTTATTAACAACAAAACTCCTAAAAATGAAATTTAAAACCACCACCCCCAAACTTAAGAACTTTCATTGTCCTCAATGAAAAGAAAAAAAATATGTAAAAGGGAATAAGTAGAGAGGACTTTCCTGAATAATGATAAGCTATCATGCTCGTCAGTCTCTGTATTGTTCTTGTCTATATATATATATATATATATATATATATATATANAAAAATAAAATAAGCAAAAGAAAATTAAAAAAAAAACAAAAAAGAAATAACATAAATATAATCGAATTACCTCCTAGTAGCGCTTGCTTTAATATCTTCAGCCAGGCATAATGATCATCAAGGCTTCACCCGTTATCCACTGACTTTATTCCCTTTATGTCAGAAATTGACCAGCTAAAATCATTTGTTGCTCTCTCAAAACCCTCAACAGCTTGTCTTCTTGCTCACCATTTAATGAAGCAGAGATAATGACAGGCAAAATGGATGCTTCTCCCATAAAGGTGTACCGAAGATGGAGGTCTAATACTGATGGTTTTTTAATAAATGGTAGGTTTCTAGGTTTACCTTCTCCAAATTTACACTATCCACCCACAAACAACCATTCATATCATTTGGGTGTTTGATTGCTTTGAAGACATTAAAAATTACCTAATCATCTTGCACACTTAGAATAAGTTCCCCTTTTTGCACATCAATCAAAGTTCTTCCCGTAACTAAAAATGTTCTACCGAGAATAATTGGAATTTCTTAGTTTTTCTCCATGTCAAGAACAATAAAATCAGCTGGAAAGATAAATTTATCCACCTTTACCAAAACATCCTCAACAATCCCCAATGGATATCTAATAGACCGATCAACTAACTGTAAAGATACCGTCATGGGCTTAGCTTCCCTAAGACCTAACTTCTTGTAAACAGAATATGACATCAAATTGATACCAACCCCAATATCACATAAAACTTTTTCAAAATATGAATTCCCAATGGTGCAACGATTAGTAAAACTCCTAGGGTTCAATAACTTTAGAGGCAATATATTCTACAAGGTAGCACTACACTCCTCAATAAGTGTAACTGTCTCATACTCCTCTAGCTTTCTCTTGTTTGAAAGAATATCCTTCATGAATTTGACGTAGCTTGGCATTTGTTCCAAAGCATCAATAAAATGAATGTTTATATGAGTTTCCTAAACACATCAAGGAACTTAGAAAACTGCTTGTTTAATTTCTGCTTTTGGAACCGCTGAGGGTATGTAATAGGTGGAACATACGATGGAGGATTATCAGGAAAGAGCTTTGACTTAGGCTTGCCTTTCTTCTTTTCTGAGCTTTTGGCAAGATCATGATCCATTGTCTCAACTTCTACTTCAATTGGCTGAGAACTTTTAATAGTCACTTTCTGAGGTTCTGCCAACTCCTTCCCATTACGAAGTATAATTGCCTTTACTTACTCTTTTGGATTTTTATCAGTGTTGCTCAGCAAAGAACCTTGTGGTCTTTGTGTGAGTATTTCTGAAAGTTGACCCATTTGAAGCTCCAAATTCCTGAATACTGGTTTCTTACCTCTGAATACTTGTCTCTTGCCTCTTAAGTGTAGCATCTGTTCTTGCAACAAATTGAGTAGTATTAACTGTGAGTTGGGGAATAGCATCTTCCAGAGATATTTTAGGTTGTCGAAGTTCAAATTGAGACTGAGTTGTAACTGGTGGATTAATCACATTCTGACTATTCTTCCATGAGAAATTAAGGTGATTTCTCCATCCTTGGTTGTAGGTGTTGGAGAATGGATTATTCTGCCTATTGTAGATCTCAACAAAATTAACATGTTCTGATTGAGAATGAACAAATGGATTTCCAGCTTGACATTCAGTGCTAGAATGAGGTCCATTGCACAAATTACAAACTTCTCGTGAAACATGAATAGCACTAGCATTGACGGTGAAAGAGCTCAATTGCTTGGATAATTAGTTACTTGAGCAGTAAGAGCGGTAATAGCATCGACTTCATGAACTCCATGAATCTTTCTCAGTACGTTACGTTCAATTGGCCATTAATAGGCATTAGCAGCCATTTCTTCTAGTAAGGCATAAGAATCTTCATTTGTTGTACCCATCAGAGCACCTCTTGTTGCTGCATCCACTAGCATCCTTGTTGAATTCCCCAAACCATTGTAAAAAGTTTGAACTTGCAGCCATCCAGGTAGTCCATGAGGTGGGCATCCTCTCAACATCTCTTTAAATCTCTCACATGCTTCATAAACAGACTCCATATCATGTTAGGTAAAGGTGGTGATCTCATTCCTCATTTTGGCTGTTTTAGCTGGTGGAAAGAACTTGGCTAAAAATTTCTCAGAAAGACCATTCCAAGTTGTGATTTGATCCAGCTGGCAGAGAGTCCAACTAACTCTTAGCCTTATCCCGAAGTGAGAATGGGAATAATCTCAGTTGAATTGCATCGGATGAAACATTATTGTGCTTGAATGTCACACAGATTTTGAGGAAAGTGGCGATGTGAATAGTTGGATCATCATTAGGCAGGCCACTGAACTGATTTGCTTCCACCATTTGAATGATAATTGGCTTAATCTCAAAATTATTGGCATTAATAACAGGTCGTTGAATGGCAGACGCGGCCACGATTTCAAAATTTTCTTGAACGTCTTCCATGGTTTCTTGAAGTGGTTTAGAAGATTCTCTCCTTACTTTTCTATTATGTCGACAAGTTCGCTCAATTTCTAAATTAAGGAGACTCAAATTCTCTCTTCTAGATTTTCTCATACACCTCAAAGAACGCCTGCAAATTTAAAGAAATAAAATAAAATAAAGAACCGTAAATAAAATAAATAAGACTCAAAGTAAAATTCAAAATATGTAACTCCAATATTAATAAACAAAATCAATCCCCGGCAACGACGCCAAAACGTGTTACGAATTTTCTTTATAGTGCAAATGTACACTACCGTCGTCAAGTAATACATTTTTATAAAATACAGTATCGTCCACATGATTGATTGATATCAATAGTTAAAATTAGCAAAACCCAAATGTCAAAAAGTTAAGATTTTTAATTAAACTAAACTTCTAATTAAACTATAACGATAAATATTTGACAAAGATAAATTTTGAATAGTTAAAAGCTCTAGGATTTTCGATTTCATCAAACCAAACATGCTCTAAATTTCAATTCTCAATCAATTAATGTTTATTCAGAACATTGATAGCAAATTTCTCACATATAATTATCAATCTTTCTCGAGCATCGATAATCATGAAACAAAAATACGAATTATACATCTCTGTCAAGATTCAATATAACGAAACTCATTAAGCACAAGAAATCATAGGTGTTACACTAGATTTATAATTATCTCAAACTTATGAAATTCTAATGATGTTATAAAAAAAGTACAGATTCAATCATCACTTCTCAGTCTCAGAATTAAATCCAAAATCATGCAATAGTTGGCCAGACAATCACAAACATTAAAAGGCTACATCGTAGCCATAGAAAAAAAATTAGAACATAATGAAATAAGAAATCATTCTACTAATATTCATAAACAAGAGAAAGAAAGGAAGAAAAACTAGTTTTGAGGATGGAATTGAAGTTGAAAATCGTTTTCGAGTTCAATCTTCTTGTTCTCCTCTCCAAAAGTCTTCTACTTTGCCTCTCACGTTAAGAAAACATCCAAAACCCCATTTGAAACTCTAAGATATTCTATTTATACATTATGGTTTGTCAAGAATTAGATTTGAGCAAAAAAATCACAAAAAAAATCTAAAATCGCACCAGCATCGCAACGGTGGGAGTCAGCATCGCAACGCTGGCCCTCCTGCCCAGTTCCATTGTTTTTGTGATATTTCTGAATTTTTGACTTCCAAATCTTTCCAAATGCAATTGAATATCAAGCCTACTAGATAGAAACAAAATTAAATTTAAATCAATCAATAAATCTAAAAGAACTAACAAAAATAAGGCTAAGACTATCTAAATTATGAGTGTAAAATACACTCATCACCTGCGCGATTTTCTTACGGATGAAGATCAAACCTTTACAAATCCTATTGGTTTATGCTACTAATCAAACATCGACAATGAAACTTGATCGATATTTTGATCTCTTACAAAATGCTCAATCTCTCAAAGAATATATATCTAAATTTTTCACTCACAATACTTTCTAACTTCTCTCTAGAATTTTTCTCAAATCAACGCTCAAAAATATAAAACTCTACAGAAATTCGTCAAATAGGAGTGGTGAGACGTCGAGAGGTGTCTTGAGATTCAAAATTTGGTGGGGTACAAATAGGATTAAATTTCGTTTTGTAAACTGGTGCACCGGTTCGAAACCACCAGTGGACCGGCTGCATCCAGAACCAAACTGAACCGCTCCTAAACCAAACCTTACCAGACTAAATCAGAAAAAATTGTGTAAACATGTCAAGGCCCAGTTCATCTTCGATTCGACATCCAAACCGACTCAGATTTGACACACATAACCATTTGGAACCGCTCCACCCCGTTGGGTTCCAACCATAAAACTGGTTGGCATATTTATAAAATTTCTTCCTTAATTTGCACAAACCGGTGCACTGGTGGAGAGCACACCGATTGACTAGTTCCAGAAAGTACTTTGTGCCAAATTTGAGCCTGTTTAGATGTCGAACCAGAGGTGAATCAGGCCTTGACATTTTTCAACAATTCTGTCCAATGTGGTTTGCTACATTCTTGTTCAGGAGAAGTTTGGTCCGATCTAGATTCATTGCGATGTTCTGAGTTTATACAACTTTGATTCAACCTATTTGAAGTTTGTTTGATATACTTCATGCTCTTCACAAATTGTCGCGTATATCTCAAAATTTACGGTTTCGATTACCATTTTTTTGCATAGCACTTATAATTAAGTGTTTTCAACCTTATTTTTACTTTATTTAAACCCTAAACACGTTAGTCTGCATGATATTTGTCATCATCAAAATTATCACCTTGATAAGGGTCAACAGGATCTATGTAGTAAAATGTTCGGCCTATTTTTTAGCAATTATGGCCGGTGGTCTCCCCATCAATAGTAGGGACCATGACCATTTCCTAAAATGTCCCCGCATAAAATTGCGGTGACTTTTTTTTCACATCAGTACTGCGCATCAGTGCAGCGTTTCGTACTGTAGTGGTACTGCATCAATACTGCACATTGACATACTGTGATTTTGTTTTAGCATTCATTCAAAGTTATTTATTTACAACGGGTTGACAAATATATAATTTATTAACATCTTGTTAGTGAAATAATTTATTTATAACTTCTCATTATGTAAATAATCTAATACACCATGATGATAAAAAATCCGGTTTCTTGTTTTAGTAATTAATTTATTGACATATCTAATTTATTAACTTGGCTAGTTTATTTTTTTTATAAACTTCTACACACTATATTTTAAAATTGTGAAAACTCATAAGGTCTTCGTCCAAATCATGGTTAGGAAGACTATTGGGAAACAACATGAGAGTTAGTTGTGGAATCAAGAATGCTCCTTTGGTTACAAAATCTCTCTAAATTTAGTTATAATTACATTGACCAAGGAAACCTTATTCTTTTGCTTCCTTCAAAAATTACAATTTCTCTCATTCCAAATAATATCATATAGGAATTGAAAGCAATTTTCAAAACTAAGGAGGTAAAGATTTTCCATTTAGTATGAAAAGCTAGCCACTTAACCATCTGATCCCAACTTAAAGGAAAGAATGAGAGATCACATTCCTTAATGGTAGCTTGCCAGACATAACTAGAAAAGGAATAGTGTAACAAAAAGTGATCCCAAGGTTCACTATGATTTAAACGAAAGAGGTAGTCAGGATAATCAACTAGACCCTAATTGGAAAGCTTGTCCTTAGTGGTCAATTTGTTCTTGCACGCCAACCAACTTATAAATTTGTGCTTGGGAATGTTACACGAAAACCAAATAGAGTTGCTCAAAGAACCTTGAGGCCTTGATCTCTGAGGAGGGTATGAGTTGAGTAAGTGGAGAACTTACCATCAGAAGCAGGCTTTCAAATTCAGTAATCATCACTGTTAGGAAGGGGATGAGGTATACTGTTGGAGGCTTCCTTTATCTCATTAAGGGCACTAGTATTGGTGTTATGCCAGTTTCATTGTCCATTAGATATAATCCACACTCAACTTCCATGGTAGAATCAACAATGCAAGATTGCTTGATACTTCTCCAAACTAATGCTCTGTTTTTCAGGATGAACACTGATCTTGAAGTGGATTTCTTGGAAGCCTTATTTTCTTGGAAATCAGAGTCAGTATAAGCCACCATATTCAAGTGAGTACATGAATACACAAGCATGTTGTTCCTCGTTCTACTAAGAGGATATGTTTGACAATATTCTAATGATCGAGTCCAAGATTAGATTGGAAATGACTCGCCACACCCACGACCAAGTGCAAAGCATTGCATACATGAGACTTTCTACGAATGAGGCATAAAGAATATTTCTCATGTCTTCCTCTTCTTGAGGAAACTTGGGAGACTGCTCCTTGGAGAGGCTGACTCCATGCCTGAAGGGAAGATACCCCTTCTTGAAGTCTAGCATATTGAAGCGATACATCAGTTTATCAATATATGATGCTTGAGACAGTGTTAATTGTCTGTTCTTCCTATCTCGAAAGATCTGAATACCTAAGATAAATGAAGCTTCTCCCAGATCTTTCATATCAAATTATTTTGCAAGCCAAATATTGACATCAGAAAATTTTCCTACATCATTCACAATGAGTCATCCACGTACCAGACTAGAAAAACCACTTTCCCATCATGTATCAACTTATACACACAGGCTTCATACACTAACTGTTCAAAATTATAGTTCTTGACAACTTCATCAAATCTAATATTCCACGACTGTGACGCTTGCTTAAGTCGATAAATGGACTCTAGTAGTTGACAAACCTTGCCCTCTTGGCTTTTTCCTATGAACCCGTCTAGTTGAGCCATATAAATGTGCTCTTCAAAATTGTCATTCAGAAATAAAGTCTTGATGTCCATCTGCCAGATTTCATAATTGATGGCAGCAGCAACAGATAGGAGAATTTGAATGGACTTAAGCATGACCACCGATGAGAAGGTATTCCCATATTCAATACATTTCTTTTGGTTATAGCCCTTGATTACAAGCATAACTTTGAATGTCTCTACATTCCCATCCAGGCCACTCTTCTTCTTATAAATCCATTTACAACCTACGAGTTTTACCCCTTTAGGAAGATCTATAAGCTTTCAGACTCTGTTTGAGTACATCGATTGTTTCTCAACATTCATGGATTCTTGCAATAAATTTGCTTCAGGACGAGCCATGGCCTGCGAGTAGGAAATATATTCATCATTTTCCTTATCTAAGATTATCGTCAAGGAATCTTCATGAAGACATGTACCTATCACGTTGTCTCACAACCCTCCCACTACGTTGAAACTCTGAATGCTCTGGCCTCTATTATGGTTATTCCATTATTGAATCAGGAACATGTCTTGATTGGAGAGTCATTGTCCTCCCACTCAATAATTCCTCTAACACAAGTGTGCTTCTCATCTTCACACTACTTATATAGTCTTCCTCAAGAAAATGTGCATTCGTGCTAACGAATATATTCTTGTCGATCCCTTCGTTCCCTTGGGATATCCTATAAACATTCATAGATTTGATCGACTGGTCAACTTGTCTGTCTTCGGTCCCAGTACATGCATCATGCATCCCCATATCTTAAGGTAGCTTACAGATGACTTTTATCCACTCCATCTTTCATATAGCGTGCTAGGCACCATCTTTGACGGAACTTGGTTCAGATGTTTGCTATTGTTTCCAAGGCATATCCCAGAAAGAATCTGGGAGGGATGAGTAACTCATCATGGATCTAACCATATCCATTAGAGTTTGATTCCTTCTCTGACACACCATTATGTTCTGGAGTACCAGGTGCTGTAAGTTGAGAATGAATATCTTCTTCCTTAAGATAGTCTTTGAACTCTCTTAGCAAGTACTCTCCACTACGATCTGATCGTAGTGTTTTGATTTGTTTCTCTAATTTCTTTTCAATCATAGCCTTGTACTCTTTGAACTTTTTAAAAATTTCAGACTTTTGGCGCATTAGATAAACATGTCCAAAACACGAGTAGTCATTAGTGAAGGTTACAAAATATTCATAACATCTTCTTGCTTGGATATTCACTGGCCCACATACATCACTATGTATGAGTTCAAGGCATTGAGTGGCTCTTTCACCCTTCGATGAAAAGAGTCTCTTGGTCATTTTACCTTCTATGCATGATTCGCATGTGGATAGTGATTTCATACTTAAAGTTTTCAATGGACCATCCTTCGTAAGTATTTTAATCTTGTCTAGGCTAATATGGCCAAGACGTAAGTGCCACAAGTAGGTAAGATCGATTGAGTCAGACTTTAAGTAAATCAGTATTTGTTTCAGTGTCACATATCATTGGAACTTTTGGTTTTACATAAAATAATTTATTTATCAAGCGTGCAGTAGTGATCAAGTAATCAATTCTAAAAATGCTGATATCATTATCAGTGAAATTTAAAGAAAATCATTGCTCAATTAAACTAGCTACTGAAATAAGGTTTTTTCAAAAGAACTGGGATATATTAAACATCACGTAAAACCAAATAATTGTTATCAAATAACAACTTTAAGTATTTCAATTGATACAACTGATACTAGTGCTCCATTCCCCCAACGGAGCTGAACTTGCCCCCATTAAGCCTTCTGCTTTTGAGTTCTGCTTCTTATCTTTCTTCAGACCTCTCTTGTGTTTCTTTTTGGAGCCAAAGGTGGAAGGCTTACTTTCAGTAAATTTTGCCTCTCTGTTCTTCCTTTTGCCCTTCAGAAACAGGATATTAACAACTTGTAACTCCTTCATAAGTTCTTAAAGAGAGTACCTCAACTTATTCATCGAATAATTAAGTTTGAAGTTCTCAAATGTGTCTGGCTGGGTCTCAATGATCATACAACTTGAGTCTTGTCATCTACTTCAGCTCCCATGATCTCCATCTCATTTAGATAACTAATTATCAGCATCATATGTTCTCTTACAAGAGTTTCGTGTTTCTTCTGGCAGTTCATGAAGTTTCGCACAACAACTTGTTTGGCTTGACGACCCTGATCCTCGAACATTTCCGTGATGTTCAACATCATATCAGTAAGGGTTTCTATGTTCTGATATTGTTGTTGCAACACATTGCTAACGGATGCCAAGATGTAACACCTGACAATTTCGTCAGAATGCAGCCAAGAAGTATAAGCATCACTTTCCTCTTGAGTCGATTCAACAATAGGCTTAAGAGGACAATGGGTGGTGAGCACGAACTTGTGCTATTCTACCAACAACACGATATTAAGACTACGTTTCCAACCACGTAATTTTCATTAGTAAGTTTGTTCGCATTCATGATTGTTAAGAGTGGGGATAATGACATGATTAATGGAAAGAATAAATAAAGCGGTGTAAATAAATATTCAATCATTTAAGAAAATGTGATGCATGATGTAAATACTTAAATATTTAAAAATCCAAAAAAAATATTTCTTTCATGATGTTACGATCAACAACGATAGCTCGTTTCATTTGAGGACAATGCCCGAGCTACCTCATATTGCATCGAGACTCTTCTCGTTTGGTTAACACTTCTTAAAATGTCACTACATCTAACTCAACCAATCACTAATGGTTTTGGTCACCTTGGCCCCATTGACTAGCTCCTACGAGAGATTTCAATGTGCTTCGGTCTAAGTGTTTAACCAACACATTGGCTTTAAAGCTTGCTATGAACTAACAGACCATCTAGAAACAGTCTTGCCTCACCACTTCCTTTACAAGTTTTAGCATCTCAAGCAACTCGATCACTCAAAATGACACGGTTCTTAAGTTTCTCTCATTGAAGGGAGGACTGCTAGGACGGCTCTAAACCATTTCTCGTGCCACGATCAAGTTTGCGTTAGGGATCGTGGGAACATTTCAACATCAACGACCTTCCCACTTAGTTTTTGGAAAAATAAACTTTTTATAAATTTGAAAAAATAAGTTTTGAAAATTGTAAACTTTTATAAAACTTAAATTACAATTTAAAATTTATAACTTTTATAAAATTCACATTGTATTTAAATGATAACTCATTATAAACTTAAATATCAATGATGCATATACATGCTACATGACATTTTGATATTTGCATATCTCTATTTCTATATAGCATGTTATATGATTATCAGAGATTAATAATAAATCATCCATTCAAAATTAACTTCTCTATAACTCATTTCTAATTACAACCCATACAAAGAATAATAGATAAATTATAATGATTTAAATACTAATCTCTCATGGCGTCTGTAATCTTTTCCTTATCCTTCAAAAAATCCCACCAATTTGTACTCTTTACAAAAATCTAGTCCCATTTTCAAAATTCAAAATTCAATTTAAAATTTAATTTTTCAACAATTTTTACTTTGATAAATAAATTACCAAGTAAAATAATCAATTGATTTGTTTTTTAAAATAATTTATAAAATAAATTTCAATTAATTAGTGTTAAAAAATTGCTGAATTAAATGAAAATAATTTTTAGCGACTGGATTGGACAAAACCCTAGAGTTTCCTAAACCCAAAAGTTTCCAAAACCGCAAGGTTTCCTAAACCCTAAAGTTCCCAAAACCTCAAGATTTCCTAAACCTTATGGCTTCCAAAACCATAAGTAGAAAACCTACGGTGACGGGCGGCAACGGGAAGCAGCAGCGAGCAGCAACGTTGGGTAGCGGGCGATTGCATGGCAAGCAACGGCGGCGACGAACGCCAACTTTTCTTGTGATGACGGATTTACATGTAATTTAAAGATACAATTTTTGAAAAAATTAAATTACATCAAATTCTATGGGTCAATTTCAGCATACATCAATTCTAAAATTAAAAATAAAACACCTAGAGCCAATCGATCGAGATCCATTTATTAAACACATCAAACATACTTTGAATCTACCTTACAAAAATATAAGCCAATATCACAACATCTATTGATACATACATTTAAATACTAAATATTCACAATCAAGAACCTGGTTGTAATACCAATTGTTGGATCGGGTATTAAAAATTTGAAGAAAAATCAATGAATAACGAACGGTTTGTGGGCGAAATATAAAAAAAATATTTGAACACATCAAATATAAAATGACACAATCGATTATACATATTTAGATAAACGTATTTAGAAGAGGTAGAAAAATTTTTATACATTTCTCGTATCAGAGAAATTCTAACTTAGTGGAATCCAATTAATCGTACGTTCGTCGTTCTTTGAGATTCGTAGAACTTACATTAATCTTCACAACAACAACCACTCGTAAGATTCAGAAGTATATCTCACAAGAATATCGTCAGGAATTGAGTGTGGGCTCTCCAAACAATAGAGGAAGAAAAAAGCACAATTTTTCTTCTTCCTCTATATGTTCGGCAGCAACAAGGGAGAGGAGAGAGAAAACTTTTTTCTTGCTCTCTATAATCACACATTGTGATTAAAGTTATGTCAATACACACTTTAGGAGGCAACCCTAATGTCATCCCTTATATAATGATTACGAAATTTAAACATATACCCTTATATTATAAATTGCTGAAAATATCCTCCTTACACTGTCCTACAATTTTTACATCCTCCCTAAAGTCAATACTGTGTTCAAATTCATCAATCCAAACTGATAAATTAAATTGACCCTTATCAATTAATTAATTTATTTATTTATTTTATTTACTAATTATCCAATAATTAGAAAATAATCAATTAATTAATTTGAACATCAATTTTGCTCTTCACTACTTTAGAGATGATACACATCACATATGAGTTCGAGAACTGATGTTGTCCCTAGGAATCCTTCTGAGATTGAATGGAACTACATGAAAAAAGTCGTAGAATTAAAATACTTGGCGAATTTATCTCCATAACTTCCCGACCTATTTAATCCTGATATCGTACAACTCCACCATAAGTCCAATACCGAATCAACTCTCGATTCATGCACGCTACTTTTTTGTTGGTGCAAATAAACACTTTTATTTCATAGACCACATAATATTTTAACACACTACCCTTCGTGAATATCAATAATAAGAGCAGGATATAAAATTACTATTTTACCCCCTATAGTTATTATTTACTTAACTCCTTTATTGACTATGAATAAGGACAAAATATCAGTGAAGTGTCTCGTACAGTTGACAATGTCTTATTCAATGACTCATGTCATCGGGTACCAGACCCGGTTTATTTATTCACACACTCATCAATAAAGTATAACTGATATTGTTGCTTTTACAATCTTACCATGAATTTCATATCTGCGAATCATGCAACTCCAAAATAGTTGAATCACGATCCATACAGCCGAGGTATTGTCCGGTAATTCGAACTCACTCTTTTAGAGTATCAAAGATTGCAACTAACTAGGTCAAGTTTTGTATTCACATTAGGATTAATGTAATTATGAAAATACCCTTAAGGTGTAACAATTAGATTTAGAGCTAGATTAACAATTTTGCTCTAAACGTATTTGTTACTGGTCTATTCAACATGTTCCATAACAAGTCTAGGTCAACCGTTAGAGTCTCCACTCTCATGCCCCAAGATCGGCATCTTTTGGCTCAACCTAACAGTCGAATCCGACTTGATTGTCTAGTCGATCCTAAGACTGCGAATAACATTCTGAACTATTTCTGAAGAGTATGTCTGAAAGACTCCTCTGTGTTTACTCTTCTTACATTGGTAATAGTTTCCTGACTTGAGTAAATTATAAACACACTTTAATTATAGGAAAACTTTTATTTATTCATTAAATTCAGTAATACAAAAAATGTTGGAGAAATAACTAAATAATCGTAAATAATTATTGCATCATACTTTATAGACATAATTCCAACAGTCTAATGACTATCAGTGGCATCCTAAGATATTTAACTGGAAGACAACATGTTTGGAACCCCAAAGAGTCAATTTATTACCGCTTGACCAGGTTAAAAACCCAATGATGAAAATCTGGCTTTTAAGGTGGTTGGATTGCAGGCCTGTGATCTACTAAAGATATCAAGACCTTCCTTGATGATATTAATAGAATTAAGATCACCCTTAGAGAAAATGAGAAGATCATCAGCAAAGAAGATATTTACAATCTTTGCACCTTCAGTGGAATTGGAAATTAGGTAGGGAGGAAGCATGGTGAATGATGCCAATAAGACAATTCCATGGCTATGAAAAAAATGTAAGGAGACAAGGGATTACCTTTTCTTAGTCCTCTAGCACCCTTGGAAAACCCACCTAGCTCACATGCACTTAATAGGAAGAAGAAGTGATGCAGGTCAAAGGTTAGTTGCAGAAAGCGAGAGGAATGCCAATTCTACTTAAGGCTATTTTCATAAAATCCCAACTCAGACTGTCAAAAGCTTTCTTAAGGTCTACTTTGATGGTGCATTTAGGCATGTTGTTCTGCCTATAGAAGTTCGTAACCAGCTCCTGAGCAAGAAAATGTTGTTAGGATTCTCCTCCTAAGCACAAAGGCAATTTGGTTACTACTGATAATTGAAGGAAACACCTCTTTCAACCTGCAGGCTAAAATTTTAGAAATGTGTTTATAAATCAAGTTGCAGTAGGAGATTAGCCTATAGTCATGCATAGTCTAGGGATGAAGAACCTTAGAAATCAAGGAGATGGCTATGTGATTAACTTGGTGCAAGAGACTATAATTTCTGAAGAAGTCCCAAACAACAAAGGCCACATCATTACCAACAATGCCTCAGGTTTTCTTAAAGAATCATGCACTAAAACTATTAGGACCAAGGGGACTTGGCATCACTAAAAAGAAGATAACATCCTTGACCTCTTGAGAAGTAACAGACAAAGTCATCCTGTCAGCTTGAATAGAAGAAATCTGTTTAGGCTAAGTCACTTACAAAACCCTCCAATCCAATATGTAATTAGGGTTAGAAGTGCCAAAAAGCTTATAGAAGTGATGCACAATAAGGTCTTTCAGGTCATTCCTCCTAGTAGCAATGCAACTATTATCATTATTGAGTTAGACCATTCTAGATCTCACATGTGTCCTCTTGATGACCTTGTAAAAGTAGGCATTGTTATTGTCTCCAAGACTGATCCATTGGGCTCTAGACTTCTACTTAAGGAAGTTCTTCTTAGACTGCCTCAAGGAAAAGAAGTTTTAGAAGGCAAGCTTTTCCTTAATCTAAAGCTCAAAATTGAAGGGGTTGGAGAATAAGCTCTTTTGAACCTCCCCAAGCTTAGTTTTGGATTAAAAAACTCTAGCATATATATCAGAGCACAAGTTTTTGTTAAAAGATCTTATGGCATACTTGGTCAACTTTAGCTTCCTATATAACTGGTTCATGGGGGAACCAGAAATAGAAGTAGCCCAACCCTAGTGAACATAAGGGAAAAAATAATATTTGTCAGTCTAGCAATAAAAAAATTTAAACTAAAAGTAGCTTTGATATAGCCATCATGCAAGTGAAGTAGACTAGGGCAGTGATCTAATATTCCAGAAGGAGGAAATAAGGAAAAGTTGTTAACTGTTTATCATTAACCATGATCTTGTCAAGCTTGTTCATAATGGTGCCATTGCCTTCTCTATTATTAGTCCAGATGAACCTATTTCCCCCAAATCATAGATCTTCAAGCTTAAAGGAGTCAATCCAATATTTGAAATCAAGAGAACCCTCATCAAGTCTGCTTGAACCATCAACCTTCTCAGATTCATGCTTGACCACACTAAAGTTCCACATGAGGACCTAAGAGTTGCTCAGGACAGAAGGGGCAAGGTTGCATAGAACCTGCCAAAGATGTTTCCTACCATGGTGCTAACAACATAAATAAATGAAGATACGAAAGAATGCTGAGAATATAAAATAGTCACTTTACAAGTTATGTTCTGATAAGATTGACACAAAATGTTAAGAGAAATAATGAAAGAATCCCAAGCAAGCTAGATTCTCCCATTTACTGCTAAGACTAGTCAGCAACACAACTCCAATTGCCAAATATAATCATGCTAATGTGGGAAAATTTCCTCTCATTGACTCTAGTTTCTAAAAAAGCACAAACACAAAGCTTGTTATGGCTGCAAAACTTCCTAACGTCACCATGTTTCAAGAAGTTGTTGAGACCCTTTATGTTCCAAGAAGCTATACTGGTCATTGGGACTTTGAACGAGTGGCTTTAACCCTGAAACTTATCTTGCAATCAGCTCTATTAATGTTTTTCAATTTGGCTCTTCTCCCTCTTTCCTTGGCATGCTTAGTCTAGGTATAATTAAGATAAGAAGCTTGATAGTCAAATATATTGGAATCATATAGTAAATCAATTTCCTGGTTGAGATGGTATGTTTATTCCAAATTATGATCATCAGTATCAATCTCATGGACTGTATTATCTACATTATCCTCATCAATAGCCTTACTAGCCTCATCTTGAAGAACCTCAAAGGCATTTCTAATAGGAACAACTTCATTGCTAGGAGCTATAAGGATATTGACTGTTATAGGAGAAAGGTTCTCTAGTTGAGCTTTAACAGCTTGAGAAGGTAAATGGTTTTGAGTTTGGGCCTCATTATTAGACTTCGTAACACAATAGGAAGCTTGGGAGCCTGTCTGACAAGGTACGGAGTTGGAGCTGCAGCATAAACCATCCTTGTTCTAGGAGTATAGTCATCGCAAAAAACTTGACACTTCAAGCATCTTCTAGGAAGGGCCTGATACTCAACTTTGATGTTAATGGACTTGTTGCTTAGGAGCTTGATAGTGATTATCTCAGGAATCTCAGAGTTGACATCAATCTCGACACAGACTCTAGCGAAGGAGATCCTTGAGCAAGAATCAATCATGACATCAGTAAACAAAAGAATATATGCAGCACTGGCTATTCTACTGATTCCTTTTCCATTCCATAATTCAAGAGGAATTCCCCAGAATATAATCTAAACAGGAATAGTTCTTATAGGACCCTTGGTCAGTTGCATGTTTTCTTGCCAAACCTTCAACATTATAGGTCTTCCCACTAGGTGCTAAGGACCATCAAGAATATCATCCCACATCTCAATTGCAAGAACTTGTTGTAGACCTCTATGTCCACGGATTAGATTAGCAACTAGATGAACCATGGAGAAAGGATGTCACCTATGTTTCTTTCCTTCATTAACAATGGATTCATAGATTTCAACTTGAGCATCTTTAGCTTTCATTAGAGGCTTAACAAAATAGGAGACATCTTGGTTGGTTTCTTACCCTTCACCTTATCTGTCATGGAGAATTTACCATGAGGATAGAGGAAGGGGTGATATGGCTTGTTGAGTTGGAGGACCCTGCCATGTCATTTAGACTGATGTTTGAGGTGGCCAACTCAAGTGGATAATTAACTCGAAGCGACATACTAGAGTAAACTTTGTTAATATTAATAACACGGTTTAGTGTGGAATTACCATTAGTAACTAGGTTAAGCGAAGGAGAATCAAGGTTAATAGATTTACCATGGTAAAATTGAGGATTTTTGCCGTTATCTAAGATATCCTTTCTAAAAGGAGAAGTATGGTATCATGGTTGATCAACAGAATAAGATTTGAAACTTAAGGATAGGAGAAGTGTAAATTAGTTCAACAGTACTTTATCTAATTATACACGGTACTATATTATGGAGAGATAACACATAATGAATAATAGGTAAAAGATAATTACATCAAGTAATTTAATATACAATCGGCATTCACTCATAATTTTATAGTAGATTTTAATTAATAATTAATAAATCTGATCATGAGTATGATCAGTAGACTTTGTTAATTATTTAATTAAGAGTATTTTTAACATTTTGGTCCTCGAGCTAGCCTATTGATTTTTGGTATTGTCATGACCGATAATTAATAGACACAATATAGATACTTAGTAGTCAATCATTTAAATTAATTTGGTCATATTTTAAGTAGAAAAAATTATTAACTAAAATTAGTTTAATTAATTAATTATATATTACTCGGAGGCTATACATAGGAGGCTTCCCTTAGTATAGGGTTAAGTGTACTGACATTATTAGCGGAAAGAAAAGACAACCCCAGGAATAGCAGGGAGGAGATATCTTTTCTATTTCTTTAAGTGGCCACACACTTGCTCCAATTTAAGGGTTCAAGGAATAGAAAGAAAAATCACAAGTCTCAGTATTCAAGTGATTTGATATCATCACATAATTGGAATGCACGACGGTGTTGGATGGTGGTTTGCACAACGACGTTGGGCGAGGGTTTTTAGTGTTGGTTCGAGGGTGGAGGCATCACTTTATTCGCGTATGGACTTTTAGATCTTGATGTGGTATGAATAATTTTTAAGTTACCCGTCAAAGCTTATCTCTAGATTCATTTTTATAAGCATAGTAGGTTGTCTTACAAATAAGTCAAAAATATGGACGATTTCCACTGCAATAATTCCAACACACGCTATACTCGATCATAACATCCTCATGGACCCCTTAAGCTCTTCTTAAAAACATCACGAAAAGAAGTCTCCAGTGTCTCGAACTTCTCCCACATCTCATTTTTCTCCAGAGATATTTTAAGGGACCTTTCCTGAGAGAAAAGCTTTGACTTAGATACGACAAGATTCTCCTTGAGCTCCTTCATAGCAGCACGAAGGGAAGGAACCCTTTTGGCTTTGGACATGGCCCGCAGATCTAGAGGTAACGAGTTGTTTGACCTTCCAATCGTACCGAAGCTTCATTGATGCTGGCCTGAGCAGACTGAAAAAGATGATAAGTTAGCCGAGTCAAGTACAACTTGGGCAGAAAATAAACAAAATTAAAATATATAGACCTACCCGAATAGAGTGTGCCAGAGACCCCTTGGCCAACTCCTCCATTAATTTCCTTCATCATAGCACGATCACATGGAGTAAGCAACAATTTGGCCTAACCGACAATCAGGGCATCGTTCTCTTGCAAAGTAAAGCCCAAGGTAGTGCGGAAGAACGAGGCTCATTTGAAAGAATTTTCTCTGTCAAATGGGAACGAGAAGTCAGTATGAGCCCTCTTCTCAAGATGGCTTGAAGGAAACAGGGCCATCATTGAGATGGGGAGTAGAAGATCGGAGGGTGACAACGAGGCCCTCTCAGAAGGATTGTGAGTGGCGAGCTAGAGCCTGATCCCGAAGCCATTGCTTGTTTCTTCTCCACATTCCTCCTCTCTTCCATGGAAATCTTTGCTCCCGTACCTATCAAAATTATTAAGCTCGTGTTTTTCTCTAAGTTAAAGGTTTGGTCACAATCACTACAGGCACAACTGTCTTTACCGGATTATCAGATTTTTCATCCAAATTTTTCTTTCCAATTAACAATGCAAATTTCTGGCTATTTATGACTGCAATAAGAACTTAAACCAGGCTGAGAAGAGGAAGAGTCACATCTACTATTATGCTGAGATTAGTCAGGATACAAATCAAAGCACAGACTCATCCAAATCGCATTAAGTTTTTTTTCCGAAAAACCACTTAAGATGATATTCAGCACTTCAACTTCAATATTTCACTGTCAATTTCAATTTCAAACAAATACTGTGATTATATTCAACACTTCAATACGCAAAAATAATCTCGAACACTTCAATTTCAAGCAACTTAAAAGTATAGACCATTAGCATAATTAACTCAAAACCCTAAATCAGTGAAAGCCAAGTCTAACTCAAAAACCTAGATCAGTAAATCTTAGATGTGCAATAAAAAATTACAGAACACGAGTGAAGATGCTGAGTTAGTAAGTTACAGAGAGAGAGAGAGAGAGAGAGAGAGAGAGAGAGAGATACCGGTGGATGAACGACGACGAGGAGCGACTGGGAGGAGCGTCGTTGACAACAGCAGCGAATAGCCTGAGAGAGGGTTCCAAGAGAGTTAGGGATTTGGGTTTTTTGCAAGACTTTGACCCCTAGGATTTTGAATTTATAGAAAATACCCCACGAATAATTTGTGCATCCTTGACTCGTGACCCACACTCCAATCAAAATAAATGTTTGAAGTTACAAGTTTGCCCTCTCTTTCTCAGTTTATCTCCCCTCTTGACATGAAAACCGAGCTTCTTTCTCTAACACACCTATTTTGAGATCCGGTTTACTTGAAGAAGAAAGCTCCATGGGATGGCTGCTCTGCGGATCTGGTTTTGTCTCCGAAGAAGAAGGCTCGTCACTGGAGCCTCAACCGCACTTGTCGCCCTTCTTCTCATCGTTCCGAGTTCGGCACCAGTGTACCCATTGCTTGCTGCTACTTTCGGATTTCGCCCGACAACACGAAGCTTCATCCATGGCTGCTGACGAACTCTGCTCTTCTTCTTCAACCAGCGCGAAGAAGACACGAATGCTTCTCTCTCACGAAGGTTTCTCTCTCATGAAAGCTTCTCTGTCTTGAATCTTTACAGTTTGGGATTACAGTTACACTTGTAGAAAAAATGTCTAAATTTTCACAAATTTGAGCTATTTTGATTAATTATTCTATCATTGTCCAACGAAACAAAGATAAAAACTAACCAAAGTAAAGAAACAAAATCTTAATTTAACTGATCTCTGAGGATGTTGAATAGTGTAGTTAATAGTGCATTTTAGTTTTTATGAACACTGATATGTGATTGAATTATGCTTTTTACAGGATTATACCTCTGCACTGTCACTAAGACAAAGCTTGCTATGGATACTTCTAGAGGGGAAACTTTACGGATTTATGTAATCTTGAATTTTCATCTTTGTATTCACTTATTTTGTATGTATTCTATGGTTGACTCTGACTAGCTGAAGTGAATTCTTTTTCTTGTATGTATCATATCTGAGTTTCAATACACTCTTTTAATTCCCCTACTGATTTGGCAAAAAGTTAACATGTTTTTACATCTAATAACAAATGTTGTTCTTATTATAGTGTTCCATCAGTGAAAATATAAAAGAAGACGCCTTCTATGTGGTGTATGGGTAAACGAAATAGAACATGTATGAGTACATGATGCCCGTGTACCCATCGTGTAGTGTGCAAGATGGGTACACGATACTCGTGTACCCATTGTATAATCTACAAGATGACTATACGATGTCAATATACTCATCATGCAGTCTACATGATGGCCACACGATACCAGTGTACTCTTCGTGTAGTCTACACGATACAAGTGTACCAATCGTGTAATCTATATTATGGCTACACAATGTCAGTGTACCCATCATGTAGTCTATAAGATGGTTACACGATGCACGTGTACCCATCATGTAGTCTATATGATGACTACATGATACTCATGTAGCCATCGTGTATGTTTTGAATATTTAATTATGATTATTAAATATTAATACTCATTTTTATTACAAGACAAAATAATTAATAATCAAAATTAAAAAAATATAATCTAGTAGATGACCATGAGTACAGGGGCATCATGTAGTCTACACGATGGCAACATGATGCCAGTGTACCTATCGTGTAGTTTACACGATAACTACACAATGCCAATGTTCTCATCACGTAGTTTGTAAGATAGTTACACGATGCACGTATATCCATCGTGTAGTTTACACGATAACTACACGATACTCGTGAACTCATCGTGTAAGTTTTGAATATTTAATTATGTTTGTTAAACATTAATATTCATATTTATTACAAGATAAAATAATTAATAATCAAAATTATAAAATTATAATCTTATAGATGAGTACATTGGCATCATGTAGTCTATACGATGAGTACATTGTCATCGTGTAGACTACATGATGTGTACACGTGCATCATGTAGCCATCGTGTAAACTTCACGATCAGTACACTAGCATCGTGTAGACCACATGATGTATACACATGTATCGTGTAGACTACATGATGAGTACACTGGTATCGTGTAGCCATCTTATAGACTGCACGATGAGTATATTGGCTTCCTAAATTCAAAATCAATCAAAATCTCCATGACCCATATGATAAAACATCATTAGTTACACCGAAAAAGCTCAATTTACAATTACCAAGTAATGATAATGACTAATATTTATATTTTAGACAATTCAACAGAAGAACTAACCGTATCAACTAGAATTATCAACAAATCCAGTAGTATAAGAATAAACCATGAAGGAAAATCAATAAATTGAAACAGACTACAACATCAACAGCAGGTAGCATCAAAGCTAATCTTGCTCGATGGCAAAAAAATGCTAATCTTGCTACTTATACACACTTGATCAACCATGACGCGAAATTTCAAAAATAACTATTCGATGATTAACATATTGAATCCCACATGCGGTCAATTTAAATAAAAAATGCAGCAATATTCTGTCCGAACCAGACAACGGTAAGAGAATGCAGATTCTAAGCACATGATGAGCCTTCTTCTTCAGAGATGAAGCCAGATCCACGGAGTAGCCATCCCGCAGAACCTTTTTCTTCGGGCAAACCAGATCTCAAAATGGGTGTGTTAGAGAAAGAAACTCGGTTTTGATACCAAGATGGGAGAGAAGCTTAGAGAAAGAGAGGACAAACTTATAACTTCACATACTCATTTTGAGAGAAGTATGAGCCAGGGGTCATGGAACGTACAAATTATTCTTTGGGTATTTTTCTACAAATTCAAAATCCTAGAGATCTAGTCTTGCAAAAAACTCTAGGGATTTAAAAGACCTGTAGTGGCAGTTTTGAACATTTAGCAGCGGTTATAATAAAACCACCGTTAAATGGTTTCCACTACTTTTTTTCGCCAGCATTTGTACCATCTGCCGTCATACCTTGATTTTCTTGTAGTGAATAAGCGAGTCTTACAAACAATTAAATATGCATTCCAGAAGAGATATTGCATGCTCCCAAAGACCCTTAAACTCTCCTCGGTCAAGATCAAGTCGATCTTCTTATCTAGATTATTGTGGAGTAGGCTCAAAGATCTGGATGTGGCTTTAGTTAGAGGGATCAAGCACATAGCATCGGCTATTGCATAGACAAAGAACAAATTAGTCGAGGCAATTAAATTAAATACATCCATACAAGAAAAGTTTCCAGATTCTACTTGGGGTCTCTAGCTCGTACGAAACCTAGTAATATGGGAGGCTTCTCCTACGAATGGTCGGACTCTAACATTCAAAGGACCTCCTCGGGGTATACTGGCAATCTCATTGGATGAAGAAATACTTGTTCTTTCAGTACCTTTTGCTGGAAGGCTTACCGAGCAGAATCCCTAAAATCCCTCAGGAATGAAAATAGTAATGTCGGGTGAATCCATCTGCTCTACCAGAAAATAGAGGCTCCGAAGCAACTCCAGATTGATGGTAACTCTTGATTTGTGCCCGGGGACCAAGAGTCCGAGGAGTACCCTCCAAGAATTCGGAAGCAATTGACTAAGAGCTAAATTGTAAAAACTTAATAGCCATCCTAATGAACTTGGGAGGGGAAATATGAGCCCAAACTTCACCAGATAATGCTAGAAACACACCCACCACTCAGATACAAAGTTTGGACGCTTGGACTCTGAAGAAAGTTGGAACTCCACAGAATCAGGGGCCTCAGACTCTACACTGTAACTTGTTAGGTGAGCCTCAGTGAGAGATGAGATTGAACCCGCGTGAGAGTAGACTCGAAAGGGGTTGGATATCTAGTCTTTCAACCTTAGATCGAGTAACTAGGATAGCGATATTCATGGGGAAGGGATCTGAACCCAGCTCTTCGACCGAAGCCTCAGAATCCATGAACATATTCGAAGACTTGGGAAAGCCACGTTTTGAAGACTCACTGCTAGAATCGTACTAACAAGCTCGGAGCTAATTGACATCTTGACACCGGGATCAAAAGGCAATATCTACGAGGATATTTAGATGGAATGGAGCCTCACTGGAAAAAGATGACCTCGTAAAAAGACCCCGAAAAAAAACTTGAGAACTCCATGAAAACCTTAAAAACTAGAAAGAGCCCCAAGCAATCCATATGAATCGTAAGACAAATTTTTTATGAAACCATGACAAAAAGAAAAACGACCTTCAGAAAACATAAACGCCCCGAGAAACAGTGAAAACAAGCAACTCAGACACAACCAATTCTGGAAGTTTAACATACCAGCAAGGATCAAAATGTTCATGTGGGGAGCTCTCCAAAATTATCTTCCTACAAGGAAACATCTATCTTGCAGAAATATTTTACAAGATACATCATGTCCAATTCATTTTTCTGATCTAGCGTCTATTGAACATCTGCTAGTTATTGTAAAAGTGGGGGCTTAGTGTGGTGCATTTCTCCCTTGCAGAGCAACTCTCAGTTGAGCCAAGGTTTTGGGAAACGGGCAAAGGATAGGCTAATTGAGCTTCAAGGACATCCAGATGGAGGTAAGAAAACCGTGTCACTATTTTACTGTGTTTGCTGACATATCTGGAAGGGAAGTAAGAAATATGAATGTTTTTGAAGAAAAGACTACTAGTCCTTACTCTATAATGGAAAATGTTGTAAGAGATTTTGATTCTCACTTGACAGCCAATTTGGAGACGGATAATAATGGTCTATTGGCAGTTAATACAGCAGCTCATCTTGATATTTTCTCTGCATCGAGACCACCTGCAATTGGGAAGATGAAGGTGGATTGCATGGTGTGATTGCTAGAGATAGCAGTGGAGTTATACTGAATTTTGCAGGCAAGAAGGTTAATGCAGTTCGTCATGAGCATGGAGAAATGTTTTGCTATTGGTGAAGGTTTTTATAATAGTAAAGCGAGCTAGACGGGAAAACGTTGAGACTGAAACTGATTTTCCAAAGGTTGCTCGCTGGCTAAAGGATGGAAATTGAAATGTTCAGATTGGATGTTAATGAACTTTTATGATGAAATCAAATCTAACTGATTTCATTGTCACAGTTAAAATTTCTCAATTATCATAACAGATTTCATTGTTTTCGTAAAAATCTATTTTTACACTATTTTCATACCATTGAATTAATACTGCATTGAAGTCATGTTTCAAATTTGTTGATTAAATCCCTTTTATTTGGTATTGGATATTTTATCCTTTCTAAAATCTCTTTGAGGGGCTTACAATTAATCACTAAACAAGGATATTCTTATTCAAAGATTTGATTTTGAAGATTAGAATTCTAAGGTTGTTATTCAATTCTTCTAAACTGTATTTTTCTTTGAAAAAACTACAATTATTTTTCTTTACAAGAAATTCAATTGATGGATTTGATTTAAAGTTTTCAATTTCTCATTGCGAGGAAAAGAAAGATTTGAATTTAACAGGTTTATCCATGAGATAAATAATTATCTCATCATACTCTGTTGTAAAAAGATACAATAAAAAAATGAATGGTAAACCTAAAATAATTTTATTAGTCATATTTTTTACTGAGACAAATGATATATTATTTTGGTAAATATGAACTTTGAGTATTTCATAATTGATACCCATGTAAGTACCATTGACAGAAGACAAAGATTCTTTCATCTTCTTGAAGTACTTGAGAGGAACTAATCCTTCTTGTATATAATTCAAATCTGTTTCTGAATCAACAAGAGTCATTGTTGTGAAATCAAAATCTTGAATAATTATTTTGACCATTGTGTGTCATTTCTTGATTTTGATGTGATTAAGTATTTGAATGAAATTATCATCATCTTGATTATTGATAATAGGTTCTTCAACCTTATTATCAGAAATTGAGGATCTACTAGGTTCTCCTAGTTCATTAGATTCCTGATTCTTAATAAACTCTTTATTTTCAAAAGATTTAATTTTTCTTTTATTTCTGTTTTAATTTCTTTCTAAAGTTCTTGTAAGGTAATTTCATTTTCTTTTCCCTTAACCTTATTGAATTCTTCTAAGATTTTTTAAAGGCTTGCAGTATTATTATTATTAGACTTAAAATTTTCTTTCTTCTGGATTACTTTCTTAAGTCTTTCTAGATAATCCTGTTTTAATTTTGGATTTCAATTTTACTAATTAAGTCTAACAAGAGATTTTCTTGTTCTTTATTTAAAACATTTACTTATTGACAACAACTATCCCTACGGTCTACACCATATAGAGATGTTAAGAAAATCATCTTCAGAACTCGAAGAGTTAGATTCTGAGAATTCAAGGTATTCAAATTCTCCGAAATCGTCACTATCATTCTCATAATATTCTATTAACTATATAATTCTAAACAATTATTATTTATCTTCATAAGAGATTTTCAATTGATTAATTTTATTTTTGGCTTGACAAGTATTTGTAAAATAACCATTCTGGCAATATTTAAAACACTTAAATTTATTATTAAATTTTTTATTGAATTTTCTTGTAGAATAATTTTTATTCTTAGAGAAACGTTTGTCAAAATTTTTATTTTTGGAGAAGTATTGGTTAAAAAATTTACGCTTATTTTTGTGGTATTATCTCCTATGAGGCTTATGATTCCTTCTAGAACTTAAATGAGACTTTTTTCCAGTTCTCTAGGAAGGAGCAATAGTGGATAAACCATAATGTTCGAAAAACTTATCTAATTTATATTTTATAATTTTATTTTATTTTATAATTTTATTTTATTTTATAATTTTATTTTATTTTATAATTTGTTTATTGATTTTTATGTCAATACACTTTTTTAAACCTTCTTTTATGTATTATTGTACCGCAGGTGAGACTATTATAATCTATATTACCTAGGTTATTATTAATGACTGTTCTAATTTTGTGTGTAAACAAATTGAGTAATTTATTAATGATTTTTTCTTTCCAAAGGGGTTGATTACTATCATCCTTTGTCATTATTCTGGATAAAAATATATTTTTATACGAGTAGAAATCGCTTAGGGTTGGACACCTAAGATTAGTGAATTGATCATGGATACGCGAAGTAATATTACTTGGTGTTCCAATGCAGTGTTCAATTATTCTGTAAAGAAGTGTAGTAACAGTATTAGACATTATTTTCTGATCTTTTCCAATAATTGGGGTTCCTTAAGCCTCAATCTTCACTGCTGAAAGGATGGTATTTTTGAATTCTTTCGTGAGATATTTTTCCACCAGGATTGAAGTATTCTTGTGAATCCTGTGACTAAAAGATTGACTACCTCATTGTGAGGTAAACTATGTATGATAATGTAGTTGTTAGCTCCCATTGCCATGTACTATAAATTGTTGAGAACTTCCTGCTCAGAAAGTCCATCAATATTCTATTCGTATAATTTCTCTGTAGACACAGAAAATTGATTAATTAAAGAATTTTCAGAAATTTGAATATCAGGAGGAATATACCTTTTAGGCCATTTCCTTTCTAACTCATTAATTTCTAAATTTCTAAGTGATTCTTCAGTATTATTAATGTCTGAAGATTCACTTGTCGTGGATGATTCATAGGTGGATTCTGACCTATGGCTTTCTGAATCTGAATTATTGTGTTGATTAATTACCTTTAATTCTTGAGGTATATTATTAATAATCTTTTCAGATTTAATTTCAGATTATTCTAAATTTTTAAATGATTCTTCAATATTATTAATGTTTGAAGATACACTTATTGTAGACGACTCATAGGTGGACTCTGAGCTATGACTTTCTGAATCTGAACTATTGTCTTGATTGATTACTTTTAATTCCTAAAATATTTCATCAATCTGTTTATTAAGAGGAACAATATTTAGAGTGATTTTGTCTGAAAGATTTATTAAATGTTTTTCTTCCAGAGTTTACTATATTCAGATTTATGAAGATCATCAACGTTATTCTCATTTTTTGTCTAATTGTTTACATATTGTTATTAGACTTTGATTTTTGTGTAACTGAGTTGTTCAACTACTTTTTTATTAGGTTCTCATTCCTTTGAAATTTTGGAAGGAGAAGCAGTGATTAAAGATTTTCTGTGATTAATTAATATTTTCTCATATTTAATTTCAAATTTTGAATGATTGTCTTGGTTATCAATCCTACCAGAATAAGATAAGTCATTAGTTTTTAAATTCTTTAATATTTCTTCAATTTTATTAATATTTAAAAATTCATTGATTGTGGAAGATTCATAGGTAAATTCTAACATATGGTTATGTAATTCAGAGATATTGTCATTGTCAATAACCTTGACACATGATTTAATTTCTAAATCTATAAATGATTCTCAATATTATTTGACAATCATGGGATTTTGACCTACAATTTTCTTCAATATTATTAAAGGAAGTTTCATGAATTGTGGATAGTTCATAGGTGGATTCTATCCTATGACTATCTCATTCTGAGATATTGTCTCTTAAAATTTTGAAGTTTTGAAGTATTTTTTTATCAAGAGTTTTCTCATAATAAATTTAGAAATGTACAATAAATTCTTTTTTAGGTTGAGAATTTTTATAATTAATTAGGATTTTTCTAAATTGTGGATGACTAGCAGTTATCACACTGGAGTTTTCCTTGACCCATTTATATTTTGAAATTGCTTTGATATTTTTCTCGTATATATCATCGATATAATCAAGGACAAACATATCAATTCTAAATTTTTGCATGAATGTCTTCCATTCAGCAAGTATGATTCTTCTTTGATCCATATTATATTTTTCTCTGAACATATTACGTCTATCAAGATTGGCAGGGTCATCATTGTATTGGGTTATTTTTTCTCAATCTGGTTTATATTTTCTTGGTTCAGGGTATCTGAATTCAAAGTTTTTGAATTTCATAATTCTTGTTCTAATTTTTTAATCCTAAAATTTTGATTATTAACAGATGATTCAGGAAAGGGACTCCTATGAGTACTAGACTGGTTATACTCCCTAATTTGAGAATTAAAATATTGGTAATTAATTTTCTTAGATTGTTTATTATTAAGATTTGTCTGACTTCTTTGGGGACTTATTCCTTAAGGTTCTAGATTTTTAATTTTTAAATTTTTTAATTCTTGCTCTATTCGAATCCTAATATCTTGATCATTATTAATGGATGATCTAGTAGAGGATTTAAAGTTTATATTTTTATTGAGAATTCTAGGTATATTCCATATCTCATGATCTACTTGATCATCTGTAAAGTATTCAAAAATTATCTTCTTGATCATCTGGAAAGTATTCAAAATATTTATGATTCACTTGATTGTCAGCTAATTTAAAATGTTCTCCATCCATTATGTCAGATATTGAAGACATTGTAGACCCAATGCTACTAGAAGAATTGCTTATAGATAATCAACTCATTGCTCAAATAACTAAATTATTCTTATGATTGAAAATTTCATATTGTATTTTGATTACTAATCTGTGGTGGTGACTTCTACACCTCCTATTAGGGTTGTTTTTTCTCCATCTCGCCTCTATAACCACATTACCCTCGAGATTTATGTCTCTAAGAGGTCTTACTGAGGTACCTAAAGCTAACCAAATAGAAACTAATACGTCAGCTTCTGATAAAACAGATTCACAGAGTGGAGAGTGAGATTAGATATAAGCAATTATTCATGTAAGTAATGAAAGCAACGATTAAAACAATTACCAGCCATAATAGGTGGTTGCCAGTTTAATTATATAGAAATTGAGGTAGAAAACAATAATTATCCCCACCAGGTTTGGCTCTTAATTATTTGAGAGCTAAAACTTATTTTGTGAAACAAAGCTTTTTTTTCTCCCTCTTCTGTAAATCTTTCTTCTTCTTTTTTTCTTTCAACATTAATTAGTGAGCATGAGCACTAGTTAATTATTTCCAATAAAACTATTGTGTAAGTTTTGAATCTTGCACATTAATACATCATTTTTTACTGTTTATCTTCTTTGAATTCTTGCATATATTATTTGAACCCTTCAAGTGATTGCTGACATATCACAAAACTCAAATTAATTATAATAATTTAAATAGTTCAAGTAGTTCTGACATTAATAAACTAAATTTTAAAATTAAGTTTTAATCAAATGAGTGGATATCGAGACATCTGTAAAAAGTTGATAACGACTTTGAAAAGAAGAAAAAATGAAATGAGGCCATGATATAGTTTTTTGTAGTTTTAAAAAAATACATTATAATTATCCAAAATATTTTCATGAAGGGTATTCTTTTACAAATTTACCATTGGATAAATAGAACTCGTACAAAGTTTCTGACACTATGGCAAACCATTACAATGGTCAATAACAATGGAGTTCCCTATTTACCTAGTTAGTTGTATTGCTAATCTAGTTGAGGACAAATCGTTTGTTTCTGGAGGTTTTATCCCTCCTTGATGTACTTACTCTTGTTTGTTTGAGTAATAAAGCTGATGTTAGTTCACAAAAAAATGTAATTAGTAATTAATGTAAGAAGATACGGGCCAATCACTCTCTCATTGGCAATGAGAAGATCTGGTCCAATCACTCTCTCATTGGCAATGAGAAGATATGGTTCAATCACTCTCTCATTGGCAATGAGAAGATATGGTTCAATCACTCTCTCATTGGCAAACAAGCATTAAAGGAAACATGTTTTTCTTTAGAAAATGAAAATGATTTCCCGTATTTCATAATTACTAATGTTATATAACTAGATCCAAATCTGCATATAACTAGATCCAAATCACTTTACTTTGCACGTTTTTATACAATTAAGTATAAGTATGTAGTGATAAAATTAGAAATTTAGAATAAAAGTCTCAGCAATTTTACATGTTAGAGGCTTTAGAATAATGTAATTTTTTTAAAATTTAAATATTAAGGTTTTAGCTAGAAATAGTGCACAAAAATAAGAAGCTATTGCAATCGTGCTATATAGCATGAATCATACAAATCTTAACATTGAAATTTTTGAGATACTGACACTCATACTGAATACAGTGACTCTCATTCCATTCTTTTATGTTTTGATTTACAACTTGAATTTCTCTTTAGTTTTTTTTAATTACAGATACTCCATCTAATTTTAAACTAGAATTTTTTGAGTAAAACTTACGTCAAATTCTCTTGTAATTTTCATTAATTACACGAGTACTCCATCAAATTTCAAACCCTATATAGATTCCCCTCTAGTTTCATTTTTTTAAATAGTCCATACAATTTTTTTTTCTAAAATACCCTCACAATTACATCTCATGCTCATATTTTAAATTTTATTTGTTTAAATACAATATCTTATAAAAATCAGCGTTTAAAAATATAAAATTTATTATAAAAGAGTGCAAGTTCTAAGTTATTTCAAGGAAAAAAATTGTATAAAATTATTTTACAAGTAAAATGAAATTAGAATGAGTATTCATGTAATTAAAATAAACTATATAGAAGAAGTTGGTGTAATTTAACTAATATAATAATAAGTGATTGAGTAAACTTATCCCATAAATTTATTGACAAAAATTTATAATTGGATTTTTTTGACAAATTGAAAAGATATGGATTTAAACTTAACATTTTCTGATTGGTTGAAGCACTATAATTATCTTTTGTGCTATAAGCACTATAATTTTTTTTATCAAAAAGAAGAAAATGGGGATCCGAAGTCAAACGAATCCCAACTTTTTTTTAAAGGAACGGAATCCAAAATACTTGTAAGCCATAGTCTAGTCACATAAAAATGATGAAACAACAACCTTTTCAATACAATTCAGACACACACCCTCGTGTAAACAATTCCCCACATTCCGTCTTCTTTCACGCTCCCGCGTGTGTATCAAACTCTCTTCTCTTTCACCTCCCATAGATTTACCTTGGAATGTCCACTCCTCGATATACTCTGCTTCATTCTCCCACCCCCTCCCCCATCTCTCTGACAACAATGAGAGATAAATAAAGTCTGCCTCTACCTCTGATTTTAGGTTTCTATTTTTAGCTTCTGCGAATCGAAAAGAATTAGATGATTATTTAGCAATGGCATGCCCGTCGCCACTTCAATACATAACTTCCAAAACCAACAGAATCAACCTTTATCAAATCACCTTCGTCGCCGTGCTCTGCGCCACCTTCTACTTCTTCGGAATCTGGAAGCACTCCCTCGGTCCCATCGCCGTCGCCTCCGACGACGCTTCATGTACTAATATCTTCAACAACTACACTACCTACCTTGACTTCCAATCCCACCACCGCGCCGAGGATCTCCCACTCCCTCCGGCCGCTCCTGATCATCACTTTCCGCCGTGCGACGCTAAACTCTCCGAGTACACACCATGTGAGGACCACCAGAGGTCACTTAAGTTCGATAGGAAGCTTATGATTTACAAAGAGAGGCACTGCCCGAATCCGGAAGAGATTTTCAAGTGTCGGATACCGGCTCCGTATGGCTACTCCTTGCCATTTCGGTGGCCGGAGAGCAGGGACTCGGTTTGGTATGCGAACGTACCGCACAAGGAGTTGGCCATCGAGAAGAAGAAGCAGAATTGGGTCCGGTTCGATGGTGACCGGTTCCGGTTTCCTGGGGGTGGGACAATGTTTCCTAACGGGGCGGACGCTTATATTGATGATATTGGGAAATTGATCAATCTCGAAGATGGGTCCATCAGAACCGCCATCGATACTGGTTGTGGGGTATGTATTTTCCTTATCGAATTTTCTCTGCTTCAGATTGTGCCGGACGGTCAGTACTGAACCGGTTGGCGTATGTCATTTGGATTGTTTAATGGGATGGTCGTGCCGGCAACGTTGGTTTGTCCGTTGACTACGACCTCTTCTTCTTATCCTCACCTTTATCATCTAAAGTTATATTAATAAAATTATAATTATTGATAGTATTAACAAGATACAATAGTAAATTTTTAATCTATTTATTATTATTGTGATGTTATGTAGTCATGTAGGTCTAAATAAAAGTTAATTGTAAAAAAAAAACATTAGAAGAAACATGTAAAGACAAATAGTTTTGAAGTGATTTTTCCATCATATGAGAAGATATTAGCATGGTAAGACTTAAGAGAGAGACCACAGAATTCTTGCATTCTGTGTTTTAGAGTTCTTAAGGGGTTGTTGAAAAATCGAAAAACTAAAAGATATAATTTTTATAAAAATAGAATTCTAGAGATATGAATATCAAAAAACTAAAAAAAAAAGTGTTTGTAAATAAATTGAAGGATAACGAGGCTTTTCATGTCAAAATGATTATACGTGAGATTTTTAAGCTCAATATCAGAAGTTCAAATCTTATGTTATACCCCTCTCCCTTTGATAAAAATAAATAATAAATTGAAGGATAGATATTGATTGTTCCATTAAATAAGATATGTAATTATTATTCTATTCATATTCAATATTCTAAACTGCTTTTGTATTGTTAAATAAAAAAATATCTTTAAATATATAAATGCGTTTCCAAAGAAAATCACTCTCAACATAACCTAATTCATTAAACCATTTTTGTATTTATTCTCGATGTTTTGTTTCTTGCTTGTGTCTTGTAATTAGTTATTAATATTCAGATACTACGCGCTTTCTTATTTGTCAATTTTCGGGGTATTTTCTAGAAGAGATGCATTTTACATTGAATTCTTCCATTATCCCAAAGTGTCAAAACCCATGTTAAATTAAATTTACTACTCCAAAACACGTTAACAATTGATTAATCACATTCTTTCAATTACCCTTTATTGTAAAATGAACATATCCCAAGACTGAAAAACTCCATTGGACCTGTTGTGTTGTAATCTAACTGCCCTGTTTAATCTTTTTATTAGGTAGCAAGCTGGGGAGCTTACCTAATGTCAAGGAACATATTGACAATGTCATTTGCACCAAGAGACACTCATGAAGCTCAAGTCCAATTCGCTCTCGAACGCGGTGTTCCGGCAATGATAGGAATTCTAGCTTCCAACCGCCTTCCCTATCCGTCGAGAGCCTTTGACATGGCTCATTGCTCCCGCTGCCTTATTCCTTGGACCCAGTTTGGTACTATTCTCTCTTCTTTCTTTGTTTTTCTTCTGTTCTTTTTCATTTCTGTTTGTTTAACTAACTCTGAACCGTTTTTGTTATGTTTGTGCAGATGGGCTATATTTGATTGAAGTTGATAGGATTTTACGTCCGGGTGGCTACTGGATTCTTTCGGGGCCACCGATAAACTGGGAGAGACGATGGAAAGGTTGGGAGAGAACGCGGGAAGATCTTCAAGCGGAACAGTCTAAGATTGAGGCAACTGCTAGAAGCATATGTTGGAAAAAAATAGTACAAAAAGATGGTATTGCTATTTGGCAAAAACCGACTAATCATCTTCATTGTAAGTCCAATAGAAAGGTGTTCAAGTATCCCAGCTTCTGCCAGGCACCAGATCCTGATTTGGCTTGGTTAGTTTCCCAACTCTTTTTCAATTACAAATTACATAAGCAAATTTCACATTGCAATGAATGAATCTAACCTTATTTAGAAAATGATTGTAGGGTAAAATGTTATTTTAATCCCTATATTTTGCACTCAGTTTTGATTTAGTTCATTTATCTTAAATTTCATCCTTATACTTTTCACTACATTTCAATTTAGTCGTTTTGTCATTTCCCTTGGCAACAATGAGCAGAGTTTTTGTATACCAATCCCTAATATCTCATTTTTATCCAGTCAATACACCTATGACTCAATATGCTCATGCATAGAGTTTCTTAAACTACTACGAGACTTCAGGGAGTTGTTTGGTGTAGTTGACAAAAAAATGTATCATGACATGATTTATATCATTGTCGGAACAAAATAAAATGTAGATGGATAAAATTTAGAACATCAGGAACAAGGGGACTAAATTCAAATTAGGTGTATAATAATTTCCCCTATATTTCTGTCATTTGATTGACTTAAATTATGTCAGGTACACTACAATGGAGACTTGTATAACACAACTCCCTGAAGCTTCTGATATAAAAGAAATTGCTGGAGGGCAGTTGGTTAACTGGCCAGAGAGGCTAACTTCGATTCCTCCAAGGATCAGTAGTGGAATGTTAAAGGGAATAACAGCTGAGATGTTCACAGAAAACACAGAGCTTTGGAAAGACAGAGTAGCTCATTACAAGGCCTTGGATCATCAGCTAGCCGAGACGGCACGGTACCGGAACTTGCTCGACATGAACTCTTACTTGGGTGGCTTTGCAGCTGCTCTTGTTGATGATCCTGTTTGGGTTATGAATGTTGTCCCTATCCACGCTGAAATCAACACCCTTGGAGTCGTTTATGAACGTGGCTTGATTGGCACTTATCAAAACTGGTATGATTTTCCCCTTAGTCTTGTATCATCTCTAGTTTGTGATTTTGGACAAATTAAATCTATGATTTGATTCTATCTTATCCATGACAGATTTTGTGACGGTACAACTTTGTTTTGTTATTTAATCCACCTGGGCTCATATTTCGACTGTAACTTTGTCCTATAAGGCTTCTGTCACGTGGGAATGATGCTGGCCTACCCACTAATATAGATACATAATAATATGAAACTAAAAATGAATTTGTCATTACTCATTTGAATTTGGAAAAAATCATTTTTATTACTGAATGAAAGATGAAATAACAAAGCAATAGAGCCGTCAAAGTAAAATTTTTAATTACTCCAAAACAAAAGGAAGGGTGGTTATTGGATAATTTACGTATCTTGCGTTCAATGCTCGAGTTATGTTACAGTTATGTAGTCGTCGCATTATTTGTGATATTGCGGAAACCAATTGTTCATATCTTTCGTGTCGTTCAGGTGCGAGGCCATGTCTACATATCCGCGCACGTATGATTTCATCCATGCCGATTCAATTTTCAGCCTCTATAAGGACAGGTAAAAGTTAAACAAATTGTTAGTTCAATTTACATGACGCTGATTACATATGAGATTCTTTTACCACTAGATGAATGTCGTAGGTTTTTCTATCTTTTTTTAAATTAAATTGACTAACTTAAGCGGAGATAATGAGCATTACAGATGTGAAATGGAAGATATTCTTCTGGAGATGGATCGGATTTTACGGCCGCTAGGGAGCGTAATTATCCGAGATGATGTGGATGTTTTGATGAAGATCAAAAGCCTCACAAAGGCAATGCAATGGGATGGAAGAATAGTAGACCATGAAAAGGGACCCCATGAGAGGGAGAAGATTTTCTTGGCAAACAAACAGTATTGGACAGCACCACCTCCTGACCAAAATCAAGCAGAAACAGAAGTATCCTCATAGAGTTAGTCCTGGTTCCAATATCTTAATTCGAATTTTTGTATTTGTTTTTTTAATTAGCTCAAAGTATTTCTGTTAATAATTCTGATCATTTGATTTTTTACACTCACGTGGGGGATGAAGAATACATCACGTTTATGTGTTCATCAATTTTTGATTGAGATGCTTTCACTTGGAAGAACAAAGTTACATTATCAAGAATGGTTATTTAGCTTTATTAAACAAAAAATCTCTCTATGGCAGTGACGTGGTAGTTTTCCAAATTTTGTTACAAAAAAAAAATGGATGATTACATGGAAAAATTACATGTAGCAATAATAAACTTTTAGTTTATGTTCTGATCTCAGAAACTAAGAGGAATGATTATATTATTATTGTTCGAAGCGTTAAGAATATTGTATGAAAAAGGTAGGAATGGCTATTGGACCCCTAATGTTTGTGTTAACTGTTAATTTGATCTTTCAAGTTTTAATTTTCTCAATTTAGCCTTAGCCTTAGAAATCATTAGCTATTAATATCATCTATCAAGATTCGTTAATTGTGCTCTTTAGAAATTAAAGAAAATTCTTGGGGTTTTTTTTAAACTAAATTCTTGGGATTCTGATTATCTTAGAATGAAGAAAATCCTCGCATTTCTAATTGGTGTTTAAATGAGAAATCGACGTTGCTTTGCACATGTGTACCATGTGCCTATCATGTGGATAGCGAAACGAAGGTTCACCAATGAACTTAATTACTAATAAACTGCACCAAATTGATTGACATATAACTGAATTTTTAGGAACCAATTCAACAATAAAAACAAACTTTAGGAGCTAAACAATATTTGCCCCTTCATTACTTCTTTCTATTTTCGTACACTTTCCAAATTAATTATATTTTTCAGATTCAAAGGTATCATTATTATTAAAAGGCTAAGATACTATGCGATGCACAATAGATATATAGGTATCTAGATCTTCTTCGGTTTGATTAAATTAGATAGGTACTTGTTATTCGATTGATTTTACAGTAGTATCTTATTCAATTTAATTAAAAAATAATTGTGTAATATAAATCAATTTTGAAACTCAATTTAAAAAATAGTAGTTTTTTTAACTTTAAGTAAATAAATAATTTATTTTATCACGCCATCAACTATCTATTAATGAAATTATAGTTTGATGATTTTAGAATTGAATATAGAACTTCCATAATTTGATTTGGCGAGTCCTTTTAATTAATTTAAAACTAGTAATTAATGATTTATAATTCAAATGTTATATCATTGATTTTTTTATTAAATTAGAGGACAAATAATGATTGATTATATCTTCTAAAGTTTGTTAAGGAAATCTTTTTTTTTTCAAATTAATGACATAATGAATGTCTCTGATGTATCTGAACAATCATCGGTATATGGTAAATCAATATGTTTCTTGTTGAACAACTATGATAAATCAAATTTCAAATCAGTATATCATTCTTATACATCTGATATACCAAAAAAATCATCAAACACACCATATAGAGATTATGTATTCCAAACTTTAAATTTTGAGCATTACTTACATCTTTAATTTTAGAATCTTTCAAATCGGTATATCATCGTATACGTATGATATACCCGAAAAAATCATCAAACACACCACGATTATGTATTTCAAAATTGAAATTTTGAGTATTAATTACATCCTTAATTCTAGCATATTTTAAATCAGCATATCGTCTATATACCTCTGATATATCCGAAAAATCATCAAACACACCATCTATAATAGATTAGGTATTTCAAATTTCAAATTTTGAGAATTAATTACACCCGTAATTTCTAGCATCATTCAAATCGTATATCATTTATATACATTTGATATACCCGAAAAATCATCAAAAATACCATATATAGATTATGATCATTCTCATTTTAGTAAAAAATTATTGACAGATTAGAAAACTTACTATTTACCTAAAACTATTAAAAACTGTTATTTCTTTAAACATCCCCAAACTCGTCTACTCTGTAAAATTTGCCTTGATTAAACTAGAGAGGTATTTATTAGACATTTTGGGCCATTGATTGATTTTACAATAGTAATAGATCTTCTTTGGTTTGATTAAACTAGAGAGATAGTCTACTTATTAGACATTTGGGCCTTTGATTTAGTTTACAATAGTATTGATAAAAAATAAGTCATATTAAAAAAAAATCTTCAAAATTGGTTACAAGTATAAAAACATAAAAAAAATATAGTCATTGCAAACGTCCAAAAAAATTGCGTGCTCAAAAAATTTCAGCACCACCTGCAGAAAATTGTTTCCAGCTCAATTGTTTATATAATATATTAAGTATTATATTAGATATGCCTGCAGTATTTTTGATATATATGATAAATATTATAAATTTTCTGAACATTGTGTTTAATTTCATTGACGGCTGGGGCTTGTTTTATGGCGCCATATTTTTTAGAATTGAGGGTGATTATTTTTTTATTTTTCTTTCATCCGTAGACTGTTTTTTAAAGTGGCTTATCTTTCATGTTCTCCCATTTTACAATGACACAAACCAGCCTAGGGTCTTAACGAGCCTAAATTGCCTTAGGATTCCTCTCTTATTTAACGGTGGAGATCTTTTTTTAGATGAAAAACAGGGATAGATTGCAAATATTTTTGAAAATTATTTTTCTGTGTAAAAATGGTTAGACTAAATAATTTATTTACCACCTTACACAGTTGTAAGTGTAAATCATTTCTTTATGCCTTTGTAATATTAGTAAGTGTTATTTACCTCAGTCATTTTCGGCATTTAAAAAAAAGAATTTTTATGGTTTGTACTGGAAAGTTGGCTTTCTTCATCATTTTCTGAAATTTTCTTCCAATTAATATGGCCCTCTCTTCTTTCTCAATTTCACTTGGACATAATAAGAGGACAGAACACCAAGAATAGACTATTATTAAGAAAAAAATAGCCAAAAACAAAATAAAAATGACAAAATATCACCCTCAACCATAAAAAAAACACAGCAACAAAACCACACACTGTGCGCATGTAAATATTGAATGTGATGTCTACAAAGTTTATAGATTTAATTGTATACATTGAATATACCGCATAAAATTGAAAATTCAAAGCAGCTTGCATGAGGGGCCAAAAATTTATTTTTGCGCACCAAATTTTTTTCAGAAACATGCCAATAATTTTTTAAATATGATCTATTTACGATCATTACTTTAATTAGAGGGGCTCCTTACAATGTCTCTCATTTTTCAAAACTTGCAAGAAATAAATCATAGATTTTAGGACTAACTACAAAATCTCCACTATATTAAAAAGGTTTAAGGGAGAGAAATTTTTTATTTCCCCTTTCACTCTTTAAGCCCTATTAAATATAGTATAAGATTAAATTTTTTTTATTTAATTCATTTATAATTCTATTCACTAATTATTATTTTTACTAATTTTTTTTATAAAATTGAGTATTTTAAATTATTATGTTATTAGGAATGTTGAAGAATCATGTATATGATTTTAGAGATCTTATATCATAAATATTATTTTAGTCAATAACAATGAGTTATTGTCTATTCGTAATATTCTTTTTGTTGTTTAGTTTTTTAGTTTTATAAATGCAATAACTTTCAATGTCCATTAGTCGTGATAAAATAGTTTGTCATTTAATTTTCTCTTTTCAAATAATATTTTTAGTTTTTTTTCATCTTATCTTACGACATAAACTGTTAGGATCGTGCGTTCTTTAATTCAAAAATTATTGTCAGTAGTTTATCATCTCGAGATGATGCACAACTTATTCAATTTTTTTGTAATAGTTTTAGTATTAATATATCATCTCTACGTAATGCATGACCTATTTAAATTTCCTTTTATTTGTAATAATTTAATTATAAATATGAGAAAATTACCATTATTATTTTTTTTTATTTTAGATTTACAACATTTTGAAAACTAATGTATTTATTTCAACATTTATAATAATTTTAAATTTCTTTTAGCTTGTGCGAAGCACTTGCTTTTCAAGTAGTGGCTAAAAATGAGGCATATCTTTCCAATGTATCCGAAAAAATAATTGCAAAAATATGGCCGAAAAAATTGCAAATATGGACAATGTACATAATTATCTGTTGAAATAATGCCCTTAAAGCATATGATATAAAGTTTTATCCGTAATTTTAATGTGGAGACACTAGAATGATAGTACTTTATATAATGAGATTATATCTGACTAGGACACAATAAAATTGAATATCTAATAATACCTTTAGAATATAGAATATTCAGATTTTTATCATACTGAGGACCATATATAGAACGATCTCAATCCTAAGTAATTAACTGAGTCTTGTTTACAACGTTATGCTTGTTTTACTTACTCGATACATGATCTGCTGCTCTTCGAACTCAATTCGTTGTATATTGGAAGCGTAATGAAGTAAATAGCTTGGAATGTTAACTTACAAGATGTAATCCTTTCTTTCACTATAATTAGATAAAGACGTTCATTTGAGTATTGATTTAGTTCATAAATGATATGAGCGCTCAAATAGATGATAAGATCATAATTTATCATTCATTAGAGAATCAATAGAACTAAATGAGAAAGAAGTAATTAGAAAGGTTAACAAACTATTTACTTACCTTTAGTTATGCACTGTTCATGGAGAACTGATCTAATAGTAATGGATATATCAATAGGTTGTACAACATTTTAAGTAAATTAATATATATATAATTTCAAGAGTACAATTCCAAGTTTGAAATGGAGTAATTTTAGAGTTGCTAAATAATATATTAAAGAGTTTAATTAAGTATCAATTACATTACAGCTTGAGATTTTAGGTACATGGGTCCCTGTGCCATTTCTATAAATACTAGTCGGATATGTAAATAAGATTATAATAAATAGTTTAGTATAACTGAATTCTATATTATTACACAATCTATAAATATGTGATAATATAAATGTCCTTTTATCACATACTATATGATAATAACCTAATTAACTAATTTTTTAGAATTAATTGAGATGAAAATGATGTGATTATTTAATATGTTAAAATTAGATGAGACAATGTGGTATCTAATGTTGTCCTTAAAGCTATTAAGTGTTGGTCATCGCGGTGCGTGTACGGCGAAGCGTGTGGCGCGTGACCATTTGAAAAATTAAACTTTTAATAAAGATCAAACATTTTAATAAACTAAAACTTACGCAACGCCATGATAACCAAATAAAATCTTTTTATTGAAAACTATTTTTCAAATAGTAAGGATCCATTATATATTTATACATTAAATTGATAATATACAATGTTAGGAATCATATAACCCTTGTAGACTATATCAAACATACTTGCAAAATCGATTGATCCTCCGCCCCACGAAAATGGTCCAATGATCAGCAGACTCCGATATCCACACCAAAATCTTCCAAGTCAATCGTCAACGCACTAAGACATGTGTGGGCACTTAGAATATTACAAGACACTTTTTCTGTCTCTAGATATACTCAACACTTGCGATTTAGAGATTTTCCGAGAAGGACTTTAGTGAGACGATTCTTTAAAAGAACGCGATAATTATTCTTTTAGAGATTTAATAACTTTTAGTTGCAGAGAAAAATTACTCTCACACTAACTATGTTCTTCATTCTTGATTGATGAACTAATTCATGAACTGAGACTGTTAGAATAATATCTCTATATTTTCTCGATAGTGGCGTATAGATATTTATACATAGTTAAAAATTAATATTTAATTTTAAATTACTCAATACAGTGGGATCCACTGTATATGGGTGCACAACTGTTGTGCCACACAACACTGCAGTTGACATAAACCATCACAACGCCTATTACTATGTGTTATGCCACACTGTAGTGCCGTGTGGCACTACAATAGTCTATGGTGATCTATGATTTTCAATCATTGATCGACACATGACAATTACTATAAATTAAATATTTATTTTAATCAGATGAATATCTAGATATTAGTTAATTTAAAATTAACATATATGATTATTGCTATCAATTAATTTTTGTTATTTCACAAATAACAGATTTAATTGATTCAAATTATTATCTAATAATAATAATTTAATTATCTAATTTCATAAATTACATATTCTGTCTCACTTATCAATAATTAGAAAATAACCGATAATTATATATATATATATAATTCAATTAATTAATTAGACATAATTTATCTCATAATTATGTACTTGCCATAGAATAAAAATTCATTTGCCAATAGTCATTTTCTCATATCCTAAAATATTCACACCTTAGACTGCATAGTATAGATGTGACTTTGGGACCATGAACCTATAAACCTAAGCTCCAATAATGACGATTATTAATTAAACTTTTTAATTAAATAATCTTATTTATTAATTCCATTATTACTCCACTATAAATATGAAATTGAACTCTTAGTGGCTATAGAATCTATTTATAGAGTATTCTCATGCAGTCTACTGATATAATCATTTCATGTAGTTCTGTCCTCCAATTATTGGTTCATAAATTAGAGTTGGTCAAAATGACCATTTTACCCCTCTAAATGTCTCTTGATCCTTAAGTATCATTAATCCACTAGTGAATGACTAATTTCTTTTATTATAAATTTGAGCTCAATAACGATTCAGTTTCAGAATTATCATTTAAGGGAACCAATATACGATCTGTTAGGAAAGCTTAAATTCCAAATCTTGTAAGATCATATTCTTAGCCATCCACATCACTAAATCTCCAAAACAAAAGTCTCTAGCCTATTTTTATAAACAAACTTTAACGAGTGAAGTAAAAGATCCATTAGACATGCATAAGAGTTCATAACTACTCAAGATTCATACTAATTTACATATGATTATCAAATTGATGTGTATTAAACATTTATGATAAACGATACGTTGATAAATATATTATTTCACATTGGTCCTGTCATAGATAATCTCATTATATAAAGTATATTCATTAAGATGTCTATATACATCAATTATCCGGATCTAGATCACACACATACATAGTGCTTAGTGAACCGCACTAGCAACCATTCATTAAATATTTCATACTTTAATATGTTTCTAACAATTTATTCATTATATATGATCTTAATTCTCTTATACTAATACAAGGTCATAATCTCATTAACAAATATGAAATTTTCAGATTATTATATCAATTATTTTACAATAATTTAAAAGAACAATTATAACAAAAATGTATTCTCATTAAATTTCATTTCAAAATGTCAATACACATGCTTTGAGGGCATACCCCTAACAATCTCACACTTGCCCTACAGCAAATGTGGCATTTCTCTCAACTACATGTTACGCATGTGACCCTCAAATGACTTCACAGGAAGTGTCTTTATAAAATGATAAGCTAGGTTCTATTCTGACGTTATCTGCATAACAGTCACATCCTCTCAATGCACGATCTCTCTTACAACATTATATATTCTTTCTATGTGCTTGCCTCTCTTATGACTCCTCAGTTCTTTTGAATTCGCTACCGCCCCACTGTTATCATAGTACATGATTAGTGGCTTATCCATATATGAAACTACTACCAGATCAATATAGAACTTTCTGAGTCATACCACTTCTTTTGAAACTTCACAAGCCTCTATATATTCGAATTCCATAGTGGAATCTACAATGCTAGATTGTTTAATATTTTTCTAGATTACAGCTCCTCCACCTAGGGTGAATACTGACCCATATGTCGACATTTGACTATCTCTATTTGATTGAAAATAAGAATCAATATATCTAGTGGGGTTCAGGTCTCCGCCTGAATAAAAAAGCATATAGTTTCTCAATCTACTAAGATACTTGAGAATGTGCATTCTGTAATCCAGTGTTTTAAACTTGGATTCGATTGATAACGACTAACAATTCTCACTTTATAACAGATGTCCGGTCTCGTACACAACATGATATACATGAGAATTATGACTACTGAAGCATAGGGAACCTTTCTCAAATCCTTTTCCTCCTGAAGTGTCTTAGGACATGTATCCTTAGAGAGGATAATTCCATGTCTGGTCGGTAGTTAACATTTTCTAGAATTCACTATAGAGAATTTCTCATGCGCCTTATTAATATAAGATGCTTGAAAAAGTGCCAAGAGCTTGTTCTTTCTACCTTTAGGATTTGGATGCCTAGAATAACTCTCATCTCCCAAATCTTTCATTTAGAATTTTTCAGCTGACCACTTCTTTACATTTGACAAAGTTTCTACACCTCCTCCCCTATGATATGCCAATATTTTTTCCAGAGCAAAGCATTGAAACCATCTGGACCAGGGCTTTTAAGAGGCCACATACTCATAAGTGCATCAAATATCTCATTTGGGGAAAACAGTTGTAATAAGAATCCATTCATAACATCAGAAATTTGACCAGATACAGAAGAAAAAACTTTATTAATATCATGAGATTTAAGACTTGAAGTAGAAAATAGGGACTGCAAGTAATTTAAAATAACTGATCTGATACCGCCAAAAGATTCATGCCAGTCCCCTGCATCATTGATAGAGCCTGTAATGGTATTCTTCCGTTTGCATTCTGAGGCCTTCACATGGAAAAACTTTTTGTTTTTGTATCTGACTTTCAACAAATCCATCCTCGACCTTTGCTTTCAGAAGAGTTCCTTCTAATTCTTTAGGGAGTTAACTTTCAATTACAAATTTTGAATCACATTCCAATCTATCAACTCATGAGTTGACTCGAGTAAGGTATCCAATTGAGCCCAGTAATATTTTAGCTTCTTGGGAATTGAGCCAAACATTTTTTACCCCCAATTTTTCATAGATTTTGACCAGGAATTAAGGTTTAAAATAAGGCTATCGACAAGTGAAGCCTCCCTATTCTGAATCCAAACCTCCTAGATCATATAACCGCAAGCTTCCTCTACACCTAGTTAGCTTCAAACATGAAGCTCTTTTTCTGCCCCAAAGGAGCCCAATCTGTAATAGGACCCAGATAGGCTACCAAATACCTGTGATCTGAAGAATAGAAACCTTACGTTTCGATCCAAGGCCATATAAACAGTTCCCTCCACGAGTCAGAGCATACCCCTTATCAAATCTTTCCCTTATAATGTATCCCTCTTCGTGTTTATTAAACCAGGTGAATCTAGGACCTTTGAATCCCAAATTTGAAAGAGAGCATTAATCGAGCACTTCTCTAAAGGCCTCTATTTGAGTTTCAGATCGAACCCCTAAATTTTCAGAGTTGTGAAGAATTTCATTGAAGTCGCCCATCACCAACCACAACATGGTGGTGGAAACTTCTTTGGAATTTGTCTTTGCCTTCTAAGGTAAAGATCTTCATGTGGAAAGTGTCTTACGATTTTATCTCGTCACGGTTGAACCTTGCTCATAGAAAAATTTACGGTGAAATTCCCAATGAGTAGAATATCATCAACATAAATAACTAAGAAGATCACTATCTTATCTTTAATGTATTTATAAACACAGGCTTGGTCAACATTTTGCTCGAAGCCATAAGATTTTATAATCTCATCAAATGTAAGGTTCCAAGATCTAGATGTTTGCTTTAATCTATAAATGGATTTAAGCAGCTTGCATACTTTCCGATCTTGCCCCTTTTGTACTAACCCTTCTGGTTGCATCATATATATGCTTTCTTTAAGAGAGCCATTTAAAAAAGCTGTCTTGACAACCACTTGTCATATCTCATAGTCAAAACTAGCGGTATGGACAAAATGATGCAAATGGATTTGAGCACGGCCACATGGAAGAATGTCTCTTCATAGTCGACTCCCTATATTTTATGTATAGCCCTTGGCTACTAATCCTGCCTTGAAAGTCTCTACTTTCCCATCTGCACCTCTTTTCTTCTTGAAGATCCATTTACATCTAATTGGTCTGAGATCTTTAGGTGGATCTACAAGTTCCCAGATGGAATTGGAATAAATAGATTCCATTTCCTGGTTTATGGCATCTTGTCATCTCTCCTTTTTAGGATCATCCATTGCTTCTTCATAAGATAATGGTTCATTCTTATCAGTGTCAGACACTAGGACATGTGCTTCTAGTTCGTAGAAAACTGGTTGTCTCACAACCTTCCTACTATGAAGTTACACCGAGGCTTTGACGTAGTCAAATAAACACTTTATTTGATTTCGTCAAACTTGGGTCAAACTCAATCAACCTATTAATTTTAAAATTACATTAATTTTAAATTTTAAAAAGGATAATTGATAGACTTAGGGTTATCATAAAACTCTACAATGATAGAGTTGGTTGGTATCAGGATTTCTGCGAAACTTTCTTAAATGTCATAACAATTGCCACCAACGATAGGACTCTCCTACCGCCACCCATCACCGTCAGCCATCAATAGCTGCCGCCGACTGCCTCCAGCCATTACCGTCAACACGGCGCCGCCTCCACCGTTGCCGATATTCCAACGACGTCGCCGGAACAGTAAATTCTGGTGCCGGCACCGGAATTCTAAAAGAATTCATATTGCTTATCTTTTTCCTCCATCTCGCGATTGGAATAATTACAATAAATATTCAAAATAAAATTACAAAAATTCCTACACCCCACAACAACTTACACAAGATCTAAGGAAAAATTAAAAGTACAAAGCCTAACCCAGTAATCCTCATATAATTAACAATCCATTATCCATGCATTCAAAAAACATTAACCATCCATTCATTCATACATATATCATATTATATGAATAATGCAAAAATAACCCACTCAATATTTAACATATAATATATAAAACCTCGCTCTGAGTCTATATAAAGATTAGGAAGTATATGGTGCGTTGCCATTTAAAAAATTAAACTTTTGATAAAGATCAAATTTTTCAATAAAACAAAACTTGCGCAACACCACGATAACCAAATAAAAGCTTTTTATTAACCAAATAAAAACTTTTTTTTCCATTATATATTTATTCATTAAATCTACAACATATAAGGTTATGAATCATATAACTCTTGTAGGCTATATCGAACATCCTTACAAAACAGGCCGATCCTCCGTCACATGAAACCATTCCAACGATCAGTAGACTCTGAGATCCACACCAAGATCTTCTAAGTCAATCCTCAACGCACTAGGACGTGTGTGGGCACGTAGAATATTACAAGACACTTTTACTATCTTTAGATGTACACAACACATGAGATCTAAAGATTTTCTGAGAAGTACTTTAGTGAGTCGATTCTCTAAAAGAACACGATGATTATTCTTTTAGAGATTTGATTAACTTTTAATCACAAAAAAAATTACTCTGACACTAATTGTGTTCTCAATTCTTGATTGATAACTGATGAACTGATGAGCTGATTCATTAACTGAGACCATTAGAATAATATATGCATCTTTTCTAGATTGTGGTTTATATGATATTTAGGTATTATTAAAAATTAATATTTAATTTCAAATTGCTCAATACACGCCTACTGTTGTAGTGCCACGTGACACTACAACAGTCCATGGTGATCTATGATGCCCAATTATTGATCGCCCCTTAACAATTATTGCAGATTAAATATTTATTTTAATGAGATGAATATCTGGATATCAGTTAATTTAACATTAACATATATGATTATCCCTATCAACTAAATTATCCGTTATTTCACAAATAACAGATTTAGTTGATTCAAATTACGATCTAAAAATAATTTAATTATTTAATTTCATAAATTATATATTCTGTCACTTATCGATAATGAAAAATAATCGATAATTATTTATATATAAAATATCTTAAAATTATATTTATATATATAAATAATTCAATTAATTAATTACACATAATTATCTCATAATTATGTACTTGCCCTAGAATAAAAATTCCTTTGCAAGTCAGTTATTTTCTCATGTCCTGAAATATTCGCACATTAGATTGCGTAGTATAGAGGTAACTTGGGGACCATGAACCTATTAATTCTATTATTACTCCACTATAAATATGAAATTTAACTCTTAATGATTATATAATGTACTTATAGAGTATTTTCATATAGTCGACTAATATAATCATTTTATAGAGTTCTATTTTTCAATTATTGGTTCATAAATTAGAGCTTGTCAAAATTACCGTTTTACCGCTCTAAATACCTTTTGATCCTTAAGTACCATTAATCCACTAGTGATTGCCTAATTTATAATCTTATTTTAAATTTGAGCTCAATATCCATTCATTTCCAGAATTAATACTGAAGGGAACCAATATACGATCCGTTAGCCACCATTTGGGAGTTTAAAGGTTAGAATTTAGCAATATCATATAGTACCTTCCATATAAATTTAAGCTTTATCTAGAGATCTTGACTTATATTGCAATATCAATAATACGTTTCAAGGAGGAAGAAAGTAGAGGACTAATAGAATATTGTATCTAGAGGTTGAATAATGGGTGCGGAAAAGGTGAAACGTCAATTTCAATAGAACGAGTACTGCTTTAACCCGAGTAATAGTCTTTTCTCAATTCCAATACCACTGTTTTCTTTAATTATATTTGTTGGGTTGTAAAAATTGGTGTCATATATATGCTACTGTGACTGACCGAAAAAAATGTTGCTCTGTTTGGTAGATTCCATGGAGACAAAGTTAAGTCTTAATGACCCTATAAAAAGGAATTGTGGTAAGTTACACATTCTGTTAACCCTCACCCCTGCTCTTGTTTTTTTTTCCTTTTTTCTTTTTCACTTGATAATGTAGAATTAATCACCGCATTTCATATACTATGGTCCTGCTACCTATTCTGACTCAGATGTTATATGGAAGGTACTATATGATGATGGAGATGTTGAAGTTCTCAAAGGTCTATAAGGCTTTCATCACTTTTATGTATTTGAAATAGTGCATCTTTTGTATGCTTTAAAGAATCAATTCCTAAATGCTGATGCATTTTTCCCTCTTACCAATTACAGAAGTTAAAATCATCGAGAAGTCCCAATTCAATTGAACCGTAAGTTTGCCTTTCTGATGCTGATATAAGTTGATTGGACTCACAATGTACTAATGGATTGATTTCCGTAATATATGTGTTCCTCTATCAGCATTATGGCACACTTCTTGTATTGTTTGCTTATTAGAAGTTTATTCTCTAACGTTTATTCTTGTGTTCCCTCATCACAGCACAAGTGGTCAGAAAAATAGAAACTCAACTAGTTCACTTTCAAATAAGAAATCAAGCAATAAAACAATAAAACTCAACTAGAATGGGTTAGGTAAGTCGTATGTTCTGGTTCATATCAGAAATAATTTTTTTCCACACGACAGTTAAGGTATTTGTTTGATCGTCAATTCAGTGTCACTGGGGAGAACAAACAATATGGACCCCCGCTAATCCAAAATTTCCCTAATGTATTCCTGGAGGCTCTTGCAGTGATTCTGCTATGGCTGTTGCGGCCGAGCTTGTTGACTTTGCTGTAAGTAAGGTCTTTTAAGTATTATATAAATGTAGGTGGATCTATTCATTCTATTTTACACTTACCTTTTGGGGATAAAATTTGAGTGAACTTCTTTTTTGATAATGTGGGTATCGAATTTAAGCAAAACCTTCTTTCAAAAAATTGAATGAAGTTCTATTCTTGTAAATTCTAAGTAATAACCAAGGCATAGGTGGAGAGGTTTTTAATCCTTGCATCATACTTTTTGTTCTTCTCTTAGTCTTAATGGTATTGAGAAATCCTAGCTCAATAATTGGAGTAGCTATTGCTAATAAATCGATCACTCTTATGCAATGTAAACATATACCAGTTTAACGGTTTGTTCTGAATTCAAAATCATCACAATGCGTATATAATTAACAACTGCAAGAGTGTTTGCCAATAATATCTTGTGTTTTGTCCATCTCTTTTCTTTTATCGGTAATGTTTTGTCCATCTCTTTTATATCTTCCAATATCAGTGTCACTTAAGTTTAAAATTGAAGATAATGAATTTGTGCAAATTTGTTTTACATCTTCACTCCATTGTTTTATCATGTATGATTTTTAGTTGCCAAAAACTTACGAGTTACTACTTTCATCTTATGTCTTCAAGATCTTTGACAAATTTGGATGTGAAAACTTACAACTTTGATCTTATGTCTTCAAGATCTTTGACAACTCTAGAAAACACTATGAGTGTTTGTTCTTATTTTATTCACCATGGGCTTCTCAAAAGGGGGTCCAAAAACATACTAGTTGGTTCTTTTCTTTATTTTTGTATTAATGAATTCATTTGAAAATAATAAAATTTATAGGTACTGAGACGATTGAATGTGTGAAGATTCCAGCATCATTTTGTAGTATACTCGGGTTTCGTCCATCTCATGGAGCTGTATCTGTGAATGGCGTTTTTCCAAATTTAGAGTTTAGATACTGTTGGTATATTGGTTGGATAGCTTGCGCTTCATTCCCAACTTTGATTATAATTTTTCATTGTTCTGTTCTCTCGACTTTCATTTATTATTTCATTGCATGGTGGCATTACATGATGGTTTGCCCGTTATCCAACACCAAGGTAGTTACCTGCGACGCCACCTCCTCACCAAGGAAAACAACCAATGGGACCTCTTAGGGTACCTCCACCTTCAGTACCTAGAGGACTGCCAACTCCTCCCCTCTTATGGCCAATGACCCTAGATCAATAAAACTTAAGCGGTGGGTTGTAGGATTTGTTTAGATGTGATTCTATATTAGATTTAAGTTTTGTGTGGATAAATTGCTTTTGCTTGCTCTATGTAAAAATCAAGATGTAATTATCATTTTGAGATGTGATTTCTAGTAGACAATTAGTATGTAACAATTTTAACTAATTAAATAAAATGAAATGTAATTTTGTTATTTCGTGATATTTTTGAAAAGTTATTTAATTTTTATATTTGTACAATTGTAAGTATAAGTAATAAAAAATGTTATAAAAAGTATTTAATACCATTAATAAAATAATAATGAAAAATGCTATGAAAGACATACTATAGCATTTATAAAAGGCTGTGAAAGACCTACAATAACATTTATAATGGCAATGAAAGATCTACGATAGCATTTATAAAACACTATGAAAGATCTATTACAGCATTTATAAAATACTATGAAAGACTTTTTATAGCGTTTTTTAAACGCTATCCTAGGCTTTTTTATAACGTTTAAAAAATGCTATCATAGGTAGTGGACTTTTAATAACGTCGGTATACATCACATTTTTAGAAACGCTATCAAAATCCTATGATAGCATTTTTGGCCGCTATCATAGCCTTTTTGTTGTTGTAGTGAATAAGTTGATTAAAATAATGGGAAACTTAAATCTCAGTCAAAATTTTGATAGTCAATAAAATAAATTTGAACTTTATATATAATTTTAAAGTGTTTTATTTTACCAAGATTTTATAATGCATGAGATACTTTATACAAAATATACATAATTTGCTATCACGGGTGAGAACGGGCATATGCCAATATTGAACTATTGGTTTCAACCATTAGTACAACACTATGAGAATTACAATGAAGCCTAGAGATGACTTAGCTTTTGTCCTCCCTACGGAAGGTGTCCATTTGATTCAATAAAAGGTTGTCTTCCTAGAGATAGGATTCATGATTTATTTCTAGATTGACCTATCTTCAGACAGTAATTTAGAGTTAAGTCTTGGTGATCTGAGGCGGTGGGTAATACTTATAAAGATATAATTAAGCTTGTGTAAGGGTTCTTTTTCGTGTGTTAGACTAGTGGGGTTTAGCATGTTCGTATCATCTAGGCATGTGCTATGAGTCTAGATCAAGATATACCAAAGTGCACATAAATCACAAAAAGATGAACAGTGAATCTAGAGCATTGTATAGTCTCTAGACTATTGTAACTTTTGTGTGCTTAGTGGGTGAGTTAACGTGTCTCAGTCATGTTGGGCTTGGGCCATAGTGTCTAGATTAAAGAGATATGCCCACATAAAAAAGTGATACGTCTGGATCAAATGACATACGTCCAGATGAAATGAGAGTTAAGCAAAAATTAAACCTACAACTCACGTACGGATTGGGTCAATCAAGCTTGGATTGGGTTGGGTATATATTCTATTGAGTTACAACAAACATTAGTAAGAGAAAAGCATGAAAATAGTTGGAGACAGACAAGGTAGCTTTAGGGCTTCGGTACTCCAAGCGTCTAAGCTTCAAGATAGCTTTATTGGAGTTATGTCTCCCAAGAGAGATAATACTCGGGGAATGAATGTGTTTGGTTTGGGTTTCTCTACGCATGGAAGATTTCTTTTAAAGATTCAATGGAGGTGAGGTTTCGCATGCCTCATCAGAATTTGTGGTCTGACTTTTCATTACCTCTCCTTTTATAGGTGTAGATTGAACTACCAAGTATGCTCATGCATGCTGCCGGTCATTGTCTCTGGCTGTGGAAAAGGGAGCATGGTGAGTGGTGAATGTTCACGCTATGTGGTACCTGACTCATTTCCTCTTTTGTGCAGCACGTCTTTGAACGCCAATGATCTTCTTTCCCATATAGGCGTGTTGCCGGTCGTGAATCTTAATGTTGGCATCGTCGTTTTCTTGCATCCAATAATATGGCTACCCTTTGCCACATTGGTCTTCGGATTTACTCTTTACTTTACTCCGGATGGGACTCTTATTGTGCGCTTATGCATTTTCCATGGGGATTGAGTTAGATGTCGCGTGGTTTTATTTTCAGATCCTGTATTTGGATTCTATTTTTTTTTTTGGGTTGTAGGCTGATCGAATTATAGATTCTGTTTTTTTCAGGTTGTAGGCTGGTCAAATTATGGATTCTTCCTTTTTGGGGTTGTAGTAGGTTTATGTAGGCTTTTTCAGGCATGACCCCTTATTTTCGCCTTGGGCATTTATCATGCGTTGCCTAGGCTTTATTCCGTGGTAAATGAGCTTGTTCTCGTTTTAGCTCATTGGGCTTGTCCAAAAGTGCCTAAATGAGCTTGTTCTCGGTTTACTAGTATTCAGACCACCGAATTTGAAGGGTTTTTTCCTCGACCCGTCTCGAAGAAGCAATCTATATTTCTTTGGGCTTGACCAAATTTTGGGCACTAGCATTAGCCCCATTAATTGCGTTGATTACTTTCACGAAAAGTAAAACAACGTAACCAAAGTGTGAAACCCAAAAATTGAATGTTGTCGTATGAGTGTGTTGCGTTACTCTCAAAAAAGTTTATGACTTCGTCTAATTGTCATAGAAGTGATGTAGCGGAAACCTAAAAAATAATCTAACAATATCAAATATTGTTGAATCGCGTACGATTGTCAGTAATTCAATCTTCTAAAACCCGTTGAATTATGAGATTACCAGAATTTATGCAACAATTTTGATAAATCGTGAAATACCGAAAATTAGAATTATAGAGAAAACATCTCCAACATTATTATCCAAAAACTTCCGAAAAACCCTAAACCATACCTATTTAAACTGTTCCTGAAAACCCTAAAAATAAAAAATATAGAAAATTATGAAAATAACCAAAATTATGATAAAACAGCTTCCAGGCCTCCGAAAAGTGCCTAAAATGATACTTTTGGGCTTGAAACCAGGCCGTAACAAATAAACCCAATGTTATATGTAGATTTTTGAATGAGCTTTGATTTGATATCTTACGGATCCCCTGAGTCAACACGAGTCAAAAGTTATGGTTTTCAGAAGGTAGATTATGCATGCGATGATCCATTCGCTCCAAAAACTCAAACGCTATACCGTCCGTATAAAAAAGTGGAGCATTGAGTCATCGACATGCAAATCCATTGCGTAACATGGAATATTGTGGCATTGAGAAATAAATCTATTCGTGGCATGTTATTGAGTCATGAATCTATGCATAGGGTGGCGTCGATATAGTATACCATTATGTGTCATGGCATTGATTCAGAGATTTATTGTTTCGGGTCCTTCCTTATGTGGGTCACTTGAGTCATTGCCAAAAATCAAATATCTATCTATTTTCCATGCTTCCAGATAGTGATGGTGTTGCTTAGCCTCGTATTGAAAAATAGCCTTCATCTTGCATTTTAGACTTCCAACATAACTTATGTATTACATCATTCTTATTCTTGGCTTGCTATTTCTTGCATGTAATAATTTATAAACTTCATAATAACTGATGTAACGGAACCCTCGAAGAAACCTAACAATATCAAATACTATTGAATCACGCATGATTACCAGTAATTTGATCTTCTAAAACCTGTTGAATTTTGAGATTACTAGGATTTAGGCATCAATTTCGATAAATCATGAAATACTGAAGATTGGAATTATAGACAGAAAACGTGAAAATGTCTTACAAAATTATCATAAGCTTCCACATAAAACCTAAAAAAAAGTATTTAAACTATCTCAGAAAATCCTAAACATAAAAGAAAGGTAAAATTATGAAAATGTATAAAACTTGTGAAAACAGCTTTCAGGCCTCTGAAAGGGTTTAAAACTACATTTTTAGGCCTAAAACCGGGCCGTAACAGGAAACCACTGAGTCAACTCGAGTCAAAATCCATACTAATATCCACCCAAGGCTGAGAATGAACTGATAAGGGCATATATAATTCTGCATCGTTGCACATATTTCTTTACCTCCTTGCGCATACTCAGCCAAAAATACGATGAGTGCACCAGTTGTAAGGTTCTATCTCTACCAACGTGACCCTCACCATGAAGTTTCCTGATAATCTACAATCCCAGGCTACAATCTGGGATACAAAGCTGATTCCCCTTAAATAGAAATACATCATGTAATAAGAAATCTGTTTTGTTTCATGTCCGTAAGTCTTGGAGAACCATAGAGAAATTAGGATGAGGAACAAGCAAATGACAAAAGAATCAAAACTAGATACCTCAACCAGCATAATAACCAATAAACTACTCCTGCAACTCAATGCATCTTCAACTCAATTGGTTATCCCGACCTTGTGCTTGACCATGAAAGTGAATTTCTCTAGGAAACACCTTATCCTTCCTGTGCAAATGCCTCAAAGAGTCATGATCAGTATACAATATGAATTCCCTGTGAAATAGGTAATGATGTCAATGCTTCACAGCCTGTACTACTGCATAAAACTCAACGTCATAAGTACTATATCTTATTTTTGCGCCAGACAACGTCTCGTTGAAATAGGCCACTAGTCTGCTACTTTGACTCAAAACTGCCCCAATCCCAACCTTAGAACGTCGGTGTGTAACTCAAATGGCTCTGTAAAATCTGGCAGGACTAGAATCAGTGCAATGGTTAGGCGTTCCTTAATCGATCAAAACGCTGAATCTGCCTCATCGGTCCATGAAAACTTCCCCCTTTCATACAATCAATAAGCGGTGCCATAATACTAATGTAGTGCAGGATAAAATGCCTATAAAAAGACGCATGACCATGAAGACTCCTAACCTCAGTAATCATTTTTTGTCTAGGCCACTGTCTCAGTACCTCAACTTTAGCCTCATCTACTTGCAATCCGTCTCCCGAAACCACATACCCCAAAAACAGCACCTTTGGAGTCATAAACACGATCTTCTTCTTTGCTGCATAAAATTGTTTCCTGCAAAGTACAACTAAAACCTCTCTCACATGCTGCAGATATTCCTCTGAGTTAGTGCTATAAATCAGAATATCATTGAAATATACAACCACAAATTTTCCAATAAAAGGTCTCAACAGTTGATGTATCACACACATAAAAGTACTAGGGGCGTTAGACAACCGAAATGGCATCACAAACCACTCATACAACCCCCACGAGTCTTAAAAGTTGTTTTCCACTCATCCCCAGGCCTAACCCGAATCTGGTAGTAGCCACTCTTTAAATCAAGCTTAGTAAAAATAGTAGCTCCACTAATCTAATCTAATCATCCAAGTGGGGAATAGGAAATTGATACGTGACAGTAATTTTGTTAATGGCCAGCTATCCACGCACATCCGCCAAGAACCATCCTTCTTTGGTGTCAATAAGGCTAGCACAGCATATGGACTCGTACTCTATCTGATATGTCCCATTGGCCAACAATTCCTTGACTTGTCTACGCAGCTCCTCATGCTCATTGGGACTCATCCTGCAGTGAGTCCTGTTTGGTAAAACTGCTCCTGGGACCAAATCTATATGGTGTTGTATATCACGTAGTGAAGGCATTCCATCTAGTAATTCGACTGAAAATACACTGGAAAATTTTACAAATAAGGGAACCACCGCATCTAGACCTGCTACAGTCTTCGTTAGCTCCTTCCTAATCAACATGAATACTGTCTCTTAATCCTACAACTCCTTATTAAATTGAGCCAAAGATAATAAATTCATACTAGTCCTTCCAACTAAGGGTTTATTTACTGGTTTATTGGGCACCAACATAATTTTAGTTCCACCAAACACCTTAAAACCCTAAACCCTAAACCTTAAAACCTGAAACACCAAAACCCAAAACCCTAAAACCCTAAGCCCTAAACTCTAAACCTTAAAACCTGAAACACCAAAACCCATAAATCATAAACCCTAAACCATATACCCTCAAATCCTTAAACCCAAAACACTAAAACCCTAAACCCTAAATTATAAACCTTAAACCCTAAACTCTAAACCTTAAAACCCTAAACCCTAAACATCAAAACCCTAAACCCTATATCCTAAACTCTATACCCTAAATACTAAACAACCCTAAACACTAAATCCTAAAAATCCTAAACCCTAAATTCTTAAACTCTAAACCGTAAACCCTAAAATCCAAAACCCTACACACTAAACCCTAAAATCTTAAACCCTAAAACCCTAAACCATTCGGCCGATATGGTGAGCCCTTCGCATTGCAGCCGCCGCCACCAAGTGCTGGATTATACGCTCTTCGAGTTCAGCATCGTCAATACCGATGGCCATGGGTAACTACATTACAATACAGGAATTAGATAAGGAAATACGTTGGGCATAAGCTTTTAATGTTCTAAGCAAACAGAAAAAATATCTATGAAAGACAACAAACATGCTGGAACTCAAAGTTGCCAAGGGTTGGATGATGAAATCTTGTGGCATTTCTCAGTGGAGCAACTCTTAAATCCCGCTCTCATTCCACGGCCTCCAATAAATCTTGACTGCCAAAATACAAGTTATGTTTTTTCAGTACTAAAATGCAAGTTATATAAAACTTATGCGTGATATATTTTTTGAGAAAACTGTAAGTGTTAGCTCGTCCATCATGGATTGCCGAGCGATCGTTCTCCCACGATCGTCCCAATAACAAATGACAAGCATGCATGGCCACCACGTCGCACCAAACATCATCTCTATACTTTGTTCCAACAGAAAACGTAATAAGAGCATGTTTAGAAAATGTTATCTCACCACCTTTCTTAAGCCAGACTAGTTTGTAAGGTTTGAGATGTTTCTCTGTCTTAATAGTCAGTTTCTGCACTGCCTCTTCTGAGATGATATAATAATCACAACTGCCAGGGTCAAAATGAAACGACATACCTTGCCTAGGATGGTACAAGTGGACTGATAAATGTTACTCCTCAATCAATCATCCTCAACTACTACTTGAGGAATCACATATGATCTCCTGACAACCAAAGTAACCCCCACATCTTCTGTAACAACCTCCTCATCATCCGGCTGCTCATCATCAAAAGTTGGAAGTTCAGCAATTTCAACGTCCTCATCGCTATAGGATCGATATGGCAACCTAAGAGAGTGGGTGAATTGGGTGATCGTGTTCAAATTAAAAACTTTTTGCACTCAAGTGGAAAATGAATGTTCAAGAATGAACTTCAATGTTCCACGAGTTTAACTCTTGAAAAGATAAATAAGTAATAGATAAAAGTGTTGAAGTAAATAATGCTTATGATAATGTAAATGTACATGATATTTTTACGTGGTTCGGGAAATTCTATCTCTACGTCCACGCTCCAAGGCCCCCTGGAGATTTTTAATCCATCGATCTTCTTAAGGGTGAAGACCAAACCTTACAAACTCAATCGATTTTATGGGTGAAACCTCACAAGGCTATGTGTTTGGAGATTAAGTGACTCCTTAGAATAACTCTCTCAAAAGAGTAAAATCTCCAATCAAAGCTCACAAAAAAAAATAATCTTGCTCACTCAAGAAATTTACAAGTATAAAGCTCAAAATATTAAGAGAGATTTAGAAGAGTATTGGGAGAGTTTTAAGAGCAAGTCTCTTGGCTATGAGTTTGTGTTTTGTGAATAGAAATTAGGTGTATTTTATAGAGGAGATGAATGTTAGGGTTTAGGAGGGAAAATTTAAAATTTTGAATGTAGACAAAGGAAATGACACTCCATCCTTAATAAGAAGGACAAAAAATCCTTGACCAAAATGGAAATAAAAACTCCTACCCAAAATAACACAATATGGTAAAAGACTATTTGGGTAAGCTCTACCTCTCTTTATCTACTTGAAATTGAAAGTTACTTTGTTTGCGCTTTGTCATTATCTCTATCTCATGTATTTTGTCTATTGTGCAAGAGAGATATGATTTGTGGTGTTTAGGCTTTTTATAGATGAAGACTTAATTTAAGGATAGTTATTCCTTAAATTAAGTTTGTTATCATCAAAAGTTATCATTGAAAGTTATCTTATAGAGATATAGGGCTATCAATCTTGATTAAATTTATTTGCAACGTCAATATTTTGTTATCATCAAAGTTATCTCATAGAGATATAGGGCTAACAATCTCCCCATTTTCGATGATAACAAACCACTAAGATAAAAAATATATTTAATCAAATAAATTTAATTTACTCCTCCTAAATATATGTTTATCCATCAAGATAAAAATATAACTCTTAAGCACATTCTATTTTCTCCCCCTTTGTTATCATAAAAAGGAATAGACCAATAATAATGAGAAAAAAATACTTTATCTTGATATGGTAAGTAGAAAAAAAATTTAAGTATTATTTAAAATAACCAAAGCAAGCATATTGTTACAAAAACTTTCAACGTTTAATGGTTTTGTGAAAATATTTGCAAGTTTATTTAAAGTGTTTACAAACTCTAGTGAAATATCTCTTTTTTTGTACATGATCTCGAATACAATAATGTCTACAATCTATATGCTTAGTACGAGAAAGAAAAATAAGATTTTTAGATACATTAATTGCGCTAGTACTATCACATCTAATAGGATCATTTTCAAAAATTAAACCAAAATCTTTTAGAGTTTGCTTCATCCATAAAATTTGAGCACAAAAATTACCAGTAAAAATATATTCAGCTTTAGTAGTTGATAGTGCTACTGAGTTTTACTTTATACTAAACTAAGAAACAAGTGAGTGTCCTAAAAATTGGCATGTACAACTCGTACTTTTCTATCGGTTAAGCTCCCAGCAAAATCTGAATCATAACACCCAATTAAATCAAGATAATCACATTTTGGATACCAAATGCCAAATTTATTTGTTCTAATTAAATATTTACAAATTCTTTTAATAGCTTGTAAATGTGATTCTTTGGGACAAGTTTGAAAACGAGCACATAAACATACACTAAACATGATATCGGGTCTACTAGTAGTTAAGTAAAGTAAAGATCCAACCATACCACGATATTTCTTTATATCGATGTCTTTACCTTTCTCATCTTTGTCTAGCTTTGTTGTCGTACTCATAGGAGTATTACTAGCCTTCACATTTTTCATGCTAAACTTCTTGAGCAAATCCTTGGTGTATTTTTCCTGGTTTATAAAGATCTCATCCTTCATTTGCCTAATTTTTAGTCCAAGGAAGAAGTTCAATTCTCCCATCATGCTCATTTCAAACTCCTTGCTCATAGAGCTTGTAAAATTCTAACACAAAGATTCATTAATGGCAGCAAAAATTATATAATCTACATATATTTGGACAATTAAGATATCATTGCATTTTGATTTTATGAAGAGGGTGTTGTCTATTTTACCCATGTTAAATCCGTCATCAATAAGAAATTTACTTATCCTTTCGTACCAAGCTCTAGGAGCTTGTTTTAGTCCATAGGGAGCCTTTTTAAGTTTATACATGTGATTTTGAAAATTTAAACTTTGAAAACCGGGAGGTTGTTCTACATAAACTTCCTCAATGATGTATCCATTTAAAAAGGCACTCTTGCCATCCATTTGATATAAAACAAAATCTTTGAAATGTGCAAAGGCTAATAGCATTTTTATTGACTCAAGTTTAGCAACGGAAGCGAAAGTTTCATCATAATCTATAACTTCTTCTTGATTATATCCTTGCGCCACTAATCTAGCTTTATTTCTAGTAATAATATCATTTTCATCTACCTTATTTTGAAACACCCACTTAGTACCAATTACCAAGTTCCCATACATTACTTCTTTCAAATTGATCAAGTTCTTCTTGCATAGCAACTATCCAATATTCATCTTTTTCAGCCTTTTGATATTTCTCCCACTAACCAAGATTTAGGCTCAAGTTGAGAAATAAAAGTAACGTTACAAATACTTTGAAGCGTAGAGCGGGTCTCTACCCCTTTTGATATTTCTCCCACTAAGAGCTCTTTTGGATGATCTTTTACAAACTTCCATTCTTTTGGATGTTGGTTGCAATCTTGTACTTTGACATTTTCCTGGAGAGAGTGACTTGATCCTTCATTAGAATTGATATTAACCCCTTCCACCTTTCTTATAATTTCATCATAAAAGATATTGAGGGAATAGATTCATCAAAGACAACATGCATGGATTCTTCAACAACTGATGTTCTTCTATTATAAACTCTATATGCTTTGCTAGATGTGGAATATTCTAAAAAGATTCCTAAGTCAATTTTATAATCGAACTTACTAAGGTTGTCCTTATTATTTAAAATAAAACATTTACACCCAAAAACTTTAAAATAACTAATATTAGGAATTTTGTTTTTCCACAGTTCATAAGGGGTTTTGTTTAAAATAGGTCTAAGTAAAACACGATTCATAATGTTACAAGATGTATTAACGGCTTCAGTCCAAAAATACTTAGGTAAACCATTCTCATTCATCATTGTTCTTGGCATTTCTTGTAGGGACCGATTTTTCCTCTCAATAACACCATTTTGTTGTAGAGTTCTAGGAGTAGGAAAATCATGTGAAAAACCATTTCCATCGCAAAAAGTTTCAAAATTTTTATTTTCAAATTCTCCACCATGATCACTTCTAATTTTTGAAATTGTAAAACCTTTTTCATTTTGAACTAGTTTGCAAACTTTATAAATGCTTTAATAGTTTCATCCTTATTTTTTAAAAATAAAACCCAAGTATATCTTTAAAAATCAACTATAACAAATGCGTAGTTAATATTTTACCTTGAAATTCAACAGCTAATGAAAGATATAGATGGAAATCAGATAAAAATAATAAAGCAACATTGCTCTAATAAAACCAATTGTGAACATTTTCCATTGTAACATTTCGAATCACCTGCATTTAGATTTTGATGTCTAGATTAAAAGACATTAATTGTAAACAGTTGCAACTTTTCGTTAGTTTGGAAAAATACCTGATTATATATATATATATATATATATATATATATATATANCCAGACAGTTGCAACTAGATTAAAAGACATTAATCGTTAGTTTGATGACTAGATAGTTATTACCTAACAGCCTTCACCATAGCCAAAGCCTGACACTCCATTCCTTAACTGGAACTGTAAGTCAATTTAAGAGAGAGATATATATGAAATCACTAGACAGTGATTTCCCAACGGCATTCACCGTAGCCAAAAATATCTGCACAAGCCTGACACTCCATTCCTTCACTGGAACTGTAAGTTAATTTAAGCGAGTCCATTAAATTGTATTGAATATATGGATAGTGCTCTCATACAGAATTTGTAGGCATATCAAAAGGAGTGGATTATTAGAGTCAAAGTTTTAAGAAAGAACATAGTGGAGACATACCAGAATAAAAAAGGAGATGTTAATATAATGAAATTGATTGCGAGTAATATGGAGGTAAGCATTTGATCTAAACAAATCTATGACACTTTTTTTTAATAATTTTTTCATTAAATTCAACCACTTACCTTTACTAGGGTAAAAAATTCAGTGATCTTACCACCTCTATCACTAAGTAAGGTCCTTCACAATTAGGTTCAAGAGCTCCTACTTTTGTTTCCTTCTTTTTCGAAAGACCATGTCTCCTGTTCTTAAACGTCGTATCTTGGTTGTGTAGTTGTAGTATCGAGACAGCGAATTGATGCGACTCGTTCCTTAAGTTTTCCTAATCTCAATTGTTCCTCCAGGTCATCCAATTTGTTCATGAGTTTCAATATGTTTTTCTCTGGGTCATAATTATGGGTTATATAGGATGGCAGCCCAAACTCTACCAAAATGAAGGCTTTTGTCCCAAATGCTAGTCTATACATGGTTTCTCTGGTGGTTGTCTTGATGATTGTTTGATTGTCTTATTTACTGCCTCTACCTGCTCGTTGGATGAAGGATGAGTTGGGGATGAGGTAAAGTCCAGATACCGAGTTGCTTACATGCCCATTTGAACTTCACTTATTGAACTACTTGCCATTGTTAGAAATGATTGTATGAGCTATGTTGAATCTACAGATTACATTTTTCCATTTGATGTTCATGGTTATTGTTGCCAGTGGTTCTGCATTTGGTGACGTAGTCTATGGCTACAATGGCAAACATGCTCTCTTTTTTTCCCCATGGGTACAGGTCCTATCAGATCCACACCCTATTGAGCAAAGGGTCATGGGCTAGATATGAAAGTCAACAGCTCTTGTGGTTAATGGGGGTATAAGCAGACTTTTGGTACTTATCACTTTTTTTACAAAGTTTTGCTGTCAAGGCCCATGGTGGGCCAGTCATATCCGTGCCTTCTAAATAATGGTGCAGAACCCTTGCACCATTGTGGTTCCGCAAACGCCCTCATCAAGTACAAAGCTTCGTCTTGGGCGATGCAACTCAGGTAAGGATAGGCGAGCGATCTCTTGACAAAACCTCATTCAGGATTACGTAGTTGACAGACTTGAGCCATATTTCCAAACTTATTTTCTGTACAGTGGTAAAATCACGTCCCGTAGGTATCTGAATATTAAGTTTATCCAAGAGGGGTCCTACACACCTCTGTCCGTTTCCAATACTTCATTTCGTTTATAATAGGTTGGGAGTTGTGTGTGATGTGTAGCAAGTGCACGTGTCATTAACAAGTAATAAAATGATAAGTGGGTGTCATTCTTCACAGGGATTGATAAAAAGAAGAAGATAATTGATCATATCAAGCTAATTCTCATTGTTGCATAGTAACAACATTAATTTTGAGTTCAACTAATTTAAGACTAAAGTAAGAAGTATTAATCTAAGTTAAACAATTATGAGCAGCACTTATAGAATATAGGACAAAAAATAGATTAACTTTGATGTATTCGATGATAAAATGAGCTAGTATGGTTAAGTCCCCGTAGCATTAATATTCATGATCAAATCTGTTCAATCTACAACAACTTCTTAATAGCATTAACGTCAACTCAGTATATGCGATAGATTTCCATCCTTACAACTATTAACTTTAATCCCAATTAACTTATTCCTTAGCTAATATGAGAATATAATTACTTGTTGTTTGTTCCAGTTCATTGGTTTACAGGGTGAGCATATATGCCTATATTCCTCACTAATTACTTAGCTCTATAAGATGCAAGTATCAAATATCATTCAAGCTAAGTTCAGTAGATGAAACTCTTCTAGTATTCAACCCAAGCTTTATCTTACTAAGGGTGGCCAGTTAGTAATAAGAATAAGCATTAAATAACCTTGAACGAAATGCTATTAAGAAATGGGCAGAATTTCATTAATTAATAATAAAAAATTTAAAGTTATGTAGATACCATATTTTATCCGGCCTAATACATGAAATATACATGCTTTATATTTTGGCTCTTTTAATAATCCAAGACTATATGTATAATTTGAAAACTAATCCAATATTAAAATAAGAAAAGTGGTCCAAAGACTAAAAAGTAAAAATTGAAAAAAGAGGACTAAAAAAATAAAAATTGAAAAAAAGACTAAAAGTAAAAAAAAAAGGCAAACCCTAATTTTGCCTATAAATAGGAATGAAGTCTTCACTTAAGGAGAGGTCTTTTAGGGAGTAAAAAAAGGGGGGAAGTCATTTTTTAGAGTGAGAAAGAGAGGGGTTGGAAAGAGAGGTGATTTTAGAGAGAGGAAGAGGTTCTACACTTCTATTATCTTCATCTTCTTTCATCTTTTCTTCTGAAGGTAGCTTAATTGTTTGGTACATTTGTTCATAGTATATTTTGTTCATCTCTCTTCTTCATATGAATGTAGTTGATATCTTTTGTATTTTTTATACATAAGTGGATTGTTCATTCTTTATCATTTCTTCTCATTTAAATCTTAACATTTTAATTTCATGCTTTGATGATTTCTTTACAAGTTGGATATTGAGATGTCTTTGTCATCAACTTAATTAATGAGGATGATGATAAAGCTTTT